>CM064577.1:38842128-38953298 GCA_032716605.1 Paralithodes platypus | reverse complement strand
AGGTGGGTTAGGGAGGAGAGGTGGACGGGTTTTAGGGGGGGGAGTGGATGATATGGGAAGGCTAGGTGGGTTGGGGAGGAGAGGTGGACGGGTTTTAGGCGAGGGATTTGACTGGGAGAGGGAGGGGCATGAGGAACAGGTCCAGGTGTTCGTGTTCGTGTTTCTTGGAGGCAAGTGTTGTACAGGTGAAGTTGGGCCAGTTCCTGCATGAAGTGCAGAGAACTGAACCCTTAGTGTGGCGACTCGAAGTGATTGGTTTTTTGAGCAAGTTTGGACAATATGTATGTGCCTTGGGTCCTGGGTTTGCTCCTCCAGTGTCTCCGGCTAGAAGAAGTCTTCGAGAAATGACAGCCGGAGATTCAGTTCTTTCTCGGTGTAGGAAAAACTGTGTGATGTGTGTGTGTGGTGTGGAGAGGTGTGGAAATTCCGGCGCGCACCGAAGCCACTCCAAGGACCCGTGCCCCCAGGGTGGGGGGCAGGGGATAGTTGTGACGGTTTGGCTCCCGAAACTGCTCCCCGCGGCTGGCATCTCGGTTGTCCTCCCACTGGTCGATTGATCTTGTCTCCCGGCCGTGGAGGGTCGGCAGCCATCCGCCGGTTGGCAGCTCCGGGAGGTGGTCCCACGGCGTAGACGCCGCCACATCAGGACCAAACACAATAGTACTACAGTATGGAGCCTTAGGGCTCGAAGGACCATGATTTATCGGGAATTTAGATCAGAGGTTAAATTGAATATCACTGGTACATGAAATATCCCAACAAATAGTTATAATATAATTACCAACGACATTAGTCGATGGTTGTAATCCAGTCCCCCACACACGGCTAATTCAATTGCATGACATGTAGGAATGTTCACACATTACAATATCGATACAATGAACTTAGCTTAGAGGACTGGTGATGTAGGACTGTAGTTATAGATTAATATTTGTAGCACATGGTGAACTGTGGGTTGAGTCAGAGCCGGGGGGGGGGGAGATGTTGGCTGTATGGTGTTGATGAGACTAAAGGGCCGGCGTTCCGATCGCTTCGCGAAATTACATATGGCTGCCGGCTCATAATAATTATAACCCATAACTTGGTTTCATGATACATCTAGAGCTGATGTAGATATTTATACATTACAGTTAATATTTAACCTATACTTAGGAATAAACTACAATACAAAAAGAACCAGCCGAAATCGTACAAGCGATACGATACCGCCAAATTCAAATGTCCTATTGGACCTAAAACTGTCGGGATCATTACCCTATTCCCGACACCAGTCATGAAGTACAAGAGCCTGCGACCTTCCAAAAGCAGCTGATACTTGAGCTCCTGGGTAACATGCGGGTACACCAGGGAGGCCACTACAAGGACCAGGCATGCTGAACAGAACAGGGTGTGCCGAGTTCTTCAGAAAGCACCCTCGTCGCCTTCCTTTCCAGGGTCCTCACAGCAGAATAAGAATGCAGAAGAGGTGCTATGTGTGCAGCCGGACAACTCGACGACCCCGCAAACCCACAAAAAGCACTTGGCAATGCCTCGAGTGTCAAGTGGGACTGTGTGCTGGCACCTGCTTCAATGATTTCCACACTTTGACAAACTATTGAAGTGTAAGTGACAGTGATAGTGACACTCAATAATAATAATAATAATATAACTAAGTATAAGTGAAAGAGACACACATAAGTAATAATAAGTGCCTTCAGAACAATATGAACAAGTGAAAGTGACACTTAAAATATATATTCCTAACAAGTAAATAAGTGAAAATGACACTATCAATCACCATAGTCCAGTGAAATTGACACTATACTAATAATAAAACTAAGTATAAGTGAAAGAGACACACATAAGTAATAATAAGTGCCTTCAGAACAATATGAACAAGTGAAAGTGACACTACGATATATATTTCTAACAAGTAAATAAGTGAAAATGACACTATCAATTACCATAGTCCAGTATAAATAATCATAACTACTATAATAATGACTATACAACTAAGTCTAAGTGAAAGAGACACACATAAGTAATAATAAGTGCCTTCAGAACAATATGAACAAGTGAAAGTGACACTAAAATATATATTCCTAACAATAAATAAGTGAAAATGACACTATCAATTACCATAGTCCAGTATAAATAATCATAACTACTATAATAATAACAATAAAACTAAGTATAAGTGACAGAGACACAAATTACTTCAGAAAAATAACTTTATTGAGTGAAAATAACATAATAACAATAATATATGGCATAATAAACATTAAACACTAAAAAAGCGCTTCCCGCCATAACACAAGGTATTGCGACGGGACAAAACGTACGTCGTAGCGTGGGCCGCGGGTGAGTGTTCGGACGCGGCGAGGTTAATAGGCGGCAAAGTTACCTCCACTTCCATCACCATCACTCCGGAACCAGTTGAGCTAGAAAGCTCTACTCAACGCCATTTTACGCGGAAAGGTAAGGTGCCCATTTTGACATATGTTTGATTAATGTAGGTACAGTAAAAGTCCGTTAATCCGACGACCGATGATTCGAATCTCCCAATAGTCCGAATTTTTCAATTTGAGGCCAAATCCGAATTCACCCGATGGTCCGAATTTCAAGAAGTCCCAAAGTCCCCTTTTTGAGGCATTAGGCCACTCAAATGACACATAATGGAGCACACACATATCATATGTTCATGAATTCACTTTAAAAGTTACCATTGTCATTGTAGCCTATTATCTACTTCAAAACATTCAGATTAATGGTCAAAGGAAGCTACTGATATAATCGTAAACACCTTCGTCTTCTTCTTCTTCCACATCGTCTGCTAGAGAGTTTGTTTTGCTCTTGAACGCATCCTTGGGACGCTCCGATGCGCTACTGGCTTGCACCGCATTTTCTGCAAGCGCATTCAGTCTTGAGCTTGAAAACGCACCTTTGGACGTATTAGTCTTGAGCTTGAAAACGCACCTTTGGATGTTCCGATACGCTACTATTTATAGTTCAGTGATCGGAGCATCCCAAGGGTGCTTTCAAGACAACAAGACAAGGGTGCTTTCAATACAATATAATATAACAGAGCACGTCACAAAAGGAAAATCACAAAACCTCTCAGGGAAGTGCCGTTGTTAAGGCATTACTTCCCGAACCACATCTGATCTTCAAGAGCAAGACAAACTCGCTAGTAGACGGAAGAAGAAGAAGACGTTTATATCAGCAGATTCCTTTGACCATTAATCTGAATGTTTTGAAGTAGGTAATACGCTACAATGACAATGGTAAACTTTTGAAGTGATTTCATGAACATATGATATGTGTGTGTGCACCATTGTGTCATTTGGGTGGCCTAATGTCTCAATGTTTTCGTCATACACAGGTTCATAGGGGTAAAGTCCGATAATCCGAAAAATCCACTAATCCGAACGAGAGCCGGTCCGCTGCCCTTCGGATTAACGGAAGTTTACTGTAGTATATTAAGCGAGATTAGCCTTAGTTAACGTATGTTGTGTTTTCAGCCAAATCGCCCGGATACAGCCTCCGTCCTTAAGTAAGGCAGCCCGGGCGGGAAGGGTTAAGGACAAATAATTAAATTTGCTGCGGTAAAGACATAGCCTATATTGCGGCGACTAATACTGTAAGAGAAAGCTATAGAAAACACTTAGAGAATTATATCCCATACGTGACCTAAAATGCATGATGTCCAATCTTTGTAACTCCATAAAAGCAATTCATATTTTTCACCAACCAAGTTTACTTCTAAGCTCAATTAATGAAATAAACAAATATGTGTGGCACTCCAAGGACTAGGATACTCACAACGAAATTCCGCGCATTTATGCATTATGCTATCACAACTAAAATTGTATTTGAAAAATTATTGCTATTTTTATATCGTGAAAAACCATCGCTCCCACTACAGTACTTACGATTATACCGACAAAAATAACCCAACGCCGGGTAGTCATATTCACCTACTTACTTTGCTTTACTTAGGCCTACTTTGATTACTTTGAAGAATCTCGCCCTCTACTGGCGAAGAGGAGGTGAGCCACCGCTGGGGCCAGGACGCTCCTTCGCTCCTACCTCGTGCGACGGCTGGGAGGGTGTTGTGGTGGGAGCTGGGGTATCCTGGTGTTGTTGGTTAGTCCAGTACTTCACTAAGCCACTTATCTAATCTTCCTTTGAAGCACTCTGTTGTGGTATTTGTGAGGTCCCGGACAGTTGAAGAGGCGGGTCCCGTTGTAAGTGAAGGAGTTGTGTACCAGGGTGTGTAGTTTTTGTGTTGTACCCTGGGTGCCTCGCACGTAGTACAGCCTTCCTCTCTTTGGGTGGATGTTTTCTTGTAGTCCTACGTTTGGAACAATCCCCTCAAAGTATTTTCCTAACGTAGATGGCGATGTATCACTCTCTCCTCCTTTGTAGGGAGTGGAGCTTCAGGTGGTGGAGCCTCTCCCAGTAGTTCAGATACTGCACTCCTTGGATCCTGCTGGTGAAGGTTCTTTGGAGGGCTTCAAGGGTGGTGATGTCTTGGATCTTGTGAGGGGACCACAGCTGGCAACAGTATTCTAATTTTGGCACGACTAGGGTTTTCCACAGAGTACCGGTAAGCATGCACTTCTCCCTTCGATTGCTATGAATGTCCAAGTTCAGATCACATGTCCAAGATTACCCCGGATTGGTACGAATTCGGACACCCATAATTATAATGGTAAGCTTTGTGTTAGCGGGCGTTATCGTCGCTTTGTTTAACCCCTCAGAACCGGAAGGGCCCTGAGGCACCCATAACAAACTAGGCCCAGGAAACGGGTGGGCTCTTGAGCACCGGAAGCTTGAAAGCCTGTAAGCCTGTTTTGAAAGCCGTCCGTCCGACGCATATAAACAACAGCCGGTTGGACCGACGCCGCACATCTCCGAAAACAAGGAGAGGCGTCGTTTGTTTTTATGTGGCTGTGTGTTGTTGTTTCAGTAGTGAAAAGTGTGTCATATGGCTAAAATCGCGGAAAAATGCGCTCCACGGAAATCGTCATGCCGGGGAGGTCGACGGTACTACAGCTAATTAAGGTGGTAGATGATTGGATGCAAACTCTGGAGGATGGTGATGTAATAGACGTGGTATATATCGTGGACAAAATATCTAAGCAAAGAAAAACGAACGAACAGCCTCGGATGCGGACGGAACCTACGTTGACGAACCACGACCGACTAAGGACATTCCTTCGGACATTCTGAGAATGGCTACATGGAATGTTAGTGGCATGAATGATGGCACAAAAGAGAGAGGTGTTAATTAGCTCAATGGCCGTGTTCACCACTCACCCGTATGTAAACGACTGGCTCCGTCCTGACAGCTAGCCCGCCTAATCGGTCCGGTTGTGACGTCATCTCTTACACGTCAGCATATAGTAGACCACGCAATTTGGCGGGAAACTAGTTGGGCAAACTCCTGTGTCGATCGTCTGCTCACATATATAACCAGTTTGCACTCCCACACACATTAACATATTTGCCTATGTTAACACTCTCGTCCTCTTCTAATGTGGGCAACATGTAAATCACACTCGCCCTTCTTGGTATGTAGTACAGCCACATACAGATATGTGATACCACAAAGAAGTTATCCCATTTAATCCCGGCTGACTGCAGCCCGAAGCCGCCCGGGTGAGGCGCCTTTTTTCGTCAAGCAATCAGCCAGTTGCTGTGACGTCTTCACCCAAGATACCTCTTCAATTTCTCCCATGTCCACCATGTCCCGCAGCACTGCAATGTCGATCCTCAATCTCCTGTCGTCCACACTTTTGCATGAGTGAAGTGCGTCTACTAAGCTCTTATTATCCACATAACATTTTATTCTGTAGCTTCCACCCCCAGATATTTCACTTAAAATGCTGGAGAGGTAAACAGCAGCTTCCGCACACTCAAGTAATGCTAGCGTCTCTGCAGATAAAGTGGACTTGACGACTCTTCTTATCTTCCTAGTCTGCCAAAATATTGGGCATCTCTTATCATCGGCATCTCGCAGAAAGATCACAAAGCCACCCTGGGAACCGTTACCTGCGAGGTTGGCAAACGAGGCATCCGAGAAACATTCCAGATGGCAGTCATGGATGGGTCCCAATCTAGGAATATACAGTTTCATGGTATCTGTCTTCACCCTGTCAATCACCTTGTTGAGCCTGAGCAATTCTGCAACAGTAGCTTGTTTTCTGGCCACACTTAACTCACACACGTCAAAGGCGATGTCAGGCCTAGTGTGAGGGCTATCCAATTCAACTGTCCAATTAATGCTCTATACTCAGACTTCCCTGATTCAGACAATTCTCCGTTTTTACCAGTGCTCGCTGTCTGCTGATTGTGATTGGTAACAAGGATGAAGCGTACTGGAACTGATCAAGAGTTATGCTGCCATCGCTTTCAGATATGATGTTCAAACCCCCATATCTAAAGGCTCTTGACTCCGAGCTGCCAACCAGGAATGCCTGACTCACTGGTTCTATCACGTGTCGCTCAAATTCCTGTGTGCCGGCCCAGAGAAAATCGTCCACGTATATACATATGATGCCATCAACGTTGCCCCTATTACTCCAGAAGAACAATGATTAATCCAAGGATGACATTTGAGCTCCAAGACACAACAGCTGATCCTTAACCCGCAGATACCAATGCCTGGCAGCATTACATAGACCGTAAACTGTCTTCTTTAACCTCCACAGCCTACCATCAGCATACTCTGGAGGAGGGCGTAGATAAATCACTCGTTCAATCATGTTCCCTTGCAGATAGGCCGCCTTCACATCCATAGAGTGACAAACCCACTGGTTACCTGAGGCAAACGCAAGAGCCAGACGTACCGCTTCCTTCGAACACGTAGGCGAGTCCTTTCGTAAATCCACAGTGTCCTCCTCGAATCCTCTGGCTACCAGACGTGCTTTAACAACCGGCTTGCCATTCTTTATTTTCTCAGTCATCACCCAACGGACAGAAATAGTATCTTGTCCAACGTCATTAACTTCCTCGTACACATCATTACCCCTCCAGTTCTCAATCTCACTGTCCTTGGCTTTTAAAACATCCTCAGAATGGAACAGAATCAACATTACAACATCATCATGTACCACTTCCCAAGTGCTAAAATCCTTCTGCACATCCACCCAGCCAATACCGCCATCAGAGTCTCTTTGTAAGTTGTAACAATTTTTATACTGCCCATGTGCTTTGCCGGCACGACCCACAATTTTTCCAGACACCGACGCCCCACTCTCTGCAGGAATACCTCACAGTATCACCTATCACCGCATTCTTACGTTCACAAACCCCATTACTCCAAGAGCTCTCAGCAGCTGTGGCCATAATCCTTATGTTAAAAGCCTCACCAAGCGTACGCATATCAGCATTGTTAAATTCACCCCCATTATCGGTAAGAAACTTCCTTGGTGGGCCAAATACAGTAATCCAGCTCCGAAACACTCCATGAAGGATGGTAGAGGCACACTTATCATTAATTACTACCGCACTGCAATATCTTGTGGCCAAGTCAACTATAACCAAAAAATACTGTCTCCCCCCAAACCTTTAAGTCCATAGCCACAGTCTCATTAAATTTATTCGCCATAGGCAGGCACACCACAAGACGAGGCCTAACCTTCTTGAATTTGCAACAAACCTCACAGTTTTCAGACACTTCACTTATTGATCGTTCCAAGTCAGCATTGTTAATTCCCGCATCCTTCACAAGTTTCAATAGCTTAGCCGACGTAGGGTGACCAAACTGTCTATGAAGCTTAAGTGCAGTTCCTTTTCCACCGGTTTCTAACGATGCCAGTGTAACCATCCCCCTGGATTTCTGGCCCAGTCAGAACGAAATGGGCAACAGATAGTGTCCCGATGACGTAGACTCCAAACGAATGTCTTGTCCACAAACTCTCACCATGTCCATCTCAAAATCCAACACCATTTTCGCCTTTTTCATTGACTTTTTACTCAAAAGCAAAGGAACGTTACACTCTACCACATCCGTCACGATAGTCGCACGCGCATTGCCCACCCGGCATGGCAAGGTCACTCGCTTCATCGATGGCACTGTGGCTCCATCCGCAAATGTAAAAGTCGAAGTTGAAGTGCCTTCGGTAATTTGAGCTTTTTCATAATCACTTAACTCATGAATGTAATTTTCAATCCATTCCGATCCACACACAGTTGTAGAACATCCAGTATCCAGTACAGCACAACCCTTAGCTTCATCAACAAGCTTCTGCAACTTTCCACTGTGCTTGTCATCCTCACCAGCATAACCCATAAACATGGATAAATGCACTGTCTCTTCCGCATCATCTCTTTCATAAGAATTCCCTTTATTCTCATATGCATCAGGACAATCTCTAGCCCAATGAAATTTTTAACCACAAACTGCACATTTTGACACTCTACCATCGGGCCCCAAAGGATTTTGCTTCCTGCCATATCTATGATTAAAACCTCTATCACGGCTTCTCATAGCACCTCTTCTAGCTAAAGGCCGTGCTCGACCCACACCACCTGTATACAATGCTTCCTCTTCCTTCATGTCACTTTTACCTTCAGTAACAAACACAGGTTCACTTTTAACATTCACAACACTTGTCCCAACAGCTGCTGTCTCACCACCAAAAATACGGCACAGACCTGACTTCATATGTTCATAACTCACTTCAGTAACTGCAGACATGGCCAACTGTCTTTCATTATCAGACAAATTACAAGCGGACAACAGCATAAAGGCCTTTACTGCATCCGGTAATGTCATATCCTGTTCCGAACATTTAAAATAAGTATGCTCAAACTTAGACACGAAGGTACGCATATTCATGTCACTAGGCCGCCGTAGATTATAAATGTCATGGAACGCCGCAAACTGCCGTCTTCCCTTGTCCACCAGTAACAACTCATCAAGCTTCTTTAACAATACTTCACCTCCGTCGTCTTTGTTTAAGTCCGCGGCGGGTATTTCGGACGAGGCCTCTCTTGCCCGCCCTGTTAGAGACAAGTGGATCACCAATGCCTGTTTTTTCTTGGCCAAATCTGTCAACTCACACCAAATGTTTATATCTTTTTTCCAGTTTTCATACCCATCCTCATTCTCCAGTTTCGGTGGCCACTTAGTTGAAGACGCCATTGTTTTCCGAACTACGCTCTGCTACCAATGTTAATTAGCTCAATGGCCGTGTTCACTACTCACCCGTATGTAAACGACTGGCTCCGTCCTGACAGCTAGCCCGCCTAATCGGTCCGGTTGTGACGTCATCTCTTACACGTCAGCATATAGTAGACCACGCAATTTGGCAGGAAACTAGTTGGGCAAACTCCTGTGTCGATCGTCTGCTCACATGTATAACCAGTTTGCACTCCCACACACATTAACATATTTGCCTATGTTAACAAGAGGTTCTGGAAGTGTTAGTGAATGCCAGGCTGGATGTATGTGGAATGACAGAGACCAAATGGAAAGGTTAAGATGTGAGAGAGTGGGAGTGTGGAATGGGTGTGTGTGCTGGAGTGAGTGAAAGAACAGCGAGAGAAGGTGCATGTTTGTTTGTAAGTAGCAAATGGAAGGAATGTGTAAGAGAGTATGGGTCTGTGGGTTCAAGGATTGTGTGGGTGAGAATGAAAGTAGGAATACAAACGTGGGTGATTGTATGCGTGTATGCCCCGACAGAGGATATACTTGAAAGAAAGAAAGAGGAGTTCTGGATGAATGTGGAGGCGGGCTTGGAAAAGTTTGACAAGAACGAAAGAATATTTCTGATTGGGGATATGAATGGTAAGGTGGGTGATAGGAAAGTTGAGGGAGTGGTGGGAGGGTGGGGGGTACCATAAGAGGTGAATGGGAATGGTAGTGCACTTGTGGACGTATGTGTGGGGAGGAGGCTGTGGATAGCCAACACCTTCTTCCGACACAGAATGATCCACAGGTACACGTGGAAACGGATGTTGATGATGAAGGATAAGGCAGTGGTGGAACGAAAGTCATTGATGATTATGTATGTGCGGATGAACGAATGAAGACATTTGTGATGGATGCTAGGGTGTATAGGGGTATTGGAGGGGGTCTGTCTGATCAATTTGTTAGAAGTCTTGGCAAATCCAACGTCAAGGCTATTAACCTAATTGCAATGACGACTTGTCTATTTTGACTGCTATGTCGTCATTCCAACCGCGGTTAAAAAGAAAACGTCTAGAGTCTACTCCTTATCTTGCTCTAGGAGACGTTGTACATTAACCAAAACTACCACCGAAGGTGAAAAAAGCATAGAAGAGAAGAAAAAGGGGTTTACCTTAGTTACCGCTTAAGGCCCATCCCGTGTTCCGTCATGTGCAGATCCCTGTCGAACGTGCGCATGAGCGACCCTCTCGTCATCATTTTTTCACGCGCTCCATTGAATGCAGTCGCTTTTGTTGTGCTCCTTTAATTCACCCTGTTTAGGTTCGTTTCGGCTTATCTGGCCTTCTTTTTTGTTAGACAGATGTTACGTGATCTAGGGCACACGTAAATGGGCTCCTCAGTGTGTTTAATGGAGACGCGTGTGGAAATAGCTACCGAAGGTACGGGGGTGCCTGGCGTTCCTCGTGTGTGTTTTTCATTCCTTTCTCTTTTCATATTTTTTTTCCTGTTAGTCTGGGCATAGTTTAGCTTTTAGCTTATTTTAGCCTAGCTTGTTTCTCATTCAGGAATTGCTATGCCCCTATGAGTTTTCATATTTTCATAGCCTAGGTGTACAGTTGGTTCACAATCTGAGATTCGTGGTGGCGGTGCTGTTTGTCGGGTTTGTGTCGGCCGCATTATTAGCGTTATTCCCGAGTCCCCCCTTTCGAGCCTTCACTGTGTCTCAAGGGCCTGGGCGCTTGGTGGTTCGTGATATCCAGGGGTACCCCACGGGGGCCCCTCCCTCACACCACAGGGTTTTTTGCCCCTGACACATTCTCTCCTCACGGCTAGGCCACCCTTTTTCTCGCCAGTTTCATTTACTGGTTTTTGTGTTCCCTTACTGTTTTCTCC
Source organism: Paralithodes platypus (assembly GCA_032716605.1). Lineage (NCBI taxonomy): Eukaryota > Metazoa > Arthropoda > Malacostraca > Decapoda > Lithodidae > Paralithodes > Paralithodes platypus. The sequence continues at coordinate 38,942,284 of CM064577.1, read as the reverse complement.
TCCATCCTTTCATACCCTTTTGCCCAATCCTGGGGTACCCTACGGGGGCCCCTGTTTGTGCCAAACCACCCTTCCTGCCACTTCTCCTCATGGGCTTTGCTCTATCTCTGTGGGTTGGGTGGTTCCTGGGGGATGTGCCTCCTCTCCCCTGGTGTGTCTTCCTTGCCTCTCCCTTGACCGGTTGAGTCAGGATATTATCAAGGAAGACACTGCTCGGCTTGATGGCCATCGTCGCTTGGAGTTCATAAGGAGATGACGCTTTTTTCTGGGCCTCTTTTGGTATTCCCTAGACGCTCCTCTCGCTTTTTCGGCGCCGGACCATCTCGGCCGGTCCCTCAAATTTGCGGGGGCTTGATTCGGTCCTCTGGGACATTTCGGCTCCCCGCAAATTTGCGGAGATCGTTGGGGGGTCCCGCAAAATTGCGGGAGGGTGGTGTCGGTACGGTTATGCCTCCATTGGCCCGCAAATTTGCGGTAATAGTTGGCTTTCACTATTGACTTTTTTTATGTCATCTTGTTGCCTGATACTATATTGGTGTATGCACTTTACTGGTGTTATAGGCCCTGCATGTAAGATGTTGAGTGGTGGTTAACACTTTCTCCATCTTTGCAGGTTCTGCTAGTGCTCTTCCGCCTCGGCCGCCCTCCTCATCTACCTCTGTGCTCCCAGTTTAGGGTGAGTACGGATACCTGTTTGCATGTGTGTTCCTGTTTCCCCATGCTCCTTCCCTGGTTCTTCTTGGACATTCTCTCCACTTACTCCTTCGACGTGCTGATTATGGTGTGTGTTCTTCTAGTGCAGGTAGGCTGCCTTGCTTTCGCCTTGGTTGTCGCTCCCCGTGCTTGGAGAGGCACAAGTCCTGCTTGCGCCACTCGCTCTGTGTCCTCTACGGCCTACCTCCCTGCTCTGTGTGGCACGTGTCTGGCCCTGGTGGTTGTGCTGCTCCATGGCCCTGGTTCCTCGGCGGCGGCTGTGGCCTCTGCTTCCCTTCCGTTGGTGTGGACGATGGTCTCCCGCCACATTAGGACTGTGGGCCACCGTTCCCCGGCCTTTGATGCCGACCGGATCCGCGTCGCCCTGGGTATCCCTGACCCGACTGAAGGCCGTTCACCTGGCCCTCTCCCTGCTCGGGCCCTCTCCCCTGGGTCCCGCAGCCGGTCGTCCCATCGTCGGGGGGTTCCCCGGCTCCGTCCACGCTCTCGCTCGCCTCGTCGTCCTCCTGATCGCCTTGACGACGCCCATCGCCCTCGTCATGGTTCTCGCCCTGAGGCCGGGGTTAGCGGCTCTGCCCCTGTGCGCCCTCCCCTGGCCTCTACGGATAGGGGCTCTACTCCCTTCCGCCCGCTTCCCCAGCCCAGACGACTTCCTCTTACGTTGTCCTCTCCGCGCGCGGTTGTTCATGCTGTAGCTGGCCCTCTGCTCCCTCCTCCTACACTGTCCAGGAGGGTCCGCCTGGATGTCGTTGCTTCTCCTACTTCACCTGCTTCAGTGCCTATTCTTCCTTCACGGTCTCGTCCCACGGTGGTGGTCCCTCCCTCCTCCGCCTCGGTGTCGGGCCGCCCTGTTATCTCAGCCCCGGGGATCCTTGCTCTGTTTCCCCCCGCGGCTCCTGGCCTCTTTTCACCCGGCCAGCCTTCCCACTCCCGTCGTCCTGCTCCTCCTCATTCTTCTCTTCCTGACCTTCACTTACCGTCTCGCCAGGGGGGTACCCTCCTCTTGCCTCGGTGGGGTTTCGCGAGGTTTTGGGGTCCCCTTTCTCAGGAGCTGATGTGTCGCTGGAAGAGGGGAATGGTGCTGTTTCCCCCTCGGCCGTTCGTGATCGGGGACGAGTCCCTCAACGGCGACACAACCGTCGTCGCTCGCCTTCCTTGGGCCGCGACGCTGCTGGTTCGTGTCGTGGGTCTCGCTCCCGCTCGCCCCTGCGGGCCGCCCAATCTGGGGGGGGGGTAGCCTCTCTCGGATCGATTGTCGGCTATGCAGGGCTGGGTTGTGTCACGCTTCGACGGGCGCTTGGTGTCGATGGAAGACTCCCTCTTCTCGCCCTTCTTGGCGGTGACTCACCCTCCGCGCCTCACCCTACCTACCCCTGCTACGGTCCCCCTCCCTTCTGCAGGCCTACGCTCTGGTCAGACTTCAGCCGCCCTGACGTCCTTCCGGCTGTTCAGTCCCTGGCTGTTTTGACGGGTCTGTCCTCCTATGGGACAGGTTTGTGCGACGCCGGTACGCCTGGCTTAGCCATCATGCTCGGTCACTCTCTCCCATTGGAGGCCTGGTTTGCTGAGGCCTTCGACTTCACACACCGATCCGTCGACGGCTCTCCTTCCGTCCCTCCCCCGGAGTCGTCCCTGATTTTGCCTCCTCTTGTGTCTGTCGGCGGGTTGGACGGCACGTTCTGGTCCTGGATGAGCGCGCCCGTTCTTGAACTTTGTTCTCTTTCTACCCCGTTCTTCTCTCCCCCGGATCAGCCCTCTGTCGCCAAGGTTTTTCCCTTGCGACAGAGGGTGACGGACTTATTGTCTTGTCTTTAGGTTCCCTCCAGACGTCTGTTCACCACCTGCGGCTTTTCGAGGCGTCTGCGCCAGGCGATCTTCGCGAGGGTTTGGACCGCGTTCAGCGGGTCCACCTTCGGCTCGCGGTGACTTTGGTTCCCGAGCTGAAGGCGGTTTTGTGCGCGGCAACTCGGCACCGCACGACGGTACGGTCTTCGTTCTGCCGGCCGGCCCCCTTGGTTATTCGTCAGGGTTTGTTGTACTCTGCGCTATATACGTCGGGGTTTTTTACGCAGGATGCTTGGGAATGCTACGCTTCTCTGTCGGCGGCCCCTGCTTCCGCCACACGACGCCGCGCTGTGTCATTACGGACCCTGCTTACGTCCCGCACCGACGCGCTGTGCCGCGCGCGGGGTCTTCTCAGTCCCGTCCTTCTGCCGGTCCTCTTCGGGGTGCTGCTGCAAGTGCTGCCGCCTTGCACGGGCGCAGGACTGGGACGTTGCTGGCCAGTGCATCGGTTCCGCCTCGCACTTCTGTTCTTGCCCCTTTCATCCCCTCTGTGTCGGGGCTGGCCGGCCTTCCACTTCCGGCCGCCCTTCGACGGGGTCAGCCCCGCGCCGGCCTGGGGTTGGGGTGGCGCGCCCTTTTCGACGAGGTTGGGGGGGCGGGGGTAGAGGAGGTCAACGTGGCGCTCATGCCCGCACGGCCCGTACCGGGGGTACCTCCACGTCAACACAATGTGTAGTTCTCTGGGTCGGCCTCCTTGTTCTCCTTCTCGCCTGGGCGTACCGGGTCGCTCCCCTCCTCTCGGGTGCTCCCTCGGGTTGTTTTCGCCCCTCGGTAGCCGCGAGGGACGTTGGGGGCGGCGGGTTGCGCGGAGGGGTCTCACCTGGAGGTGGACGTCCAGACCCCCACTCCGCTCTTGTCACCGACAACGGCCCATCTCTTCAGAGGTGGCCCACGTGTTCACTTCCATGCCCGAGCTGGGTAGCGTCGAGGGAGTTGACCGCCAGTCACCCGGTTTTCCTCTCCCGTGTCTTTCTGGTTCCGTCGCCGACCTGCGACGCGATGCGACCGGTGGTGGATCTGTCGGCCCTCAACGGGCACATCGTGCACACACGGTTTCGGATGCTGCCGGTACCCCTGGTACGCCTGGCCCTGTGCCCTCTGTCGTGGGTAGTGTCGCTGGCCCTCCAGGATGTGTCTTGGCTCGTTCCTCTCCATCCTCGCTTCCAGCGATTCTTGGCCGTTCGGACTTCCGATCGTGTGTTCCTGTTCGACGGCCTTCCCTTCGGTCTCCACATCGCGCCGCAGATCTTCTCCGCACTGGTGGGGCAGGCTCTGGGTCCTCTCCACAGGAGCGGGCTCCAGCTCCTGTTTTCCTTGGCCGTTTGGTTGGTAGTTTCCGACGCCCTAGGCCTGTGCATTGGCGACGCCCTCACAGTCGTTCGCAACATCGCACGGTTAGGGTTCCCCTTCGATGTTCCCAAGTCACGCTTGACCCCGTCGCGTGTCGTGCCATGGGTCGGTCTCGCATGGGTTTTGTCCGGCGCTACGGTGACCCGGGGTCTGCAGGCCGCGGTGCACCTTCGGTGGACGGTCCTCGCCGTGTTGCACTCGGTCTCCCTCCCGGGGTGGCTCTGGGACTCGTTCGTGGGTTCGCTGCATTGGGCAGCTCTGCCCCTTCCCTTAGCGAGCCTCTGGCTACGCCGCCTCCTCCTCATGGGCACCGCGGTGTTTCCGTTGCCCCTATGGATCGGCTCCTGCCGCTCCCGCGTACCGTTCGCCGACGCTTCGGTCGCTGGGTTGCTCGGGGCTCGCTCTCTGCGGCTGTGCCCTGGACCGCCCCCCCCCCGCCGACGGTCTGGGTAACCACAGATACGTCGAGCGAGGTTGGGTGAGGTTCCAAATCGAACCTGGGCCGTCCACTTCCCGGCAGATGGGTGGGTCTCCCTCCTCTTACCCGTCTATGCCCTCGGATTGTTGGTTCCTTTGTTCTTCCTGCGGGACCACGCGCTGGCCCTTCGGGGTAAGTCGGTGGCCTTCGGGTTGGACAAGACAAGCTGTCCCCTGTTTCCTTATGCGGGGGTCCTCCAGGTCGTTGACTCTATTGGGGGTCTCGGTGGAGTTGTTCTTCCTCGCGGACCGACACCCCTTCTCCTTGCATGCCTCCTCCCTGCCCGGGCCTGCCACCCTTTGGGCGGCCGCCCTGTCGAGGGGGCAGGGCGTTCTTGTAGAATGGGCGATGAAACGGACTGTGTTCGCCGACCTCGCGGCTTCCTGAGGTGTTCCGGAGGTCGCCTTGTTCGCATCGGGGGTGCCGCGCCAGTTGCCTCTGGACCTCTCCCTCCGGCCTCGCGCTCCGGGGGGGGTCCGGACGCTTTCATGGTCGCCTGGTACAGGTGGCGGTCGATATCCATCTTTCCGCCACCAGACGCGCTGTTGATGTGCCCAGTCCTCGCGAAGCTGCGGCTGTACCACGGCTGCGTCTGGCTCCTCGCGCCTCTGTGGCCGACACGGACTTGGTCCGCCCGGTTGCCGCGGGGGTGCCCGAGTCCGGTCCCTCTACCTGTCTCCGGCTTCCACTTGGGCTAGGTTGGGGTCCTGCGGACCTCTTTGGCCTTCGCATCGTGCTTGTTCATGAGGCACGGTGGCTCCCGGTCCCCGGCCGGGCCCTGACTGACTTCCTGCAGCGTTCCTGGCCGTCTTCTCCTTGGGGGACTTACGGGTCCCGCTGGAGGTCTTTTAGTAGGTGGCTACAGGCCACTCGCCTGCCAGTTGGCTCTCCTTCCCTCTTCCGTACACGTCGCTTTCCAGTCGACGCTATACGTACCCACTTGTCTGCCGTCCGGGGGGTTCTTTGGGTCCGTCGCTAGGGTGGTCGTTCCGCCACAGGTGCTGGATTCCTTCCTGACGGCTGCCTTCCGGGTTCGACCGCCTCCGCGCCAGGTCCCTCCGCTGTGGGATCTGGGGCGGGCTCTGGTCCTTCTGGCTTCCCCCACGTATACAAGGGCCGCTACGCCGGTTCCGTTGCTCGGGCGTCCACTCTTCCTTGTCGCTCTGGCCACTGGGGATCGGGTGTCTGCACTAGCGGCATTGTCACGGCCCCGGGACTGCGTGCGATTCTCCCAGTCCTTGCATGGCATCTCGTTCGCCTCCTCCCCACCTTTTGTTACCACGCATGGGAGGGAGGCCCCCGTTTTCCAGCCTTTCGCCGTCCAGGCTTTACGGCGTGGGCATCCTCGCCATGTGTTGTGCCCGGTGTCAGCCTTGCACTCCTCTGTTGCGTCTGTGGCGCCGCCTTCGGGTACTGCTGTGTGAGTGTCTCCTCGGACAGGTGGAAGGCTCTAGCAGGTGCAGCTGGGCCGCCACGTTTGTCGGACCGTTCGTGCCCGTCACCCTGTTTGTAGGGGTTCTGCGCGCGATGTCAGATCCTTTGCTGCCTCCTTCCGGTTCCTGCCACGTCGATCCTTCCCTGCCTTCGCCTCAGCGGTTTTGTGGTCTTCTATCAATTCCTTCATCTCCTCCTACCTCTCCGTGTCCAGTGTTCGACCCCCTCGGCCGGTGATTGCTCTCGGGGGTCGTGTTTCCTGGTGCTCTGGCGAAGATCCCTGGTCTTCCCCCCTTGTCCCTCGTTCTTTTCCTTTGTTTTTGACAAAGGGGGGGGGGGGGGTGTATGGGTTTGCAACACTGGATTGCAAGTTTGGGATTATGTATTGTTCCAGTACATAAGTGTTTTTGCCACATTGAAAATTGTGTTTTGTTCTTGTGTTCAGTGTTTTTGTTGGTTTTTGAAGAAAAGGGATTTTGGGTACAGTACCTTTTTGGTTTCAGACAAGTCTATGTTTTTGCATTACTATGAATGACGGGCATGTGTTAAAACTGTTCTTTTTAGCTACTCCTCAGTTTTTCACTCTTTTCTTAAACTCTCTTGTTTACATTGTGTCTTTGTCATTCGTAATTTTGTTTTATGCATTGTTTTTTTTGGTAGGTTGGGCTTGGATGTCCTCCTCCTATTTGTTATGCAGCCTTGACGTTGGATTTGCCAAGACTACTAACAAATTGGGAGGTTTGACGTACCTCCCAACCTACCAAATAGGAAAACCTACTATTTGGTAGTAGTCTTGGAAAATCCAACGTACATAATACCCTCCCTCACGCCGGACCCCTGCCCATCCGCGTTCTTCTGCTGACGTGAGATGTGATGACAAGAGAGGTCGCTCATGCGCACGTTCGACAGGGATCTGCACATGACGGAACACGGGATGGGCCTTAACCCTCCAGCCCCGGGGGCTATAGCTTACGACTGTGCTCCGGTACCGGGTGTTTTGACGATCTTTGGCCTATGTTAACTACTCTGTAAGTCAATGAATATGTCATGTAATGTTGTGAATAAAAAAGAATAATGTTCCACAAACCTTCCTCTGTCGAATGGCGTTGAGTAGAGGTCTCTAGCCCCTCTGGTTGCATAATGGTGAGCGCGGGAAGACGAGTGCTTTTCGGCGGCAAATTCTTCCCGCGTTCGGACGCGTCGCCCCGGCCATGGCTACGACGCACCTAGCCGCTCGTCGCGCCAAAGTATTTATCTCCCTTAGACGATTTTAGTGTTTGATATTGAGAATGTGATGTTTATTTGATATTTTCTAGTTATTTTGAGGCCAATTATATAAAATATGTTTATTAGGGTATCACTGTCACTGATATTGCTAATTTTCACTCGATACCGTACATTTTATTAGTAATTGAGGTAGCTTATTGTTGTATTAGGCACTGATTATTCGTTATCACAGGTGTTTATTATACTTTGGCCATCATATATTAGGTTTTGTGTCACTTTCACTTTGACAAATATGCTTTAGAGAGTGTCACTGTCACTGATAATGCTCATTTTCACTCGATACCGTACATTTTATTAGTAATTGAGGTAGGTTATTGTTGTATTAGGCACTGATTATTCGTTATCACAGGTGTTTATTATACTTTGGCCATCAAATATTAGGTCTTGTGTCACTTTCACTTTGACAAATATGCTTTAGAGAGTGTCACTGTCACTGATAATGCTCATTTTCACTCGATACCGTACATTTTATTAGTAATTGAGGTAGGTTATTGTTGTATTAGGCACTGATTATTCGTTATCACAGGTGTTTATTATACTTTGGCCATCAAATATTAGGTCTTGTGTCACTTTCACTTTGACAAATATGCTTTAGAGAGTGTCACTGTCACTGATAATGCTCATTTTCACTCGATACCGTACATTTTATTAGTAATTGAGGTAGGTTATTGTTGTATTAGGCACTGATTATTCGTTATCACAGGTGTTTATTATACTTTGGCCATCAAATATTAGGTCTTGTGTCACTTTCACTTTGACAAATATGCTTTAGAGAGTGTCACTGTCACTGATAATGCTCATTTTCACTCGATACCGTACATTTTATTAGTAATTGAGGTAGGTTATTGTTGTATTAGGCACTGATTATTCGTTATCACAGGTGTTTATTATACTTTGGCCATCAAATATTAGGTCTTGTGTCACTTTCACTTTTAGTTAGTGTCACTGTCACTGATAATTTTATATTAGGTCTTGTGTCACTTTCACTTAGTTATATGATTTGTAAACGTTTATATACAATTTATTGTGTCTTTTTTCACTGATTTCTATATTTCTATAGGTTCTAATCATATGAATGTCACTTGGTATATACATATGTGTCACTTTCACATATTATTATGGTGTAATTGTATTTGTATCAATGTTCTCATAATACATGACTTTTGTATTACAATACATTGGTTTTCTTCCACTTTTTGCCTATATATAATTATAGTGTACATATTGTCATTTTATTTGGCAATTTCAGTATGATTATTAGAACTCCAGCTTGGAGTGGTAATCAAAGAAGCAATCTACAGCACAGAGTGCCACCTTGCACTCCACACACTCCAGGGTTGACTTTTTACCTGACCTCGGCTTCACCCTGCTGTTGTAGCAGACATGGCACCGCTTCTGCTGTGTTCTTCCGGATTCATTCTGAGGCAGGGAACCAAGCCTGTGCCTAATCAAGTATTGAGCAGACTGCAAGCGGTCAATAACGGCGGGCCCAGGATGTGCCACTGCCCTCTGTGGCATAGCATACTTCTCCAGGAGCTCCGTCAACACCTGCTTTTGGAACCTCCGCAGGCTATTGAACTTCATGGGTGTGTTCACATTCCGAAGCTTGTATATGTTGTAGGCATTCAGAACTGACATGTCCACCATATGCAGAAAGAACTTTTTGTACCATCTGCACGAGGTACGCAGGCAGTCAATGAAGCCTATCTGCATGTCGGACTTGTCCACCAGCCTCATGTTGATGTTGTAGTCCAGGACAGCATCGGGCTTGGTCACCCTGGCCTGGGTGCGGCGATCCACCTTGCCAGTCTCCACCATTTCCCCCTTGTGGATGGTGGTCAGGAGGTTGACCTTCCGCTGGTCGTGCCAGTGGATAGCCAGAATGGGCCCCGACTTCTTCTTGAACACATCACCTTTTTTGGTCTTTGGAGGGAAAGGTGGCATGCCCTTCCTTTTCCCTCGTACTGTGCCTACAGTCCCCGTCTTGCGCTCATGCAGGTACTGTGAGAGAGTGGGGGACGTGTAATAATTGTCCGTGTAGAGGACGTGATTCTTATGAAAGTAGCGGTCCATCATGGCTTGCACCACTGCTCCGCCAAAGCCAATGAGGGGGTCCACAAGCAAGTCCCCTTCCTTCCCGCTGTAGACCAGGAAGTCCAGGACATAGCCAGTTTGGCAGTCGCACAGCACAAAGAATTTTATGCCAAAGCGATGTCTTTTTGAGGGGATGTATTGCCGGAAGCTGAGTTTTCCCCGGAACAGCACAAGAGACTCGTCAATGACGACCTTGCGGAAGGGCTTGAAGTAGGAGGTGAAGCGTTCTCGCATCATCTCATACAACGTCCTAATCTTCCACAGCTTGTCTGGGAGGTGGACGTCAAGGTTGGTGACAAGATGGAGCGCTGCGAGGATATCAAGGTACCGGTCGCGAGACATATATTTCCCGAAGGCAGGGGTGGATATCAGATCATTGGTGATCCAATAGTCAGGCCAGCTATGCTTCTTGACATGAGGCATTAGCATGGTGAGTGCCAGGAACACCATGAACTCTTTATGAGTCACTGGGGTCCACTGCCTCATGTGGCCCTTGGTCACCTTTCCCAAAAAGTGGACCTGGAATTGGTGCTGCTTATTTGTCTCTTTGACAACATAGCCTACCACCTCCTCATCAAAGAAGGCCTCAAACAGTTCTTGTGGTGGAGCATTGGGGCCTGCAGGAAAATTGGGGGTAACGCCTGAACCCTCCAGTACCTCATCAAAAGCTGGCACATCAGGGTTGTATGCATCCTCATCAACTACGTCTTGCCACTGAAAAATGTAGAATGGGTCATGTCTACGCTGACGAGGAGCTCCAGCTGGTGGCCCAGCACGCCCACGGCCAACTCGGGAGGCGCGCGCCCTAGGGCGGCGAGGGCGGCGGCCAGGGCGGTGGGCAGCACGACGGGCAGCACGACGCCGGGCCAAGCGGATGGGTCGAGGGTCGTCGATGTCCATATAGTCATCGTCAGAGTGGTCATCTTGCCCAGACGGTGGACCTATGTAATCATGGCCAGAGTCTTGAGAGAGGTGCCCTTCATCATCAGTGGCCCCCACATAATCTGGCGGGGAACCAGTGATGCGTGGGCGGCGTGCGGGTGGGTGAGGTGGGGAAGGAGTGGCAGGTGAGGCTGTGTCCCCCCGAGGTCCCGGGCTCCTTGGCCTGCGACGAGTGACAGAAAGCAATGTTTCACTGTCACTAGGGCCAGGTATTGGTGATGCGAGCTCAAAGACTTCTTCAGGAAGACATGTTGAAGGCGGGAGAGGTGGGGAGGACCGTGGGGAAAGTTGCGGGGACGTATGGCTGGGGCCGGCCGGGGTGGACGCCGCGGGAGCCTCGAACAAAACTCTCTTACTTTTCTAAATTTTCTTGGTATATTTCCTACCTTTCCCCTTTTCGGCAGCAGTATGTCTCCTGTCGGGGGACCTAGGAGGCAAATAGGCCGAAAGTGTGGGGTCCTCAACCCTTGGCAATGGTGGGGGTGGTGGGGAAGAATGCGGGGCATCCGGGTCATCTTGGGTGGCGTGGGTAGATAAGGGAGACAATGGCGGACGAGAAGGGTCACCACGCTGACCCTCACTCACAACCTCATCCTCACCAAGTAGTTTTGCTTGTTCCCTAGCTGCCGCGGCCGCCTTCTCAAGTATTTTCTGCTTATACAAATGTAGCTTGAAAGGCGATTTACCTGGGGAAGGGCTTGGCGTCGTGTCACTTAAGCGAAATTTGGTGAGTGACCTTGAACTCTCCCACTCGCTCACTCTCTCAAGTTCACTGTCTTTAGGTAAACCAGCTTCCTCAACAACTGGTACATCACCTTCATCACTCTCATCACTGTCATGTTCTCTCGCAAATCCCAGGAATTGCTCTTCTTTATCACTCTCATGGCCATAATCACTCGACTTATAATTACTGGAGTCGTCACTGACTTCATCATCAACATTATGCTTGGCATCAGCTCGCTCATAAAGTCTCAATGTCGTCTCAATACCTCCGGGAGATAACACATTTAGGCGATGGCGTCGGGGTAAGGCGCGACGAACAAGCAAGGGCGTCGTAGGAAGCACGGTATCGGACACAGCGGAATCACTATTTGGCGTACTGTCCATGATGGCGTCGGGGTAGATACTGTTGCTGTGGCGGAGTTTACGCCTGGTGGCGCCACCTACTGTCCCACGATACCGAAAATGTACGCGCGGCATTCGAAAGCACGCATGCAAGCAATGGGCGTTCAAGAGCCCTTTCGGGTTGCACGGGCCGAGGTTGTTATGGGCGTTCAAGAGCCCATCCGGGTTGGAGGGGTTAAATAGAGAGAAGAATGAAATGAGAGTAATGTCGTCAGAGAGAAAGAGTGCAACAGTGAGAAGTTGGGAGAGAGGGCAAGGGATGTTAGAATCTCAAAGGTTCTAGGCAACCTGGTCATGGAACACGCAGCCAGCCTCCAGGCAGTGTGCTGTACGACAACATGGGCCCAGCCCAGGCAGCGTAGGCAGGCAACAATGGACTACCAACCCTGTCGCGCCTAGCTATAAGCGCAGGGCTGCCAACCAGTCCATACGTCTGGCAACCCACCCAGCCGGCAGCGTGGCGCGTTGCTACCCTCTTGCTCTGAAGCCTAACTCACTCTCTCTCTCTGAACTCCCATTGTCTTATCTATCAACTTCTCTATTGATACTACATATTAAATGGAAGGTCTCGACATGGCTTAAAACAAAACCCACCACTGGTTAGCACATGACGAGACCTTTGCAGAGATACAAAGAACATAGTTATAAGTTGTCACACTCAATATACATTGCGGCTGACGGTAGCCAGATCACGGGCGGTACAGTCGAGTACCAAGGAGTACAATCAGGTTGCATTGCAGAGCACTGGGGTGCGTCACAGCCCCCCCAAGATTTTAGATAATCGACCTTAGAAGCATTATCAAAATCTGACAGGCAACCAACCGACCTGCTACCCTTAGCTGCCACTAATTGCAAAAGGTGCACAACAACTGAAGTGTGAATTATACATAAAACACAATATCGCATGCATCATGCTACAACAATAAAGACTTACAAAACTAAAAAAAAGAAAGAGTTTTCTCGTTTATTTTATTGTTTTATAATCTTTTTGGACGGCGTTATGATAGCCTAATTTTACTCCTGCTCAACCCACACACCGTGCACGACTATCTTGGATCATCAACCCTTGATAGACAATCTGCTATCACGTTCTCACTCCCGGCAATATGCTGAATGTTGAGATTATACTCTTGGAGCATTAGGGACCACCTGGTCAACGCATATTCCGATTGTGAAACTGATTTAGGAATTTCAAGGGATGATGGTCCGTATAAATCGTCACTACCGGGCCGTAGGCTGGAACATAAACTTTGAAATGTTTGAGCGACAAAACGATAGCCAGAAGCTCCTTCTCTATAGTCGAGTAATTCCTTTGTGCCGAATTAAACTTACGAGAAAAGAAGCTCACTGGGTGTTCCAAGCCCTCGGAATCAGTCTGCAGTAACACTGCCCCGGCAGCCACACCGCTGGCATCAGTCGCCAGCTGAAAACTCCTGGAGAAGTCTGGGGCCCTCAAAATCGGATGTGTACACAGCAGGTGCTTGACTAGGTCGAAAGCCCTCTGACACTCCGCAGCCCAACAGAACTTCACTGACTTCGACAGTAGATCAGTTAACGGTGCTAAGACAGTAGAATATCCCCGGATGAAGCGCCTATAATAGCCTATCATACCTAGGAACCGCATGACCTGGCGCTTAGTGATGGGCCTGGGAAACATATTGATAGCCTGTATCTTGCTCAGGGGGGGGCACACCCGGCCTAACCCGACCACAAAGCCAAGATACTGCACAGTAGCCTTTACAAACTCGCACTTCCTCAGGTTCACCACCAGCCCAGCATCGTGCAACTTCCCAAACAGGGTCTCTAAGTGCCTTAGGTGATTTTCAAAATCGTCATCATACACTATCACGTCATCAAGGTAGACCGTGCAGTTAGGGATTTCGTCACAAATATCGTTCATCAGGTTCTGAAACGTGGCAGGTGCGTTCTTAAGCCCATAAGGCATTACGTTGCATTGGTAGGTCTTGCCATCTACCACAAAACCACAACCTTGCTTAGCTCGGTCCGACAGGGGTACTTGCCAGTAGCCTTTTACAAGATCAATTTTAGTAAGGTACTTTGCATTCCCTATCTTGTCCACGCTGTCGTCAACTCGAGGCAAAGGGTAAGGGTTGGTAGTGGTCAAGCCATTTAGCCTACGAAAATCTATGCAGAACCGCACCTTGCCGTCAGGTTTTGGCTGCAACGTGACGGGTGATGTCCACTTCACATAACCTTCAGTGATCATCCCTCTCTCAACCATGTACTTTAACTCCTCCCGTAAAGCTGGCAACTTTACCGGGGGCACACGGTAGGGCACTGACTTGAAGGGCACATTATCACCGACGTCCACGTCGTGCGTTACCTGAGTAGTGAGACCTGGGTGTTCGGCGAAAACAGAGAGGGTATGACCTGAACAGGCCTAGGACAGCAGCACCCTGGTGCTCAGGCAGGTGACATACAGCTTGCCTAGCCTCTTGTTCAGTATTCCCCGCCCACTGTTCCGCGGAAATGACACAGTCCCAGCTATCCTCCTCAGCAGCATGACTGTCCCCACCTCCTTCTCCACCCTGGCCGCTGCAGGCCAGCACAGGGACAGTGAGAGGCTCTGAGGGGCGTCTCACATACTCTTTCATGAGGTTAACATGACATAACTGATGTTTTTTCCTACGGTCAGGTGTTGCAACGAGATAATCAAGGTCGGACAGTTTCTTAGCCACCACATACGGCCCAATGAACTTGGCAGAAAGGGGGTGTCCAGGCAAAGGTAAAAGCAACATTACCTCCTGACCCACCGAAAACTCCCGAAGCTTCACCTTGGCGTCATACTGGTGCTTCATGACCGCCTGTGCATTAACCAAGTTATTACCTGCCGCTGCCATGCAACCTATAAGTCTCTCCCGGCTCTCAAGGACATATTTAAGTACAGACCCCGGCTTCTCTTCGCCCTCCCAGACCTCTTTCACCATACTTAAAGGTCCTCTCACATTATGGCCAAAGACTAGTTGATTTGGACTGAACCCCAGGCTCTCTCCTGGGACTTCACGTGCAGCGAACAGAACATACGGCAGACCCAAATCCCAATCAGTGTCATGTTCTGCACAGTAACAGCGTAGCATACTCTTCAGGGTCGAGTGCCACCGCTCCAAGACTCCCTGACTCTCGGGATGGTAGGCTGACGACACTACAGAACATATACCGTGCAACTGAAGGGTTTGCTTGAACAATTTGGATGTAAAATTGCTCCCCTGGTCTGACTGCACCTCACGTGGAAACCCATAACGGGAACAGAACAATAATAAGTTTTTAACAACTGCCTTTGCCGAGCCGTTTCTCATGGGGTATGCGTCCGGGTATCTCGTAGCCACATCCATGATTGTCAACAGGAATTTATTGCCACTACTAGTAGGCGGGAAAGGGCCAACCAAATCTACTACAACTTTGCTGAACGGAGGCCCGGTGACAGGTATGGGAAACAAAGGTGCCTTCGGGATTGTCTGGTTAGGCTTCCCCGTTGTCTGGCAGGTCGCACACCCAGCCACCCATGCACAGACATCAGCCTTGACCCCAGGCCACCAGAAAAACCTGCCCAATGCCGCCAATGTTTTTGTTACCCCCAAATGACCCGGCACCGGCACATCATGCGCCAGACACAATAAGGACTCTCTATACTTATTTGGAACAACCACCTGGTCTACTACCCTCGCACCGCCCTCCCACTTCGATTTGGGGTCTAGAAATCTGCGGTACAATATCCTGTTGAGCCTAAAGAAATCTCCCGGCTTCGCATCCCCATCTTCCTCCAACTCTATGGCACCATTGCTATAACGAGCTAGGCTAGCATCTTGCAGCTGCTGCTCACTAATGTCCCCGGGCGTCAATGCATCAAGATGGTTTTGTAATAAGACATTACCCCGGCTAGTAGGCTCTACTGCCTTAGTGGCTCTCGCTACAGCTCTTGCCTCACGCGAAGTCTTACCCAACTCTGCCTTGTTACACACCATCTGGGCCAGAGTCAACTCCCGTGTTTATTGTAGGTCCAAGTACCGAATCACCGAGAAGTGCAGCAGAATCAATGTCCCTTTTCCTGCCCTTAGCAACCTTCTCCTGATCCTTCCTCCACTGTCCCCGAGGTTGAGTGCTAGGCTGTGCAGGAGCCGCAGAGCGAGATCGGGTTACCACACAGGCCATCTCATCCTGTTGGCACCTCCCAACCCATTCCCGATTCTCACCATCCACGTCGGCCGCCCTCTCGCCAACGACTAAGGGTGGAGTCCCGGAAGTGGGCACCGCAAAGTCGTTGCCGAGAAGAAGGTCGACGCCCTCAACTGTCAAACACTCAACGATCCCTACATCCAGCTCCCTGCACACCTCTCCCACTCTCAACTCCAACCTCACAAGTGGGTATGACCTCGTAGCATTTATACCCTGCACCACAACAACTCTGGCCGCATTTATCGGTTTCCCTGTGAAGTTCCTCAACAAAGTTTGCGAAGCCCCCGTATCCCTCAGCAAGTCAACCCTCCGTAGTTCACTCCCCCAGCTCACAAACCTGTGTCCTCGATGGCTACAGAAAGTGTCCCGGACAGGTGTCGAGCCTTCCGTACGCTTCTTTACCGCGTGTGCCTCAGCTGCTGACAACCTACCCCGGGCAGTTGCTGCAGCCTTCAGAGACACACCGATACTGTGAACCAATGACACCGGCTTAGCGGGAGTGTTACTAGGGCACTCACGTGAATAATGGCCTAGCTTCTGACATTTGTAACATTTCACATCCCCAATGGGCTTCTTCCCTTGTGCGGGCGAAGAAGGGGCCTGACCTTTAGTAAATGGGAGAGGCATGTGTTTGTAGGTGTTATTAGGTGCAATGCTTTTAGTGTGGTTATGTGTGTCATAGGATTTGTTATTATCGAAAACTCTGGTGGGTGGGGTATAGCGCCCCTTCTGCCCTGACTCAGCCCTCTGAGCGGCACCACAACCACGAATCAATGATAATCTGAGGTCTGCCATCTTGGCAGCCTCCTCTACTGTCTTGGGACATTTTTCCTTAATGTTCAGCGTTAGATCGGTTCCAGTACATTTTTAAAACTGTTCCAGATAGAAAAGTTGCTTAATTTCCTCAGCCGACTCTGCGTGCTCGGACCGAAACCAGTTATTACATGCATCTGTTAAGTCCCGTGCGTGCTCCATAAAACTGACGTCGCTCTTCTTATTCACGCCACGGAACTTCAATCTATAAGTTTCGGGCTGCAGTTCGTAGGCCCGGAGCACAGCCTCCTTCACCAGTCCATACACGACACTCTCGTCCAGTGACAGTGCATCGTAGGCTTTCAACCCCTTACCCACTAGACGTGATGAAACTAATGCTGCCCATTTTACCTCCGGCCAGTCATACTCACGACACTTCTTTTCGAAACGAGCAAAAAACTCAGTCACTGCTGTCTCATCAAATGCGGGTACTAACTTAATTAAATGCGAAAGTGAGTCTGTAACCCGGTGCCCACCACCGAGATGACGCCCCGTGGTCTCTACTCTAGACTTCTCGACATCCATTTCAGCCTGGTACCTGGTTGCATCCTGATTGGCTTGGATTCTAGCAACCTCTATGCGTTCTATACTAGCCTGTTGTATCTGAGTCTCCTGCAGCTTAATCCGTTCTATACTAGCCTGTTGTATCTGAGTCTCCTGCAGCTTAATCCGTTCTATACTAGCCTGTTGACTCTCTTGCAACTTAAGCTTAGCTAGTTCTAGCTGAAATAACATCTCAGGAGACAGGCCTAGGGGGGGAGAGCACAAAATGGGGGATCCACACCGAGACGTGTTTACGGGTAAGCCAGCTTGCCATTGAGAACCCTCCTGCTGCATCGTGCTAAGACTCGCTGGCTGAGGGCCCAGCTCAGGGGTAGAGTGGAATGGAGGCTTGGAGGGAACCCCCCAAGACCCCACTCCACCCACCGCCCCATCGCCATCACCCAACAAACATGCCACCAAATTCTTCTTGGGCCAACTGTCAGGACAGTCCCGCCCCAAAACCGTGGCTAAACAGCGAAGACCGTAACAATCAATAGCCTGCAGGCTCTGTTCGGTCAAAGGTGTCTGCAAAAATGCCCGGGCATCCCTCTCTCCACTTATAACACTCCCCTCCCTAAATATCTGCTGTACTTGCTGGTCACTAGGCTGTACCGTGTTATCCTCCCCCGTAAATGATGAGTCATTAGACATAGTGCTGGTTATACAATTGCTGTTCATAAAAAAAAAAAGTGCTTATTACTAATTGCAGTCTCGACTCACAAAATGTTAAAGATGCTTGAATGACTCTACTCTAGACACCTAACGAAACAATCTGCAAGTCCACCAATACAATAATGACACAATACAAATTCCTCCAATATGCAAGAAAATTCTAGCCAGCTCTACTAGGTAGCATAGAATAGTTCTCCAAAAAACATGTGATAGGATACTACTGAATCCTGGCGAGGTCGCCATTTTGTTATGGCTGGATCGGCAATACATATTCGGGATTCTTGATCGTAGGACAGAAATGGCTTAAGTGACAACGACACGCTCGATTCTAGTCCCAAATACTATATGCTCCAGACAACAAAAGCACCAACGCCCTACAGAGTTATCGTCTACGGTAACGAGGTACCTTAACTCGGCGAAAGTGTACAACAGGGGTAGGCTATGAGGCTAAACTCCCTCAGACATTTATAGGTTACGTTATTACTAAAGAAATGCAATACTAAAGAAACTACGTTAATATTAAGCCTCTAATAATGTAGAATAGAAGCAGGCTAAAGGTATGACAGTGAAATGCTAAATGACAAATGTACACGCCTACTTGAAAGCGTGTGCACTACAATACCTGGCACCTACTAACATGCACTAGCATGTAGCATACAAGATGTTCAGTAGATACCTAATAATACACATGGGAGGAACATAAATAGTAGTCACTTATTATAATAATGAATCTATACTTGGAATAACTAAAAGGTTGCAGGCAACAGTACTGCGCCGGTAGCCTACTACCGCATAGGCTACTTCGCTTCTCTCACTCTGTCTCCCCTCCGAGTCCGTATACGCCCTACGCAACGGAACTCCGGACACAGCAGCAAAACGACAGTGCAGTTAATTGATACATGAAAGTATTAATAGTGTTGTCTTGTGTGTGAGTAATGTGTATTGTAAAGGGTTACATACATATACTTAAAGAGAGCTGCAATGCATAGTAAAATAAAGATATATCCCACTCATCATCCCCATGTGTTCTAGCTAGCAGGCCAAGTCACAGGAACAACGAGTCCCAGCACCGAAAGCGAGAACCCAGGAGAAGACTGTAGAGAACACAAGGACAGATAAATTACGTTACTCTACTATACCGGCACTACGAGCGAGCTGTAGTCTCGGGTACTACACTCGCTCCTGGCTCGGTATGCAAATCAAGGCTAAGTCCTCGTCCCTCTACAGACAACTCCTGGGCATGGTCGGGCTCTTACACATGGCACCAGTCTAGTCACAAATGGGATGATGAGCGGGGCATATAACTCGTGAACATGTAGAACGTTCACCAACTATCCTCATCAAGAAGATCGCTGTTCACATTAACCCCTTAAATCTAATACATGTAAATATATGCTTGTCCTAAGAGTAATACGAGAGGTGAGTGCTGAAACTCCTTTAGGACCTCAAGGGAAGGTTATGCATTTAAATAGAGAGAGAAGAATGAAATGAGAGTAATGTCGTCAGAGAGAAAGAGTGCAACAGTGAGAAGTTGGGAGAGAGGGCAAGGGATGTTAGAATCTCAAAGGTTCTAGGCAACCTGGTCATGGAACACGCAGCCAGCCTCCAGGCAGTGTGCTGTATGACAACATGGGCCCAGCCCAGGCAGCGTAGGCAGGCAACAATGGACTACCAACCCTGTCGCGCCTAGCTATAAGCGCAGGGCTGCCAACCAGTCCATACGTCTGGCACCCCCCCGGCCGCCGGCGCGGCGGGTTGCTACCCTCTTGCTCTGAAGCCTAACTCACTCTCTCTCTCTCTGAACTCCCATTGTCTTATCTATCAACTTCTCTATTGATACTACATATTAAATGGAAGGTCTCGACATGGCTTAAAACAAAACCCACCACTGGTTAGCACATGACGAGACCTTTGCAGAGATACAAAGAACATAGTTATAAGTTGTCACACTCAATATACATTGCGGCTGACGGTAGCCAGATCACGGGCGGTACAGTCGAGTACCAAGGAGTACAATCAGGTTGCGTTGCAGAGCACTGGGGTGCGTCACAGTAGAAACGTTCAAATATCTGTCGTTGTTTATATGAATCATCTTGGTTGCAACTGATTTATGTTCATATTACAGTCATTTCTTATTCGTCTAATTTCCCCTACACAGTTGTTTCTCCATTTCCCTGTGTTGTGAATAATGGTCAGAGGTTTAACCCATTCAGTACCAGTGTCGTCCTTCACACTTTATTTTGGCTACTAGTAGACGATTTTATTAATTTAAAAAAGGGCTTCCATCAATTACCAGGCTTCAAACTATCTCACCTAACCATGTTTTACTACCTCAGCTCCTCCTTAAGCTGCACAAAATCGTCTACATAGAGCTAGACCAAAACTGAAAACACTTCATCGGCACAACAGGGGTTAAGGATGGCCATGTTATTTGACATCTGTTTGTTGGATTCATTATTGAACTTACAATGTAGATCTAAAGGTTCCCATTTAAGTCTTCTCATATTCATATTTATTTCATGTATATTACATGTTCGTTTTGGGTGGTTTTTCTGGTCCCCTTTCTTTGTCATGTTTATCCCCATTTGTTTTCAAATTTTAAGACTTTTCGCCTCATTTCTTCGGCAATATTAAGACTTTTCGTGACATTTAGGTCGATTTTTTTCCTGACAAGCGACAGCCAGCTTGAAATTTAAAAGAAATCTGCCTTTGGCCGGACATTTGTTCGATTGAAAAATGTACAAATATATATTTGGAGGATGGTATTGGGTTTTTTTTTTTTAAAGCTTGGTGGAGGTATAGGGAGGAAACTAAAACAAAATATAAACAAATACATAAAGGAGAGAATAAATACGTCCATCCCCCCTTAATTGTCAGGCGAAAACTATCAGGAAGAACCTCCAAAAATTGACCCATTCCGTACCGGTCACGTTATTTTCATTATATTATGGCAGCTATTAGTTGGTTGTATTAAGCTTAGGAAGGACCTCTAGGAATTCAAAGGCCACATCCTATTTCAATTAATCCTTGTAGCCACCACAAATACTTCCTAAACTGAATACAATCGTCTAATAGTTGTCAGAATATGAAGAAAAGGACGTGACCAATAAATAATAGGTTAAATGAAAAACATAATAGTACACAGCAGGGAATTTTATCACCTACGAAACATATTACGTTTATAATGTATGTTTATCCTGATGATATTAAAGAAGAAACTTAAGTCAGTGTTGTGAATATTTCATAAGATTTTGGCCTTGACAAAGTATTATATCTCAAGCACAGAATTATTATATATAAACAACATTTTATCATCATGTATATATATATATATATATATATGTATATTATATATATACAGTGTGACGTATACCAGCGTTGGCAGAATCGCCTCTCGTTAGCCACTAGCGCTCGCCAGGGACATCGAAATGGGCTACAGTTATCAGAGAATGTTGTTCTTTCTTTCCTAGTACTTGCATTGTCACAGCCAGCCCAGTGGTGGTCTTTATTTTCGTCTGTGACAACGGGAAGTATTTTATATCATTAATAGAATATAAGATGCATTGTGTAGAGTAAAGAAGAGAGAGAGAGAGGCGAAAGTGTGGTGGTAATATGTGCGTGTGTATGTATGTGCTGCCTCGCTCGGAGGAGTTTTCCCGCTCGCGCGGGCTTTCCCTCGCCTTTGATTGGCTGGTGGCTCCTGGCGCGTCCTAGGGGCCTGCTGCCTTGTGACGTATCGGCCCGTGATTGGCCGACCATCGCGCCCTTGCGGGCTCCTAAGTAACTAACCTCCTGCATGAGGGTCCTGAGGAGCTGCCCTCCTCAGGACAGGCTTGGCGCGCATTCATCTAACATCCCTTTGCATACTCTCTCCCGATCACCCCCTTTACCACTGTCTCTCTCTCTGACCTTCTTCTTTTCCATTGCTCCTCACCTTTATTCAATTACTTGTCCCTTGGGTTCTGCATACGGTTTCCATAGCCGCCCCATTGTATTGTATGCGCCGTCCTCTGAGATATTTACATGTACTTAGAATAGGTTTGAGGGTTCTTAGTTAGTAGAGGTTAAGAACTCTCTGTGTGTCTCCATTATTGATTTAGTGTTTCTGCTCTTTTATTTAATGCTAGACTGGGATAAGATTACTGTAGTCGTTGTCACCGATGTGTGTACGGTTTGCTTATACCTACACGACTTCGACCGGTCCTGAGGTAGCCTGGGTTGTCTTTTTGGCTGCGTCGTTTGTGAGTGCAGCATTGTGTTGACTGAGGGCTTTGGCCTGTTCCAGTTCCACACTTTGCTGCCTCTTTGCTTGTCTTTTGAGGGTCGCCAGGATAGAACCAGATACTTGTGATCTGGATCTATCAAGAGAGCACCCCAGTCAATTAACGTAACTTAAAGGATGCAGTCTTAACCCGTACAGCCCCAGCGACGCGCCTGACGCGTCGGCGATGTATGTAACGCACAGCCCCAGAGACGCGCCTGGCGCGTCACCCTAATTGCGCCGACCGTAACCTCAGGTGTAGCCACTCAAGAGGGCTCAGATTTGTATGGGAACTGTGTACGTATCCCACGCAACCGTGCCGATGGTTGAAAACTCTCAAAGTCCACGTGCGTGCGCGCGAGCGCGCAATAACCTGTTTTTTTGGGATAATTGCCTTCAATTTTTTACTCTTGTAAAATCCGTTTTCGGGGGCTCTGTAGGACCATTTTTTAAGCTTTTTGAGCGGTTTTTCGTGGTATTTCCTTCATTCCTAACCCATTCGCTATTGTTTCTGGAATAAAACCATTTTTTGAAAACCGGCCGGGTTCTGGTGCGCAAACATTACAAAACTAGCCGGGGCTCCACGGGTTAAGGACATCGGTAGGCTACGAGCCTGTCTTGCTCAACCCCAGTTCCTTACCTAGAGTATCCCAGCTAGACATTATTAATTGAGTAGACACTTGTTAGTATTTAATATAAGCTCTTTGATATGTACGCATTATTATTCACAGCATGTATTAGTCTATGTTGTTGCTGATCCGCACAACCATAGCAGACTGTTTCGTTGATGAGGAAGTACTTCTTTTAGTGTCGAGCATTACTACCGTTGCGCATTTATAGTATTCCCGTGTCAGTTAACATTATATGTCCTATCTTGTAGTGTATTCAGACTACACGTGTGGTGTCCTGCCTCCTGCTTTTATATAATTTAAGATACGAGCATCTTATGAGCATCAGACTTTCTTCAGAAGTTTCCAGGTCTATGCTGTAGGACTATACTTCACTTTCTTTCAGATAGGAGTGAAGAGATTATTGTTGTTTAGAGTAACTGTATTGAAGCATCTTTTTATTGTATTAAACCTTGCAGTGATTTAATTGATCTTTCCATAGATTCCTTTTTATGCATTTTAACGTAACTTGCATCTTGTTTGTTATCAGGGTATACCAGTGTGGGTTAGCCTGAAGTAGAGTACATTTATGCCCAGTTAAGGATACCCCGTTATCGCAGATTAACTCTGGAGGGTATAGGTGTTTTTGTTCGCCGGCATATAAGTTTGAGGGTTTGGATCTAGCGTACCGTTGTTGCATAGTGCCCTATTACTAGTCCAACCATTAAGTGCCCTTGTTTTATTCGTAGCCCCGGTCGTAACAAATAGCGACCTTGCCTAGTATCTTATCTTAGCCGTCATACCAAATGAACTAAGAAATAATTGCAAGATTTTTGGAAAATTGTTTTTGGAGGAATATTTTGGACACGTTGGATTTTTTTTTGGGCAACGTAGTATAGCACTTGAGTTGTCTTCAAGCATTTTTTGAGTGAATAGTGCTACATGAGAGTTTAGGTACTTTTTTTTTTATAAACGTTGAGAATTTTCGGTGGACACTATGTCGAACGACGGATCAATGCACAGTGAGGACACAGTATGGGAAGCAGGCTCTGAGGTGCAGAAGCCGAGTTTGTTAGAAGGCATTAGAGTAGTAACTGGTGAGGAGGATGCAAGGAAGTTTCTGGAGATGCCTATTACTGTTGACCGGGTGTCGGGGATTGATCGGTATGGTCTCCAGGGTTTGGCCACGGTCATGGGGCATGTTGGCACTAGCAGCATGACAAGAAGTGACCTGCTGGCCTGTGTGCTCGGTGGGGTGCGTGGGGCTTCGGGTGGAGCGGGAGCTGGGGCACCTTCGGCCCAGCCCCCATTCCACTCGACTAATACCATGGCGCCCCCTTGGGCTCCGGAGCCGGGTACGGTCCCGCAAGCCGATAGTCACTGGCAGCGTGGTTTGCACCTGGGTGGGTCTCCAATTGTTGCATCTCCTCCTCCTCCTCAAGGTTTAACTCCAGATATGAACTTCCAGCTTGAGATGCCTAAGATGGCTAAGCAGCAGGAATACCACCTTGAGATGGCTAGGATTCAGGCTGAGGAGAGAAAGGCCATACGGGAGGCTGAGCTTCAGGTTAAGGCTACGAGGTACTGTGCAGACAGAGATCTTGAGAAGTCTCGGGTGGAGTCGACAGGGCAGCGTCTCGGTTCTGGGAATCGAGGTCTTGATCAGTCTTTATCGCACCTTCTTAAGTTAGTCCCTGCATTTGACGAGTCGGGTGTCACCGAGTTTTTCCTGCGTTTTGAGAAGAAGTGCCGGGAGCACCAATAGCCCGAGGTTAAGTGGGCAGCCCTTGTTTCCTCTAGGTTGGTTGGCAAAGGACTCAAGGCATATGATGCGTTGCCCTTGGAGTCTTGCATCGATTGGTATTGAAGGAAGCTGTTCTGCGGGCGTACGAGTTACAACCAGAGACATATAGGTTGAAGTTTCGGGGTGTTACGAAGGGTCGTGAGTGCACTTTTCTAGAACATGCCCGGGAACTGTCTGATGCTTTGAGAAATTGGCTGAGGTCAGAGAAGGTGACGACATTCGGAGAGCTTGAGCAGTTAGTCCTTCTAGAGCAATTTTTCAAATGCACAGGCGGCGGCCTGACGTTGAACCTCAAAGAGAAACGTCCTAAAACTCTACAAGAGGCAGCTGAGATGGCTGACCTGAGATTATCACTGATCCGTGGGTGCGGGTCTGCACAACGGACCGATGCAGTTAACAAGGGGCGCAACACTCCACCCCCCCGAGTCAGTGATACCACATTTAACCCTCTCACGACCATAGGACGCAGAGGTTGCCAGATTAGCAATAAGAAAAAGATTACTCTCACTGTTATAATTACCTCTCCAAAATTAGTTTTCTGCCCACAGCTAACTCAAAGACAACTGCAGAGGTTGAAGTAAACAAACTAAAGGTTTATAGATACCCTTGATGGTAACAAAGGATTTAAAGTATCCCTAATAGGCTCAAAAATCGCGTCCGGATGTGAGAGGGTTAATAACAAAAGCAAGAGCAATGATACCAATTTTGATCACAAACCTAAAAACCGTCCCGTTTAAGAAAGGTGAGGGCCCTTCCCCACTTCAGGGGAAGTCCAAAGGGTGAAGTAGAGTGTTTTAAGTGTCATAAAAAGGGTCATTTTGCACGTTCCTGCCCTAGTAACCAATCTACAGCAGTTGTGTCTTTGGCTAGCAACGTTGGGGTGTCTCTGAGGTCTTCTGCATTTACCCGGGGTGATATGTCAGATGCGGGGGCATAGCCAGTGAAGGAGTGTCCAGAAGGCTCGAAACCTGTCCGCGATGATTTTTGCGACCATAGAGGGCGTGGCTGCGTGAGTTGGGCTGGTTGCAAGCATGGGTTGGAGTTGTTGCGTGATACAGGTGCATTCCAAACTCTGATGAAAAACTTTACAGGCAAACCTATAAACGCGGCACGGGTAGTTGTGGTGCAGGGTATTAATGCTACACGGTCATACCCATTGGTTCGAGTAGAGCTGGAGGTTGAAGGTGTGACACGAGAGTTGGATGTTGGAATCGTGGAGAAATTGCCAGTAGAGGGCGTCGACCTTCTTCTCGGCAACGACTTTGCGGTGCCTACTTCTGAGGCTCCACCCTTAGTCGTTGCCGAGAGGGCGGCCGACATGAGTAGGGAGGGGCAGGAGTTGGTCGAGAGGTGTCAATTACAGCAGATGGCGTGTGTTGTCACCCGTTCTCGTGCATCTAAAGTGTCACAGCCTATTCCTCAGTCTCTAGACCAGCGGAGGAACGGTCGAAAGGAGAAAGCTAAAGTTGGGAAAAGTTTTGAGAGTTTTGATCCAGCGGCTCTCCTTGGCGACTCAGTATTAGCACCATTGTTAAGGTCCGGAGTGGCCCCAGAACCTGTCACACTTGTTGAGGAGGTAGGGCGTGTGAAAACTCCGAGACAGCACTGTTACTCACAAAAGCAAGATAGGATCGAACAGTCCAGTACCGGGGGAGGCCATAAGTTGCTCCGGGAACATCTCGATAAATTGGCTCCTAAGGATATCTGTCGGCTGCAGTTGGGTGATCCTGAGCTTCAGAAGTGTAGTAACGGTGCAATCGAACTTGAGGAGGACGGGGATGCAAACCCGGGGGACTTCTTTCGTGTGGGGGGGTATTTTGTACAGGCGTTTTCTAGATCCCAGACGGAGTTGGGAGGGTGGGTCGAGAGTGGTTGACCAGTTGGTAGTGCCTAGTGTGTGCCATGATAGCCTACTGAGGTTGGCGCATGATGTACCGTTGGCAGGGCATTTGGGTGTACGTAAGACGGTAGCAGCATTGGCGAAATTGTTTGGTGGCCAGGGATGAAGGCACATGTTGCGTCATGGGTGGCAATGTGCAGTACCTGCCAGACAGTAGGTAAACCAAACCACTGTATTCCCAAGGCTCCGTTATACCCTATTCCTGTTATCGGGCCACCATTCAGTAAGGTTATAATCGACATGGTTGGCCCTCTACCCCCTATTAGTGCAGGCAACAAGTATCTCCTCACAATTATGGATGTTGCCACTCGTTATCTGGATGCATACCCCATGCGAAATGGTACTGCTAAGACTGTTGTTCGTAACTTGCTATTGTACTGTTCTAGGTACGGGTACCCGCAGGAATTGCAGTCAGACCAAGGGTCCAACTTTACTTCTAACCTTTTCAAACAGACCATGCAGCAGCACGGTATCAGTACAGTTGTCTCTTCAGCCTATCACCCAGAGAGTCAAGGGGTGTTGGAGAGGTGGCACTCGACTCTGAAGAGCATGTTGCGTTGTTACTGTGTTGAAAATGGCAAGGATTGGGAACTTGGGTTGCCCTATGTATTATTCGCTGCTCGGGAGGTACCTGGTGAAAGCCTAGGGTTCAGTCCCAATGAGTTAGTTTTTGGACATCAGGTCAGAGGCCCCCTCAACATGGTTAGAGAAATTTGGGAGGGCACAGCAAAACCATGTTCCATGTTAAAGTATGTCCTCGAGAGCAGAGAGAGAATGCTGAGAAGCCTTGAGTTGGCAGGTAGGAATTTGGTAGGGTCGCAAGCACTTATGAAGGACAGGTACGATGAGAAGACGAAACTCCGGGAGTTTAAGGTGGGGCAAGAGGTGTTGATTCTGTTACCTCTGCCAGGTCATCCGTTGTCTGCCAAGTACGGTGGTCCTTATAAGGTGGTAAAAAAAATCTCTGACCTAGACTATCTTGTGGCTACTCCAGATAGGCGTAAAAAGAACCAGCTATGCCATGTGAATCTGGTGAAAGAGTTTGTGAGGTGCCCCCCTGAGCCTCTCGCTGTCCCTGTGTTGACCTGCAGTGGTCATGGAGGAGAAGGAGTGAGGGACAGTATAGCTCAGGTGGAAGATAACTGGGAATGTCATGTCTCTGCTGGCCAGTGGACGGGGAACTCCAGACAGGTGGCTGACGATGCTCTAGTGCACCTGCCTGAGCAACAGCGTGTAGCCGTGCAGCGCCTGTTTGCTTCATACCCCACTGTGTTGGCAGAGCACCCAGGCCTCACAACTCGAGTGGTGCATGACGTGGATGTGGGAGATCACCCCCCTTTAAATCAGTACCCTACAGAATTCCACCCATTAAACTCCCAGCCCTCAGAGAGGAGTTAGAGTATATGTTAGAACGGGGGTTGATTGAGAAGGGGACAGTTAGGTGGACATCTCCTGTCACTCTGCAGCCCAAGCCTGACGGGAAGGTTCGCTTCTGCATTGACTTTCGGAGATTGAACGAGTTGACTCCCACCAATGCTTATCCCCTTCCCCGTGTTGACGATAGTGTAGACAAGATTGGTAAGGCACAGTTTCTAAACTAAGGTAGACCTAGTGAAAGGCTACTGGCAGGTGCCCTTGTCTGAGCGGGCGAAGGGGGTATGCGTGTTGGTGGTTGATGGCAACATCTACCGTTGCAATGTGATGACGTATGGCCTTAAAAATGCCCCAGCAACCTTCCAGAGTCTTATGAATGAGTTAGTAGCTGACATCCCTAACTGCACTGTCTACCTAGATGACGTTATATTATACGATGACAACTTTGAGAGTCACTGTGAGCACATAGACGCCTTGTTTCGGAAGCTCAGTGAGGCCAGCTTGGTGGTTAATCTGGGCAAGTGCGACTTTGTCCGGGCAACTGTGCAGTATCTTGGGTTTGTGGTCGGGTTAGGCCAGGTGTGCCCCCCCAAAAACAAGATACAGGCTATTAACCAGTTCCCCAGGCCGTCCACTAAGCGGAAGATCATGAGATTTTTGGGCATGATCGGTTACTATCGCCGCTTCATTCGGGGTTATTCTACTGACAGATTCTGACAGATTTACTAGCAAAAGAGAAAAAGTTCAAGTGGGCACCTGAGTTTTTCGCTGGTCAATCACCTACTATGCACTCACCCAATCCTCAGGGCCCCTTACTTTGAAAGACCATTCCAGCTGGCAACAGATGCCAGCGGTTGTAGGGGCTGGTGCCGTCTTAATGCAGACAGACGGGGAAGGTTTGCAGCATCCAGTCAGTTTCTTTTCCAAGAAGTTTAATTCCGCTCAGAAAAACTACTCTGTGGTAGAGAAAGAACTGCTGGCAATAGTGTTGGCGCTCAGGCACTTTGAAGTATATGTTCCTGCCTACGGGCCAGTTGTGGTGATTTACACCGACCACCACCCTCTTAAATTTCTGAACCAATTCCACAACCGGAATATGAGGCTGACACGTTGGTCACTCATGTTGCAAGAATACAATCTAGACATTCGCCATATTGCCGGTTGTGAGAATGTGATTGCAGACGGTTTGTCGAGGGTGGAGGATCCGGCGTAGATCACCAGAGGTGTGTGGGGTTGAGTGGAGAAAAATCAGTCTTGCCCCTGTAGAGCAGCCATCAAAAACAACATTAAAATTAAATAAAAAAAATCACATAAAAACTCTTTCTTTTTTATAGTTAAATGTAAATTGCCAATGTTATAGCTAAAGTCCTAAGTTGAACCTGTCTTTCACTTAGTAGGCTGGGCTCTGTGAAGCTTGCTCAGGGAGCATAGCAGGCTAAAATTATACTATTGTGTTTGGGAGGGGTTATAAGATTTTCTTTATGCTAATATGTTGTTTTATTTAAGATTGAGCTTTGCATTTCATTTCTGGTGGAGTGGCTGGGTGTGGCGGGTCTTGTCAGCATTCTGCCTTGTCAGATATGGTGCTCGCCTAATGTTGAGCGTCCCATATCTAGGGCGGGATGTGACGTCTACCAGCGTTGGCAGAATCGCCTCTCGTTAGCCACTAGCGCTCACCAGGGACATCGAAATGGGCTACAGTTATCAGAGAATGTTGTTCTTTCTTTCCTAGTCACCTTTATTCAATTACTTGTCCCCTTGGGTTCTGCATACAGTTTCCATAGCCGGCCCATTGTATTGTATGCGCCGTCCTCTGAGATATTTACATGTACTTAGAATAGGTTTGAAAGTTCTTAGTTAGTAGAGGTTAAGAACTCTCTGTGTGTCTCCATTATTGATTTAGTGTATCTGCTCTTTTATTTAATGCTAGACTGGGATAAGGTTACTGTAGTCGTTGTCACCGATGTGTGTACGGTTTGCTTATACCTACACGACTTCGACCGGTCCTGTGGTAGCCTGGGTTGTCTTTTCGGCTGCGTCTTTTGTGAGTGCAGCATTGTGTTAACTGAGGGCTTTGGCCTGTTCCAGTTCCACACTTTGCTGCCTCTTTGCTTGTCTTTTGAGGGTCGCCAGGATAGAACCAGATACTTGTGATCTGGATCTATCAAGAGAGCACCCCAGTCAATTAACGTAACTTAAAGGATGCAGTCTTAAGGACATCGGTAGGCTACGAGCCTGTCTTGCTCAACCCCAGTTCCTTACCTAGAGTATCCCAGCTAGACATTATTAATTGAGTAGACACTTGTTAGTAGTTAATATAAGCTCTTTGATATGTACGCATTATTATTCACAGCATTTATTAGTCTATGTTGTTGCTGAGCCGCACAACCATAGTAGACTGTTTCGTTGATGAGGAAGTACTTCTTTTAATGTCGAGCATTACTACCGTTGCGCATTTATAGTATTCCCGTGTCAGTTAACATTATATGTCCTATCTTTTAGTGTATTCAGTCTACACGTGTGGTGTCCTGCTTCCTGCCTTTATATAATTTAAGATACGAGCATCTTATGAGCACCAGACTTTCTTCAGAAGTTTCCAGGCCTATGCTGTAGGACTATACTTCACTTTCTTTCAGATAGGAGTGAAGAGTTTAATGTTGTTTAGAGTAACTGTATTGAAGCATCTTTTTATTGTATTAAATCTTGCAGTGATTTAATTGATCTTTCCATAGATTCCTTTTTATGCATTTTAACATAACTTGCATCTTGTTTGTTATCAGGCTATACCAGTGTGGGTTAGCCTGAAGTAGAGTACATTTATGCCCAGTTAAGGATACCCGTTATCGCAGATTAACTCTGGAGGGTATAGGTGTTTTTGTTCGCCGGCATATAAGTTCGAGGGTTTGGATCTAGCGTACGTACCGTTGTTGCATAGTGCCCTATTACTAGTCCAATCATTAAGTGCCCTTGTTTTATTCGTAGCCCCGGTCGTAACAACAGTATATATATATATATATATATATATATATATATATATATATATATATATATATATATACATATAAGACATCAGTAGGGGGCCGAGGGCACCGCAATTTCCATAACAAGAGGAAGAATAGAGATAGAGCTGCGCCATACGCCATGTTTATTACTCAAATTTTCGACATCAACAAGGTGCCGCACATCTTCAGGTTATACAGACTGATCCTAAAAATATACAAAATAAGTATTATACTATTGGAAAGAAAATGGATCTAATGTAATACATTTTATCACTTAATAAGCTGAAATATACCTAGTGAAAAAGCTCCCAAATACATACAATATATATATATATATATATATACCTGTATATTTGTTATATTTAGTTTTTCTTTTGCGGCAGCGGTATAATCTTTTATGTATTATTTATGTTGATCTTAGACCATGGGGACAGACCCAACGGTTATTTCGACAACATATTAAAAAGTCAATGTTCTCACTATCTACCCCATTTATGGGGAGATGGTAATTTGTTTGGCCCCATTTCTACTTCATGTTTTTCAATTCAATGTTTTCAATTCTAAGCTCCAAGTTTTCAGATTTTAAGATGTTCAGCCCATTAGTTTGGTGATTTTAAGACATTTCACTCCAATTTCTTTGTCAATATTAAGAGCTTCCGTGCCATTTAGGTGTCGAGTATTTACTGGCAGGCTATAGCGAGCCTATCATTTAGGAGGAACTGCCCGAAAAATTGCAAATTTTCTCTAGAACGCGGATCTTGGGAATATGTATTTAAGTTATAATTGCATAAAGGAGAGCATAGGCCCAGGGGGTCCAAGACTCTTTATGAGTGTGCTACAGACTATAGCATCCGAGTGTAGCAAGATTAATGTGAATGGCTGGTTCAATGTTTTCACCATAAAAGGGCACATACCAACATATACATTATACAGTCATACAGTGTGTGGTGTATTGGATGTGCAGGTATACTCGGATGCCATAATTTCTAGCCCATTCATAATTATCTACAGGCTATAGTCTGTAGATTCGATCACTCACCATCAAGTTAGGATGGTGAATGAGACAATGGGACAGGTGAGTTTTGCAACTGGCCTGTTTGTCAGACATATGCTGCCTGGCTATCCTCTCGTGGTCGTTTACAGTTTTCAACTCGCAAGCTTTGCACTGACCCATTGCAGGTTATAATATGGGAACATTCAGACTTTGAATATGGGAATATGTGTACTTTGAATATGGGAATATGTATACAATGCTAATGTATTGGAACAATGATGGTGTCTCTTATGATGTATCAGTGGGTTTACTGGTGATGTACTGAGACTAAATACAACACAAAAGTATCCCATTGACAAATCAGGATGTGAATGAGGACGTTAAGATTTCCAACCCAAAAGCAACAAAAAATACACCAAACCTACTGTGTGTCACTGTCTGTGTATTATCCGTCTGTCTCCATCTGTATGTCTGTCTGTCTGTCTGTCCACCCTCTCCCCTCTCACACCAGCAGGCTACACCACTCACACGGTTAGTTTCCATGGTGTTTAAACCCTACAAAGTTTTCCTACCCAACATCAAAACTTGCACAATATCAAAATGTGTGCAGGGAACAATACACTCACCCTAACTCCCTTCAAAACGATATCCTAATATTAAATAGTTTTTCCCTAACAGTAGGTGTTTTACTCGACTTAGAATGTGTTCAATACGAATAGATTCCTCCACAAAGTAGCACTTTAATGATGTGCTGGTAAAATATATCAATGTTACCTGCTATGTGACAGCCAGACAATGGTTGTGTTTGCAGGAAGATGTATAAGCTGAACCAACCACCCTCATTATTTTCCACGGGAGGGACTCTCAGTGATGTGGAACGATGTTAACGTCGTTATTTGGGCATACAGTCTATCCATCAGGCTGATATCTAAATGTACGTACAGCTATTGCAGTTTTGTTATGACATTTACATTTGTGGTTTGCAAACCTCTGTAGTTTTGTAATCATTTCAACATTTAGCACCTACTGTGGTGCTGGCACGCATATGCTTGAAAAGGCCTTCGTTTAATATTTTGTTTTATTTTCATGTTTATTCTTTTGTTCTGTGTGCATAAAGAAGACAAAAGGCAAAACTGCCTCTAACGAGTTAAAGAGTGACAAAGACCAATTCAAGGTACGTTGGAGTCAAAATGTTTGGATACACAGTGCTTGTGGTATAATATCAGTGGAAGTTAAATCTCTTAAGCTATAATTATTCAAACAAAATCAATCTAAATTAAATAACTCCAAATCTAAATTGAATTCAATCTGAAACAAGCTAATTTGATAATATTCAAGGACACTAGTGCGACGTTATGAGAAACAATTTATTAGGGAAAATAGGCACCAATAGATTCGCCTTATTTTTCTCCATATAGTCCGCATGGAGGATTTTCGTTATCAAAAAATTGAAAAATACCCACTTCACAGACAAATACACCAAAAATCTAAGTCAAAGCGGGGGTGTGGGGGCGGCAGCCCCCACCTATAATACTAGGATAAATTAGGTAAGGTTGTTAGGTTAGGCTAATGTCCTTTCAAAGAGGTATAGGCTAGTAAACACTAGGATAGCCTATAACCGGTCAGAGGTAAGAAGAATAATAATAATCCTGCAGTAGTCTCCTTGAATGCTACCGCTAATTTATATCCAAATGTCACACACAATTATTTATATATAAGGTAAGGTTATATGGGTTAATAATATTCCAGGAATTAACCCACCAATAGTTCCACGTGGCAATGAGACAAAAGGAAAACGTTTACCCAATATGGCAGACGACGGGGAAACCAGAGACATGCTGAAAGCACAAATCAGGGAAATAAATGAATGGTTATATGAGAATGGTCATGAATAATATTCTTAGTTGTCTGTCATGGCGTCGATGAGAGCGTCGTGAATGTGTAGATGTGTGTATTGTTGGCAGTTTAATGTGATTAGAGGCACAACAGCCCGAGCAACTGAAGGCGGATATTAGATGTTAACTGGGTGGTGTTCGTGAAGGCTCTGCTTCCTCCACTCCTCGCTCCAGCCCTTCACCTTGCTGCCTTGGCATACGCCAGGCGCCCAAATTATCGTACCGAATCTATGTTGCTCAGTACGATAAATTAAATCAATATATACGATAAATTCATAAATACTACATAAGACCATGTCAATATTGCTTAATAGCATATTAGGCCTTTATAATCTTAACTTACTTACAATCTTATAATACTTAGCGGCTCGCTTGGTGTAGTGACTAGCATCTCGGACTTCCACCCAGAAGGCCCGGGTTCGCGCCCACGCTCGGCGCATTAAAGATTGTCACAAGCACTGAGTCGTTACGATCCCTCATGAGGAAAGGGATGGGGTAGTACTACAGGACCCCACTGGAAATACGCCTAATCGGCCTTATTGAGCTATCCTTAGCTAGCTTAGCATGCACTAGCTTTAAGAACTATTATTATTATTATTATTATACACGATCTAATCGTCCTACGACTACGCCCTACCGTGGGATCGACCGTTAGACTGTCGTATACCTAGTGACATCACAGAGACGTACCTTAGCACATTAATTGTCTTACACTATCGTATTTCACGATAGTGCTAGAACCAGTTGTAGGATGTGTGAAAGATAGCATGCGAGAGAGAGTCCCAGAGTTTACTTGTTGAATAAAAGAAAGACTGGGACAATCCGTTTTAGCTAGGTCAATAGATAGGATTGTCGCGGGGTTTCGCTGAAAATAAAGCCTGAGAATATGAGTAAGAATAATTGTTAGATAGGGTAAATTGCCGTACTGGTACATCAGATAGGAATAGAAAATATCAGTCACAGAATTTTAATTGTACTGCTAGTAGAAATATTGAAGGTGTAACAGAAGATGGGAATTCAGTTAGAAATAAAGGTAAATCCGATACCAGTAAAATAAATTCATTGCGATTATATTATACAAACTGTAGAAGTTTATGTAACAAAATGGATGAATTAGAGCACTTGTTAGCAACGAAAATATAGACATTATAGCACTGACTGAAACATGGATTAACACAAAATCAAGACATTTTTTAGCAGAATTCCATATACCAGGATATAGTTTGTTTAAACGCGACCGAACAAGTAGGAGGGGCGGCGGAATAGCAGTGTTTGTCAGGAGTTCTTTAAAAAGCTGTATTAAATCAGGTATTAAACTAAATACTGATAACGAAAGTGTTTGGGTTGAGGTTAGCGAAGGTTAGTGAGACCATAATTATTGGAGTTATTTATAGACCACCAAATATGAGTAGAAACGAAGGTACAGCTTTATGGCAGGAAGTGAAAATAGCATCAAGGTTTAGCAATGTGTGTATTTTGGGGGATTTTAATTTTCCGAATATTGATTGGCAGCATCAAATCGGCGACTCAGATTCAAAAGAGTTTATTGAGGCGGTACAGGATAGTTTTTTATTTCAATTCATAGACTCGCCTACTAGAGGTAATAATATCCTCGATTTAGTTCTCAGTAATAATGAACAAATGATAAATAATGTAGAGATAGGAGACCAACTAGGAAATAGTGATCATAAATCAATTTATTTTAACATACAATGGACAGGAAAGGCTAAAGAGAATACGACACTTATCCCAGATTTCAGAAAAGCCAATTATGGTGGATTAAAGAATATCCTCGAACTTAGTTGTCAATAACAATGAAAAACATGGTGAAAACACAACATGTAGAAATGGAGGACGAACTTAACGTGGTTAGGGCTACATTAACACCTCTTAAATTACACAAAAAAAATAACAAGATGAGCATGAAGAGTCGATCCTATGGTTACACTATTAAGTGGACCCAGGGTGCGCTAAGGAACAGACTCTCTCTCAGGTACCTGTCTTAACTCAGAACAATTAGACAGATACATATAATAATTTATTTTCTTCACTCCACAATGCGCACATAAGTATATCCCCAAAAGAAAATTTAGATCAACACAGAACCAACCCAAATGGATGAATAATAGACTATTAGACCTTCTAGGAAAAAAGAGAGGACTATATCGAAAAATTAAGAAAGGCGAAATTCACCTACTTGCTTACTATCAGAATCTCTCAAGACACATTAAAAAATGTATAACGACAGGACAAAAGAAATTATGAAATCAGGATACCCAATGACTCAAAAAAATAACCCTAAGTCTTTTTACCAGCTATATAAATCTAAAGTTAGAGATAAAATAGGCCCCCCTTAAAACTTCGATAGGAGAAATGACCAGAAAATGATTTAGAAATGTGCAGTACATTAAATAGTCAGTTGCTATCCGTTTTCACTAATGCAAATTTGGCACAGATTCCAAAAGTCCGTAAGGTATATAGCGATAGTATAGAAGATAGGTTAAGTACGGTTACTATAAGTAGAAATTATGTGCTTAAGGAAATTGACAGACTGAAACCTCAGAAATCGCCTGGTCCCGATGAGGTATATGCCAGAGTATTAATAGAATGCAGAGATGAGTTAAGTTACCCATTAACATTTCTTTTTAACAATTCATTAGAAACAGGTATAGTTCCAGAAGCTTGGAAGCTGCAAATTTTTTTTTTTTTTTTTCTATGTGATTGAGGGAGGCAAAAGGCATAACTGCCTATAGCGAGTGCCTCCCCCATAGTTGAAAGAGTGACAGGGCCAAAATCAAGGGACGTTCGAGCCAAAATGTAGTTCCGATTTTCAAAAAAGGTGATAAATTAATAGCATCCAATTACTGTACCATTAGTCTCACTTCAATCATAGGAAAGCTACTAGAGTCAATTATTGCTAGGAAAATGAGAAACCACTTAGAAACATTTAACTTAATCAATTCTTCTCAGCATGGATTCACTCAGGGACGTTCTTGCCTTACTAATTTGCTTAGTTTTTTCTCAGAGGTATATGAAGCAGTAGATAATGACAAGGCATACGATATTATATATTTAGATTTCAGTAAAGCTTTCGCCAGAGTCCCTCATGAGAGATTGATGAGAAAGGTTGAGGCACATGGAATAGGTGGGGCGTTGTTGGGATGGATTAGGTCATGGCTAATTGGTAGGAAACAGAGAGTCAGCATAAATGGTACCAAGTCAGAGTGGGGAGCAGTCAAAAGTGGTGTCCCCCAGGGATCGGTATTAGGTCCCTGTTGTTTCTTATATACATAAATTACCTAGATTTAGGTATAACAAGTAGGATAAGTAAATTCGCAGATGATACTAAAATGGGGAGGATCAATTGATTCAGATAGCGATATAGAGTGCCTCCAAAGGGATCTAGATACCTTACATGAATGATCAGTAAATTGGCAGATGAAGTTTAACATTGACAAATGCAAGGTATTAAAGATAGGGAAGATGCAAACAAATGTTAAATATAAACTAGCTAATTTAGAATTAGAAAATTCAGACTGCGAGAAAGATCTAGGTGTGTTTGTTAGCAATGATTTGAAGCCTAGAAAACAGTGTATTAGGCGTTCGTAATAAGGCAAACAGGGATTCGCGGGTTCATCTCTAGGAGTGTGAGTAACAGAACTGCTGATGTTATCTTAAAACTTTACTTGTCATTAGTGAGACCCCATATGGATTATGCTGTCCAATGTTGGTGTCCTTATTACAAGAATGGACATAGATTCATTGGAGAGAGTACAGCGTAGAATGACAAAAATGATCCATAATATTAGAAATCTTCCGTATGAAGAAAGGTTGAAGAAATTAGGTTTACATTCGTTAGAGAGACGCAGAGTTAGAGGGGATATGATAGAGGTGTTCAAGTGGGTTAGTGGGATTAACAAAGGGGACATGACAAATGTACTAAAGCTCAGTGATAACGAAAGAACTCGTACCAATTGTTTCAAATTAGATAAATTTTGTTTCAGAAAAGATATAGGCAAATATTGTTTTGGTAACAGAGTTGTAGATGGGTGGAATGGACTACCAAGTGCTATAGTGGGATCTAAAACTGTAGGGAGCTTTAAGATAAAATTGGATAAGCATATGGACGAGAAGGGTTGGGTGTGAAGGGGGATCAGCCAGGTTGGGCCAATCAGCGCTCTGCAGACCCCCATAATCCTGCGTTAATCTCTAAACCGTTTTGGTAAGATGATCCTCAGGGTATTAGAGTGTTGAGCCTATAATTGGGCTTTGTAATTGATTTGGGGTTGTGTGGGACAGGGATCTGCCATGCTTCGGGCCAATCGGCTTTCTGCAGACTCCCATTTTCTTATTGTTATTATGTCCTTATGTTTACTCTTGAGTTAGAGAGTTCGATAGCATAAGGTGGGAAATGTGCTCAAGTGCAATTATTATTGCAACAGCGAAGGCAGAGAGAGAGAGAGAGATACTAAATATTAAGGGAAACTAATCAGATACCAGTAACTTTCCTTAATGTTGGTGGTAAAGTGTACAGTGCGATAAATATGTGTAGATGGCCTCTTTACCTACCTCTTAGTACAGGCTTATAATTTGTCAACAATCACTGAGGCAGTTCACCGAGTTCACCGAATAAATGCTGCATCGGAGTTTATAAATTCTTTGGGTATGCACTGTAATAATGTCTGTCATATGTTCAGCAAGTTGTAAAATGTTTACACACCACACACACACACACCACAAAACAAAACAAGTGCGCAATGCTTCTACGTATCATTTTTTTTTCTTCGTAATCATGGAAAATAAGAAAAAAAATAAACACACCTAATGGCGTTTTCATTCATGACAGAGCTGAATATAAACTGCTCTGGATTAAAAGTTGAGGGGGAATGTACTGTGCTCTAAGTAAGTGAGTTCCAAGGATATGTTGTTCGTGGCATGAATGAATTAAACAAAAACGACGTTCTACAAGTGGAGGAGGATTGTTAGCCCCTTTGTATCGGGCGACGTATTTTTAATCATATTCTAGAGATATGCATACGATTATGTGCACCTTAAGAAGGATCTTAGGTAGTAAAACGGGTTAAGTAAGATAGTTTGAAGTTTTTTAATTCGTAGAGGCCCTTATTATACTGAATACAATCGCAAAATAATAGCCAGAATGAAGCCAAAAGGACGACACCGGTACTGAATGAGTTCATTTATAGGCGATAACAGATGTTCAGAGGTGGCCACAGTTGCAGCAAGTTCAGCTGAACGATTACCATAACATTATCTGTAAAACAATGCAAGGGATGCAACATTTCTTCAATGGCATAATATTAGCTTAGTGTTATTGATCTAACTGTCTCAGCGTAATTCTTTCCACATCCACTCCACAGAGGCAGGCAATATTCAAGCTGAGGACGATCGTGATTTTATATCTTAAAAGAAACTGCTCGTCAATCGAAACTCATAGACCGGTAGGAAAAACACCAAGCTTCCTTGAGGCATTTTAGCAATGTATCTAACATCTGTGATAAAATACCGTTCCTTACCTAAATACATACTAAACAATATAGTGATAACATCTGCTCCTCATTGACGATTACTCAATAGTCTTAGTAAACACGGATTACGCTATATGAATATTATATATTTCGGAAGGATAATATCTGAGTTGAAGCCATTGATTTCGGGGACTGATGAGTGATTGGTGCTTCTGAAGGTGTTTGCTTGCTTTTTTGTGGGCGAACTATGTATCTGTTCTTCTCCTGTCACCTCTTTTCCTTTCTTGTGTTTCTTGCTGATCCTCCCTACCCTTTGTAGGAATACGGTATGGCTAATAACTGACTGACTGTGACTAAGAAACAGTATTGATGCCACGGGTATAACATTTCTAAGATGCCGACTACCATCAGAGTAGCCGCACAGACAAACTATCTGTCACGGGTTCCGTTTAATGAGGGGGAGGTGTTGAGAGGATTTTTTTTTTCTATATTCTAACTACTCCCTCTCGGGCAAAGGCTGAGAGCCTGTGCATTCAAACCGCCCGTGAGGATCGTACCGTCTAGGGGGTGGGACATGTGAAGCATTTAGTTGCAACCAGCCTCTGCCATCTTGCTTTTGAGAATGCATGGGACTTAGTTGCTCACTCATGGCTCGAAGCAGTCCATCTCTGAAGCTTCCTCGCTCCAGTGTTTCACTGTAGACTTACTAGACTCGGACCCTCACTTCAGAACGCCACCTCTTGAGCAATGAACTCACTAGGCATTGTTCCCCTGTAGCATATTTTGAAAATGGGAATATATACAGTGCTATATAATCAGGGAACAATGAGGGTATTCATTGGCGTTTCAGTGGGCTTTGTGGTAATGCACTGATACTAGGTACAGGCACAAATTCCATCCCAATAATATCTTCCCATTGACATATCGGGATTCGAACCCGGGTCCATTGGATTACCAAAACCAGTGCAAGACCACTCCACCAACCTAGGTATACAAGTTTTATTATTAAATAAGGTAGCAATGTGCATTGAGGGTGTATTTATACAGGTAAATGCATCAACAATAAAAATAGTAAATAATAGTAGCAATAATACAAGAAGTAATATTTTATAAACACAAAAGATACTCAGGATATATATTATCAAACAATTACTATAAAGACGTAAGTAATGGGGAATACTCTCAATGAAACTCAGATGTGTGGGGGACTTCCCTAGCTATATACTCTAGAAGCTAGTGAGTGGCAGAGCTGTTCCCTTATAGTTCACAGAGGCCTGGTAACCTAGCAATTACACAGACATACTGTATGTCAATGCAACAATAGTGGAAATAACAAAATTATGGATAAGTGTCTGGGTTTTAACCCCTACTGTACCAAAGGGTATTACCATAAATGTATTCTCCCGTACCAGGCAATGTGGCCAAAATGGCTACAGAGTCGAGAGAAAACACCTTCCTACCTCGAAAGTTGGAGGAATACTGACCCAGTTAGCCTGGGGGAGCTTGTATCTAAGCTGTGAAATGTTGCCAACGTCTCAGAGCAGTGCGTACAATTCGTGGTTAGGTACCGCTCTATACAGGCAGTTAGAAGGTTAGACGAATGTCGTCTGTTGCGGGTACTGACGAGTGACATTTTTAGTGCGGCCAATGTCCGTCGCTGGTATAGTACGCGTTAATAGGAAACTGGAATATACCTAATTACTTAACACACAAAGAGGCGGGGTGGTAGGGTATTTTACACTGTGCCGCCCAGCGTTTTTTTTACCCTAAATAGGGTTTCCGTGTTCATTTTTGTGCATAAACAAGACCCCCCCAGAGCGTATAAAACAAGTATCTATCCCTGAAAGGGTATAAACAGAGCTTCCAATGACATCCGAACAATCCTTGTACGACCACTGGTTCTTGCACGATCGTGCAACACGAGTGCAAAAAACCTAAAATAAGGTAATTTCCGCACAAAATTCCTGTGTAGCGAGTGAGAGAGGGAGGAGGAGGGTAGAATACAGCTCAGTACACCCACCGCCGGTGGTGGGGAGCGGTCATAAGGTTACTACGCTCGTCCCACGCTCAGCTCTCTCTCAGAGCAACATTACGTGCTGAAAATGGCACTCGACATATGTGATGCACCGCCACATAATCCATATTTATTCATCTCGACATATGTGGTGCGCCGTTGGTTAAGGGTTAAAGGTGTCTTGAAAGCCAGGTCACGATTATGCAACCATCACTATTATTACTACCTTGGACTAATGGAGGTCCAAGAAGGTTGAGAGCATTCGAGGTCCTAGAGCCAGGGAGCAGTCTAGGTCTTCTGATTTGGGATTAGCCATTGATATCAGAAGTCGGGCCAGAGGGCACCTGTAGAAGCCTTTAAGCATTCAGATCTCAGGAAGGGGGGTGAGATAATTTACCTATTCACTTCTCAGGTGCTCTCTGCTGCAGGTAGGTTACCACTGTAAAAGGGCCGGGTGAAGCGTTGGGCTCAGGTGTGCGGTAGGCCGGTATGGTTCCGGCGAGGGGGGTAGGGGGGAGAGTAACGGAAGAGCCCTCCAGATACGCTGAAGGATTCCCCATATCGACCAATCGGGCGGCATCCTCGATGATCACGTCAGCTCAGCTCGCTGGGGTTGGTGGAGGTGTGGTTTCGGTCGTCCAATCCGTGGCTGGCCTGGGCACGTGATGTCACGCTGGGATCCTCGGTGGAGTGCCGCCTCTTGGGAGTGTGGGGGGGGGGGATTGAGGGGGTTTGTTATGATTTGTGAGGGAGGGATCAGGTGGGCTGTAGCCGTGTTTTCTTTTGTGACTTTTTACCTGGTGCTGGAGGGGTTGGGAGACTGGGGTATTTGGGCCGCTGGGAAAAGGGATTTGTACATTTGGGCCGCATATTTTCCTAGGATTTTGGTATAACAATTATATTTCTAATTTTCTTCCATGACGATATCATAAGTTACGATATCATAAGTTACTACAGAAACGATAGTTATTATAATTTGAAATTTACCTCAGTAAGAATGGATGACACATTTATCATTGATAAATCAAGGACAACACTACACTGATAACGTCAAGGGCGCATACCACATTATAAACTGGTCTTGATACGAAAATAACCAAGAGAGCTACTAGTAATCCAGCTAGGCCTCTCACACCACCTCCTCTCCTATGTCACTACACTTTACAACCACACCACACTTCTTTCCCACACCTAAATTACCTCTAATGTACCTTGATTTTTGGCCCTCTACCACTCTTTCAACCTTTGGGATGGACACTTGTTACAGGCCGCATTTGCCTTTTGTATCCTTCAAACACATAGGACAAACAATGGGAGTTTAAGTATCTTGGCCAAATGATTATTTTGTAGATCTATGATCATATGGTATTGACATTATCAACTTATGTTATAACATTAGCTAATGAAACACACCACTATAGTCTATTCACTTAATCCAGCTATCTGGGGACTAGCAGTGATCTAAGAAAGCTCTTGACTGGATGGTACACCTCGAGCTATCTATCTATCTATCTATTGCCTGACGCCGTGATCCCCGAAGGGGTGGCCACGAACTAAACCGGCCCCATGCACCTCTGTCCCCCAGTCAGTCGACGCCCTCCCCCAACCAGCACCCCCTTCCTTCATGTAGTTCCTCACTCCATCCTTCCCCCTCATATTCGGTCTACCTCTCCCCCTGTATAGGGCCACGTCGCACTCGTACACCATCTTAGTCATTCTCTCTCATACGTTCCATATGGCCGAACCATCTCAAGTTTTCATTTCACACTTTCCAGCACATCTACCTCCACACGCAAAACCTCCTTCTTACTCCTCATTAGTCTGTCTATCCCTCCATGTAACTCCGCACACACTCCTTTAAGTAATTCATTTCCACTGCTCTCACTCTTGGTCTGAGTCTCTCAACCAACGTCCATGCTTCGCTTCCGTAAGTCAGTGTCGGGATTACCACACTGTCATGCAAGGACTTCTTCACTTCCATACTGACCACCCTATTTCTTTGTTACTGTTTAGCGTTCCTACAACCCTCTTCCCCTGTTGTACCCTGTGACGTTGACCACTCCGTTAGAACCGCATGGCTTGTCCTACAGTGACTCACTAGAATCGCCAGAGCAGTGGATGGGGCTACAGTTTATGTATTAGAGTGTGCTTTATTTCATATGAAAGCTCGTGTCATGGGCAGTCCAGAAAGGCTCTTTGTTTTCGCCCATGTCAAGGCTTTATATATTTAATTGTAAAGTATATATTTTATCATTAACTAGTAATGATAGGATCTGGGAGAGAGAGAGGGAGTAGAACAGAGTGAGAGGGGGCGCGCAGTGTTTTTTGTCCCGCTCGATGACGTCACGGCTGGCTGCCTCGCGGGGGTTGGTGGCGAGAGAGGCCCTTACCATGCTGTAAGCTTTGCTAGTGGTTAGATGACTTGTAACCGCTGTTTTCCTAC
Organism: Paralithodes platypus; assembly: GCA_032716605.1. NCBI lineage: Eukaryota > Metazoa > Arthropoda > Malacostraca > Decapoda > Lithodidae > Paralithodes > Paralithodes platypus. The sequence goes on along the minus strand of CM064577.1, from coordinate 38,899,012 downwards.
GCGGCTCGAGCTAGTGCGAGTATATATACAGTTCCTTGCCACTCTCTCCCTCAGAACTGGTTTCTAGAACGCATCCATCTTTTCCCTTGCTACCTGTCCCCTGCTCTGTACCTGAGGAATCTTTTTCCTCTGCCTATCTCTCTCCTTTTCCTTATCTTTCACCACCTTTTATTAACATTATCCCCTCTGGTTAACTCTGCAAAATCAGCTTCATGCTGGCCAGTTGTATTGTGCGTTAAGGTCTGATATAACCTATGTATGTTAGTTGTTAAGATAAGTTGATCACGAAGCATTGGTTGGCAGCCATATTTCATAGTACCGCTTCCTTTAATTATTAGTGTTCTGCTGGATTAGATAATGCTAGACTAGGAGTCTGATATTATAAGGTATTGTTTCCTATGAGTGCTGGCTTTTAGTTAAAAGCTGCACGACATACCTGAGAACTGGAGTTGATTGAGTAAATTCTAGTCTGTGTGCCATTGAGAGTAGAGCATGCACGAATGAGGGCTTTTTGCCTATACCATTCTGCACTGTTCTAAGCTCGTTGCTTGTCTTTGAGGTACGCCAGGAGAACGCTTAATACTTCGGTATTAAGGTTTCTCAAGAGGAGCTACCCTTCCTATAACGTAATATTTGACGCACAGACTTGAGATTTGCACTAGGCTATGCGGCATGCCATGCGCACCAGTATCTCGTATCATTGACTCTAGCTAGACTTTATCAGTCACAGTAGACATTAAGTATATTAAACCAATTACTCTTTTTATGTATACCCGTTTATGATTACACAAGTATTTCGCAGCCTAGTTTGATGTATTGACACAAACGATTTAGGCTCTTTTTGTTGATAGGAATACTGCATTGTCGTGGCTGAGTTATTATTATTGTTGTTGTGTTTAGGATATTCTTGGCTCCGACGGCATTATATATATTCTGCCTTTTTGTGTGCATAGCCTGCACGAGCATTGTTCCGCTGCCTGCCTTTTTGGGTTCCATTTCCGATACGAGCATCTTTATAGCATCTAACATTTAAAGAAGATTCCTTGTTAGTGTTGAAGGACTTTAGTGCACTTTCTTTCATGCAGGAGTGCCTGACATTTATTGATTAAAGTAACGTAAGCTGTAACTTCTCTTACCACCTTACTTTGCATACCATAACCAAGCACCTTCGGTTATAGGTAGTAATAGGCTGTTTTCACATAACCTTGAAGCCTAGAGTAGACGCACATTTATTGAGAGTTTGATAGCCTATTATTGCATATAGAACTCTGTAGAGTATTTGTGTTCTTTGTTCACTGGGAATATACATCAGAGGTTGGAGCTAGCGCTTTCCGTTGTAGCATTTATGCCATTACTAGTCCAATGAATACGAGCCCTGATATATTTAAACCCCAGTCGTAACAAATGGCGACCTTACCTAGGATTTGGTGAACCTACATTTATTAGCAGGGAAACATTTGTTGTTTTGGGGCAATATTTTGCGGGGATCAGCAAGAATAATTTTTTTTTGCAACATAGTATAGCCCTTGAGTATTTCCGAGAATTTGTGTGTGTATATTGAGGTATAAGAGTTTGGGGTACTTCTTTTCTGAATATTGAGGTGGGAAATTTTTGTGAGCATCATGTCTTATACCGGATCAGAGGAGAATGGAGACACAGTACGTAATGTCCAGACTGAGGAACAGCAACATGATGAAAGGGTTAATCGGGTGAACTGTGAGGAGGATGCTAGGATATTTTTGCAATGGCCTGTTACTGCCGAGCGGTTGGAGGGTATGGATCGGTACGGTCTTCAATGCCTGGCCACAGCTATCGGTCATGCGGTTACTAGCAGCATGGACCAAGGATAACTTGATAACGTGTGTACTGGGCAGAGTGACTGGTGAGCGAGATGGGTTGAGTGCTCAGCAGCCCTTCGGCCATGCTTCCCCTACACTCGACTCCCAGCCATCCCAGTAGTTTGCCGACCCCGGGTACGCTTCCGCAGTTGGGTGGTGACTGGCAGGGTTGGTTGCCCCTGGGGGGACCACCGGTAATTTCAAACATTGTAGCACCTTCACCTCCTCCAGGGTTAACTCCAGAATTATTGTATCAGCTCGAATTAGCTAAGATTCAACAGCAACAAAGGGCAGGTGAGCAGCAAATAGAGCTAGCAAAAATCCAAGCTGAGTCGACTAAGTACTGTGCCGACAGGGACGTAGAGAAGTCGCGAGTAGAGACAACGGGACAGCGACTTGGGGCTGGTGACCGTGCTCATGATCAATCTCTCTCGCACTTATTGAAACTGGTTCCGGTGTTTGATGAGAGTGGTGTAACAGAATTTTTCAACCACGCTTTGAGAAGAAGTGCCAGGAACACCAGTGGCCAGAGAATAAATGGGCAGCACTTGTATCCTCTAGATTAATAGGCAAGGGTCTTAAAGCCTACGATGCGTTACCTTTGGAGTTATGTATTGTGTACGAGGATCTCAAGGAGGCTGTCCTGAGGGCTTACGAACTGCAACCAGAAACGTACCGTTTGAAGTTCCGGGGTGTAACTAAGGGAAGAGATAGCACCTTTTTGGAACACGCCCGGGACTTGTCCGATGCTATGGGGAACTGGCTCCGATCTGAGAAGGTAACAACGTTTGATGGAGTTAAGCAGTTAATGATGTTGGAGCAGTTCTTTAAGAGCACGGGCGGTGATCTAACTTTGAACTTAAAGGAGAAAAACCCAAGAACTCTAGTAGAAGCAGCAGAAATGGCTGATCTACGGCTGTCGTTGATTCGGGGTTGCGGGTCCTCACAGAAGTACGATGCAAGTGCTAGGGACCGTTATCCTCCCCCTCCCCGTAGCAACGACACATTTAAACTAAAGAGCAATGAAACTAAAACTGAAGCCAAACCTACCACCACACCGTATGTGAAAAGTCAGGGGCCTTTTACATCACAGTATAAGCCAAAACCGAAATTTATGTGTTTTAGGTGCCACCAGGAGGGTCATAAGGCAAATGAGTGCCCTAGTCGACCTCCTCCGGCAGCCGTGTCTTTTGCTCACGGCATTGGAGTGTTCAAGAGGACATCGGAGTTTGTTAGAGGCATTTCTTCCGAGGTAAATACACTGCCAGTGCAGAAGGATCCGGAAGGCTTATTCCCTGTCCGTGATGCCTTTAGTGACCACAGGGGACTCGGTTGTGTGGAGTGGGGGGGTAGAAGACATGAGGTGAGAATTTTGCGTGACACTGGGGCATCGCAAACACTGTTGAGCAATTTCACTGGTAAACCTGTCAATACGGCGCGGGTGGTTGTGGTTCAGGGAGTTAATGCGACAAGGTCATACCCACTTGTAAGAATGAAGGTGGAAGTTGATGGTGTGACTCGTGACCTGGATGTAGGAATTGTGGAGAAGTTGCCTGTTGGAGGCGTCGACCTCCTTCTTGGCAACGACTTTGCGGGGCCTACTTCTGAGGCTCCACCCTTAGTCGGTGTCGAATAGCCGGCCGACGTGAGTAGGGAGGAGCAGGAGTGGGTTGGGAAGTGTCCAGGGCAGCCTATGGAGTGTGTTGTCACCGGAGATTCTGCATCCAGGGAGTCACATTCTGGTCAACAATCTTTAGATCAGCGGAGGAAGGGTACCGAGAAGGGGTTGGAAGTTGATGCGGTTGAGAGTTTAGTGTCAACGGACCTTCTCGGGGACTCATTATTAGGACCACATTTCGAGTCTGGAGAAGACCCAGTAACTGTTCCTGAAGGGGCAGAGGATGGGCTTAAAAAGACGAAAGAGTTGAAGGAGGGCAGTGATGCACAGTCGGGAGATGTAGCAACAAGGTACCCTGACGCGTACCCCATGAGAAATGGGTCGGCGAAAACGGTGGTCCGAAGCTTGCTAGTGTATTTTTCCCGGTATGGTTACCCGCAGGGGATTCAGTCAGTCCGGGGACCCAACTTCACTTCTAGCCTCTTTGTACAAGCAATGCCGCAGCATGGGATTGTTGGGGTTGTGTCATCTGCATTCGGAGAGCCAGGGTGTGTTAGAGCGATGGCACTCAGCCTTGAAATCTGTGCTTCGTTGTTGTTGCTTTGAGAGTGGGAGGGATTGGGATCTTGGCCTGCCATGTGTTTTGTTTGCTGTGTGGGAGGTACCTGGGGAGAGTTTGGGATTCAGCCCTAATGAGCTCGTCTTTGGACACCGTGTCAGAGGGCGTCTCCATATGGTTGAAGAAGTATGGGAGGGCGCAGAAAAACCTTGTTCTATGCTCAAGTGTGTCCTCAACAGTCGAGAACGGATGTTGCGCAGTCTGGAGTTGGCTGGCCGTAATTTGACTAGCTCTCAGGCCCTCAGGAAGGACAGGTACGACCTCAAGGTTGAACTCAGGGAGTTTCACGTGGGTCAGGAGGTGTTGATTCTACTGCCCCTTGTAGGTCACCCCTTATCCGCGAAGTACGCTGGTCCTTATAGGGTGGTGGAGGAGCTATCGGACCTGGTTTACTTGGTAGCCACTCCAGACAGGCGGAAGCACAATCAGTTATGTCATGTTAATCCCATGAAGGAGTATGGGAGGCACCCCCCTGAGCCTCTCACTGTGCCTGTGATGACGTTTAGCAGTCAAGGCGGAGAAGGAGAACGGGACAGTCAAGCTCAGGTGGAGGATAACTGGAAGGATAAGAAGTTCAAATGGGCGCCTGAGTGTGAGAAGGTGTTTAGAGAAGTAAAACACCTGTTGTGCACTCACCTGATCCTCAGGGCCCCTGACTTTAGCCTACCTTTCCAACTAGCAACGGAGGCTAGTGGTGTGGGGGCTGGTGCCATCCTAGTGGAAAAGGACGATGATGGGCTGGAGCATCCTGTTAGTTTCTGCTCGGAGAAGTACAATTCGGCCCAGGGGAGCTGCTCTGTTGTCAAGGAGGAGCTGCTGGCGGTTGTACTTGCTCTGAGGCATTTCGAGGTCTGTGTTCCAGCCTATGGTCCGGTCGTTGTAGTTGACCCAGATCATCACCCTCTCAAGTTCTTGGACCAGTTTCACAATCGGAATATGAGGCTGACCAGGTGGTCACTAAGGTTACTGGTATATAACCTGGACATACGCCATATTGCCGGTTGTGACAACGTGGTTGCAGATGGTCGTTCAAGGGTATATGATCCTGGGTAGATTGACACACGGGTAGCCTCCTGCTTTAGTTTGAATAGTATTTTGCACTTGGTGCTTGTTGGCTTCGCGGTTGTAGCCCAGCGTATTGGGTCGTAAAGCAGGAGTTGAGCGTTTGGTATAGAAGAAAGACTAGGCTTGCCCCTATAGTGCAGCCGAAATAAACAAATTATAAACATAAAAATCATATAAAAAACTTTCTTTGATAGTTGAATTTGTTCAGTATGTTATAGCAGTAATTCTGAGTTGCACTCCTCTCAGAATGCTGGGCTAGAGAAGCTCGCTCTTGAGGAGCATAACTACATATAATTTAACCTATGGTGTTGGGGAGGGTTATATAATTTTGAAAAATGTTTTGTTGAAGAACTGTGCCAGATATTTTACTGCCGCTGGGTGATGGGAAGTGGAGATATAGCATGGGTTCTAACCATCAGATTTTTGTGAGCCTTGGTGCCTCTGAGAAAAATCTTGGGGGGGTGTGACGTTAACCACGTCCGTTAGAACCGCATGGCTTGTCCTACAGTGACTCGCTAGGAATCGCCAGGGCAGTGGATGGGGCTACAGTTTATGTATTAGAGTGTGCTTTATTTCATATGAAAGCTCGTGTCATGGGCAGTCCAGAAAGGCTCTTTGTTTTCGCCCATGTCAAGGCTTTATATATTTAATTGTAAAGTATATATTTTATCATTAACTAGTAATGATAGGATCTGGGAGAGAGAGAGGGAGTAGAACAGAGTGAGAGGGGCGCGCAGTGTTTTTTGTCCCGCTCGATGACGTCACGGCTGGCTGCCTCGCGGGGGTTGGTGGAGAGAGGCCCTTACCATGCTGTAAGCTTTGCTAGTGGTTAGATGACTTGTAACCGCTGTTTTCCCACGCGGCTCGAGCTAGTGCGAGTATAATTATACAGTTCCTTGCCACTCTCTCCCTCAGATCTGGTTTCTAGAACGCACCCATCTTTTTCCCTTGCTACCTGTCACCTGCTCTGTACCTGAGAATCTTTTCCTCTGCCTATCTCTCTCATTTTCCTTATCTTTCACCACCTTTTATTAACATTATATCCCCTCTGGTTAACTCTGCAAAATCAGCTTCATGCTGGCCAGTTGTATTGTGCGTTAAGGTCTGATATAACCTATGTATGTTAGTTGTTAAGATAAGTTGATCACGAAGCATTGGTTAGCATCCATATTTCATAGTACCGCTTCCTTTAATTATTAGTGTTCTGCTGGATTAGATAATGCTAGACTAGGAGTCTGATATTATAAGGTATTGTTTCCTATGAGTGCTGGCTTTAGTTAAAAGCTGCACGACATACCTGAGAACTGGAGTTGATTGAGTAAATTCTAGTCTGTGTGCCATTGAGAGTAGAGCATGCACGAATGAGGGCTTTTTGCCTATACCATTCTGCACTGTTCTAAGCTCGTTGCTTGTCTTTGAGGTACGCCAGGAGAACGCTTAATACTTCGGTATTAAGGTTTCTCAAGAGAGCTACCCTTCCCTATAACGTAATATTTGACGCACAGACTTGAGATTTGCACTAGGCTATGCGGCATGCCATGCGCACCAGTATCTCGTATCATTGACTCTAGCTAGACTTTATCAGTCACAGTAGACATTAAGTATATTAAACCAATTACTCTTTTTATGTATACCCGTTTATGATTACACAAGCATTTCGCAGCCTAGTTTGATGTATTGAGACACAAACGACTTAGGCTCTTTTTGTTGATAGGAATACTGCATTGTCGTGGCGATTATTATTATTGTTGTTGTGTTTAGGATATTCTTGGCTCCGACGGCATTATATATTCTGCCTTTTTGTGTGCATAGCCTGCACGAGCATTGTTCCGCTGCCTGCCTTTTTGGGTTCCATTTCCGATACGAGCATCTTTATAGCATCTAACATTTAAAGAAGATTCCTTGTTAGTGTTGAAGGACTTTAGTGCACTTTCTTTCATGCAGGAGTGCCTGACATTTATTGATTAAAGTAACGTAAGCTGTAACTTCTCTTACCACCTTACTTTGCATACCATAACCAAGCACCTTCGGTTATAGGTAGTAATAGGCTGTTTTCACATAACATTAAGCCTAGAGTAGACGCACATTTATTGAGAGTTTGATAGCCTATTATTGCATATAGAACTCTGTAGAGTATTTGTGTTCTTTGTTCACTGGGAATATACATCAGAGGTTGGAGCTAGCGCTTTCCGTTGTAGCATTTATGTCATTACTAGTCCAATGAATAAGAGCCCTGATATATTTAAACCCCAGTCGTAACAACCCTCTCCCGCACCTCTTCATCCATAGTCCCATCTTTACTCAACACACTGCCCAGATACTTAAAAGAGTTGACGATCTCCATAGCCTGACCGTTCAGCTTCACCTCACACTCTGTGACTTCACCCCTTTCGAAGACCATAACCTTGCTCTTCCCCGTATTTACCTTCAAATTCCGTTTTTCGCACACTGTTCCAAACTCATTTACCAGACCCTGCAACTCCCATTCATTATCACTCATCAGAACTGTATCATCCGCAAACAGCAGTATAGGTAGCTTCCACTCAATTCCCTCCCTTTTCAGCGATACACCAAAATCCACTGCTCTTGATAGTATTTTTTTCATAACTCCATCCATATATACAGTAAACAACCACGGGGACATCACACACCCCTGTTTCAACCAACATTCAGGTCAAAGAACTCGCTCTGCTCACTCTCCACACGTACTGCCGCCAATGCACCCTCATACATGCTCTTCACTGCTTTCAGCAACTTGCCCTCTACTCCGTATATTCTAAGTACTTTCCACAAACCTTCTCTATCCACTCTGTCATAGGCCTTCTCCAAGTCCAGAAAGGCAACATACACCTTTTGTTTCTTCTCCAGATACTTCTCCACAACACAATTCAGGGTAAAAATCTGATCTACACATCCTCTTCCCTTCCTAAAACCTCCCTGCTCGTCGCCTATCCATTTCTCCGTTCTCACTCTCACTCTCTCAATCACTACCCTACTGTATACCTTCCCTACTACGCTTAGAAGACATATTCCTCGGTGGTTACCACACACTCCTCTTTCCCCTTTGCCCTTATATAGGGGGACTATTATGCCAGTCTTCCAATCATCGGGTGCACTCCCCTTCTCCCATGCTAGTTTGCACATTTTCCATACCCATTCTATCACTATCTCACCACCATACCTCTTTCCCCACACACTCCATCTGTTCCTGGTGCTTTCCCCAACTTCACTCTTTTCATGGCTTCCCACACTTCTGACCTCCTGATCCCCACCTCCTCCTCCACTACTTCTCTTCTTCTCCCTCCCATACCATATCCAGCTATGTTTGCTGGCTCTTCATTCCTTTCATTTAGCAACTCACTGAAGTACTCCCTCCATCTTTCGACTCTCTCTTGCTTCTCGGCTAGCATTCTCCCATTCTTATCTTTCACACCCTTACTGTTTCCCTTGCTACCTTCCCTAACTTTCTTGACTTCTTTCCAGAACAGTTTCTTACTCTCCCTCCATTTTACACTCAGATTCCTTCCAAATTCCTCATCTACTCTTCTCTTACTTTCCTTCACTACTCTCTTCACCACCCTCTTACTCTCCACGTACCTCGCTCGTTTCTGTCTCTCGGAATCTTCATTCCCTCTAATACCCAACCACTCTCTATATGCCTTTCTTCTTTTCTTCCACAGCTATTCTTACCTCTTCTGTCCACCATGCTGTACCTTTCACTCCCCTCCCTCTTCTCCTCACTCCACACACCTCCTCACATGCTGCACAGATCTCATCCTTAAACACCTTGCTCATCTCCTCCACTTCCTCCATAACTTCCAGGTCGAACCCACCTAGTCATCTTTCCACTGCTCTCCTGTACTCCTCCCTGACTTCCTCCTCCTACAACCTCTCCACCCTCCTCACCATTCCACCCTCCTCTCGCCTCTCTCGATGCAATGGGTTAATCAACATCTATTTACAAACATACTTATTCATTTGCATATACAACAATAGTTGATTACATAAGCATTGACGCTCAATCAGGACCCATTTCAGAAGATAACTGGATAAATAAAATGTATATACCGTATACACCTTGGTATTTTAGTAAAATGCAGTGGTTTATGACAGAGTGGAAAACAAAGAATTAGGAATGTTCTAAAGATATATCAAGCGGGTGGCAAGTTACTGAGAGCAGTACAGAGCAGGTATGAGGCTGAGAAGGTGGCATTGCTCGTGGAGTACAAGTTAAGCGAGTTCGTTAATTTGAAAGTTGGGTTTAAACAGGTGTGTGTCATGTCTCAATGGTTGTTTGATTTGTTTATGGATGGAGTTATTAAAGAGGTTCAAGGGAGGGCACTATGTACCGGAGTGACATCGATAATAGAACGAAATGAGTGGAAGTTGTCTGTGCAGTTAAATGCAGATGATACAGTGCTGCTAAGTGAAGAGGAGTGGGAATTGCAAGGATTGGTATATTAGTTCAGAACGGTTTGTGAAAAGCGTAATTCGAAGGTGAATGTGGATAAAAGTAAAGTTATTGTGTTGAGAGGAAGGAGATAACCAACATACAGGATGTGTGCCATGGGTGGTCACGATTTAGGCAAAAATTGTAGTCGGGGCAACGACGAGGCTATGATCGGGATGTGTTGTTTGTCACACAATCTTTTCTCCTTTGGGCTCCTCCGACTATAAACTAATATCTGTCACCTGTCCTATATCTCCAGTACGGCCACCCAATCCTCCCAACCGGCAGCGCTTGTGGCACTTTGGCGCTGCCGACTGGGAGGCTCTTCGGCAGTACTTCTTTGATTTCCCATGGAATGACAGTTACTTCCCTGGCCGGGGACACTCAGAGAGCGCTGAACGCATTACCGAGGTAATCATCTCGGGCATGGAAGCACACATTCCATTTTCTTTCTATCAGTCTAATGCAACACACATCTTGGTTTACTCACGTTTGTTCTACTGCTGTCCGCAACAAGGAGGAAGCATTCAAACTGTACCGACGCCTTAAGACTCAAGAATCTCATTCTTCCTATGTTTCTGCCCAGAATCAAGCCAAACCTGTTCTTCGACTTAAACACTATTTCATCAATAATAAATGCACTAAACTATCCAACTCTAGCTCTTCGCAAGCTTTCTGGCATCTAGCCAAAATCCTCTCCAACAATTTTTCTCCCTCATCTTTCCCTCCCCTTTTCCACTCTCATGGCACAACCATCACTTCTTCCTCTGACAAAGGTGAACTCTTTGCTCAAACGTTTGCTAGAAACTCCACCTTGGATGATTCCGGTGCTATTCCTCCATCTCCACCCCCCTCTCTCCTAATTATGCCTAATACCCTAATCTCTTCTAAAGATGTATTTCCTACCCTCTCTGGGCTTAATACTAAGAAGGCGTACGGTCCGGACGGTGTTCTTCCAGTTGTACTAAAAAACTGTCCTTCTGTGCTGACTCCCTGCCTAGGCAAACTCTTTCATCTCTGTCTCTCTAACCTCTTCCCTTCTTGCTGGAAGTTTGCTCTCATTCAATCTGTCCCAAAGAAGGGTGACCGCTCTCAACCCTTTAACTATCGTCCAATTGCTCTTATCTCTTGTATCTCTAAAGTTTTTGAAACTATTCTTGCTTCCAAATTTCTTAAGCATTTCTCTTCTCATAATTTACTCTCAGATCGCCAGTATGGCTTCCATAAGGGTCGCTCTACTGGTGATCTTCTTTCATATCTTACTAACTCATGGTCATCCTCCTTTTGGGACTTCAGTGATACCTTTTGTTACGACTGGGGTTCAAATATATCAGGGCTCTTATTCATTGGACTAGTAATGGCATAAATGTTACAACGGAAAGCGCTAGCTCCAACCTCTGATGTATATTCCCAGTGAACAAAGAACACAAATACTCTACAGAGTTCTATATGCAATAATAGGCTATCAAACTCTCAATAAATGTGCGTCTACTCTAGGCTTAATGTTATGTGAAAACAGCCTATTACTACCTATAACCGAAGGTGCTTGGTTATGGTATGCAAAGTAAGGTGGTAAGAGAAGTTACAGCTTACGTTACTTTAATTAATAAATGTCAGGCACTCCTGCATGAAAGAAAGTGCACTAAAGTCCTTCAACAATAACAAGGAATCTTCTTTAAATGTTAGATGCTATAAAGATGCTCGTATCGGAAATGGAACCCAAAAAGGCAGGCAGCGGAACAATGCTCGTGCAGGCTATGCACACAAAAAGGCAGAATATATATAATGCCGTCGGAGCCAAGAATATCCTAAACACAACAACAATAATAATAATCGCCACGACAATGCAGTATTCCTATCAACAAAAAGAGCCTAAGTCGTTTGTGTCTCAATACATCAAACTAGGCTGCGAAATGCTTGTGTAATAATAAATGGGTAGGCATAAAAAGAGTAATTAGGTTAATATACTTAATGTCTACTATGATTGATAAAGTCTAGCTAGAGTCAATGATACGAGATACTGGTGCGGATGGCATGCCGCATAGCCTAGTGCAAATCTCAAGTCTGTGCGTCAAATATTACGTTATAATGAAGGGTAGCTCTCTTGAGAAACCTTAATACCGAAGTATTAAGCGTTCTCCTGGCGTACCTCAAAGACAAACAATCGAGCTTAGAACAGTGCAGAATGGTATAGGCAAAAAGCCCTCATTCGTGCATGCTCTACTCTCAATGGCACACAGACTAGAATTTACTCAATCAACTCCAGTTCTCAGGTATGTCGTGCAGCTTTTAACTAAAGCCAGCACTCATAGGAAACAATACCTATAATATCAGACTCCTAGTCTAGCATTATCTAATCCAGCAGAACACTAATAACTAAAGGAAGCAGTACTAAACAATATAAATGCCAACCAATGCTTCGTGATCCACTTATCTTAACAACTAACATACGTAGGCTATATCAGACCTTAACACACAATACAACTGGCCAGCATGAAGCTGATTTTGCAGAGTTAACCAGAGGGGTATAATATTAATAAAAGGTGGTGAAGGATATGGAAAATGAGAGAGATAGGCAGAGGAAAAGATTCTCAGGTACGGAGCGGGGACAGATAGCAAGGGAAAAAAGATGGGTGTGTTCTAGAAACCAGATCTGAGGGAGAGAGTGGCGAGGAACTGTATATATACTCGCACCAGCTCGAGCCGCGTGGGAAAAAAGCGGTTACAAGTCCTCTAACCACTAGCAAGAGAGCTTGCAGCATGGTAAGGACCTCTCTCCACCAACCCCCCCGAACGAGGCAGCCAGCCGTGACGTCATCGAGCGGGACAAAAACACTACGCGCTCCCTCTCACTCTGTTCTACTCTCTCTCTCTCTCCCAGATCCCATCATTACTAGTTAATGATAAAACATATACTTTACAATTAAATATATAAAGCCTTGACATGGGTGAAAACAAAGAGCCTTTCTGGACTGCCCATGACACAAGCTTTCATATGAAATAAAGCACACTCTAATACACAACATGTAGACCCATCCACTGCCCTGGCGATCCTAGCGAGTCACTGTAGGACAAGCCATGCGGTTCTAACGGAGTGGTTAACGTCACACCCCCCCCCAAGATTTTTCTCAGAGGCCCCAAGGCTCACAAAAATCTGATGGTTAGAACCCATGCTATATCTCCACTTCCCATCACCCAGCGGCAGTAAAATATCTGGCACAGTTCTTCAACAAAACATTTTTCAAAATTATAACCCTCCCCAACACCATAGGTTAAATTATATGTAGTTATGCTCCTCAAGAGCGAGCTTCTCTAGCCCAGCATTCTGAGAGGAGTGCAACTCAGAATTACTGCTATAACAAACTACAAAAATTCAACTATCAAAGAAAGAGTTTTTATTTGATTTTTTTATGTTTATAATTTGTTTATTTCGGCTGCACTATAAGGGCAAGCCTAGTTTTTTCTTCTATACCAAACGCTCAACTCCTGCTTTACGACCCAATACGCTGGGCTACAACCGCGAGCCAACAAGCACCAAGCGCAAAATACTATTCAAACTAAAGCAGGAGGCTACCCGTGTGTCAATCTACCCAGGATCATATACCCTTGAACGACCATCTGCAACCACGTTGTCACAACCGGCAATATGGCGTATGTCCAGGTTATATACCAATAACCTTAGTGACCACCTGGTCAGCCTCATATTCCGATTGTGAAACTGGTCCAAGAACTTGAGAGGGTGATGACCTGGGTAAACTACAACGACCGGACCATAGGCTGGAACACAGACCTCGAAATACCTCAGAGCAAGTACATCCGCCAGCAGCTCCTCCTTGACAACAGAGCAGCTCCCCTGGGCCGAATTGTACTTCTCCGAGCAGAAACTAACAGGATGCTCCAGCCCATCATCGTCCTTTTCCACAAGGACGGCACCAGCCCCCACACCACTAGCCTCCATTGCTAGTTGGAAAGGTAGGCTAAAGTCAGGGGCCCTGAGGATCGGGTGAGTGCACAACAGGTGTTTTACTTCTCTAAACACCTTCTCACACTCAGGCGCCCATTTGAACTTCTTATCCTTCCAGTTATCCTCCACCTGAGCTTGACTGTCCCGTTCTCCTTCTCCACCTTGACTGCTAAACGTCATCACAGGCACAGTGAGAGGCTCCGGGGGGTGCCTCCCATACTCCTTCACGGGATTATCATGATATAACTGATTGCGCTTCCGTCTGTCTGGAGTGGCTACCAAGTAAACCAGGTCCGATAGCTCCTCCACCACCCTATAAGGACCAGCGTACTTCGCGGAAAAGGGGTGACCTACAAGGGGCAGTAGAATCAACACCTCCTGACCCACGTGAAACTCCCTGAGTTCAACCTTGAGGTCGTACCTGTCCTTCCTGAGGGCCTGAGAGCTAGTCAAATTACGGCCAGCCAACTCCCGACTGCGCAACATCCGTTCTCGACTGTTGAGGACACACTTGAGCATAGAACAAGGTTTTTCTGCGCCCTCCCATACTTCTTCAACCATATGGAGACGCCCTCTGACACGGTGTCCAAAGACGAGCTCATTAGGGCTGAATCCCAAACTCTTCCCAGGTACCTCCCACACAGCAAACAAAAACCATGGCAGGCCAAGATCCCAATCCCTCCCACTCTCAAAGCAACAACAACAAAGCACAGATTTCAAGGCTGAGTGCCATCGCTCTAACACACCCTGGCTCTCCGGATGATATGCAGATGACACAACCCCAACAATCCCATGCTGCGGCATTGCTTGTACAAAGAGGCTAGAAGTGAAGTTGGGTCCCCGGACTGACCGAATCCCCTGCGGGTAACCATACCGGGAAAAATACACTAGCAAGCTTCGGACCACCGTCTTCGCCGACCCATTTCTCATAGGGTACGCGTCAGGGTACCTTGTTGCTACATCTCCCGACTGTGCATCACTGTCCTCCTTCAACTCTTTCGTCTTTTTAAGCCCATCCCCTGCCCCTTCAGGAACAGTTACTGGGTCTTCTCCAGACTCGAAATGTGGTCCTAATAACGAGTCCCCGAGAAGGTCCGTTGACACTAAACTCTCAACCGCATCAACTTCCAACCCCTTCTCGGTACCCTTCCTCCGCTGATCTAAAGATTGTTGACCAGAGTGTGACTCCCTGGATGCAGAATCTCCGGTGACAACACACGCCATAGGCTGCACCGGACACTTCTCAACCCACTCCTGCTCCTCCCTACTCACGTCGGCCGGCTTCTTGACAACGACTAAGGGTGGAGCCTCAGAAGTAGGTCCCGCAAAGTCGTTGCCGAGAAGGAGGTCGACGCCCCCAACAGGTAACTTCCCCACAATTCCTACATCCAGGTCACGAGTCACACCATCAACTTCCACCTTCATTCTTACAAGCGGGTATGACCTTGTCGCATTAACTCCCTGAACCACAACCACCCGCGCCGTATTGACAGGTTTACCAGTGAAATTTCTCAACAGTGTTTGCGATGCCCCAGTGTCACGCAAAATTCTCACCTCATGTCTTCTACCCCCCCACTCCACACAACCGAGTCCCCTGTGGTCACTAAAGGCATCACGGACAGGGAATAAGCCTTCCGGATCCTTCTGCACTGGCAGTGTATTTACCTCGGAAGAAATGCCTCTAACAAACTCCGATGTCCTCTTGAACACTCCAATGACGTGAGCAAAAGACACGGCTGCCGGAGGAGGTCGACTAGGGCACTCATTTGCCTTATGACCCTCCTGGTGGCAACTAAAACACATAAATTTCGGTTTCGGCTTATACTGTGATGTAAAAGGCCCCTGACTTTTCACATACGGTGTGGTGGTAGGTTTGGCTTCAGTTTTAGTTTCATTGCTCTTTGGTTTAAATGTGTCATTGCTACGGGGAGGGGGAGGATAATGGTCCCTAGCACTTGCATCGTACTTCTGTGAGGACCCGCAACCCCGAATCAACGACAGCCGTAGATCAGCCATTTCTGCTGCTTCTACTAGAGTTCTTGGGTTTTTCTCCTTTAAGTTCAAAGTTAGATCACCGCCCGTGCTCTTAAAGAACTGCTCCAACATCATTAACTGCTTAACTCCATCAAACGTTGTTACCTTCTCAGATCGGAGCCAGTTCCCCATAGCATCGGACAAGTCCCGGGCGTGTTCCAAAAAGGTGCTATCTCTTCCCTTAGTTACACTCCGGAACTTCAAACGGTACGTTTCTGGTTGCAGTTCGTAAGCCCTCAGGACAGCCTCCTTGAGATCCTCGTACACAATACATGACTCCAAAGGTAACGCATCGTAGGCTTTAAGACCCTTGCCTATTAATCTAGAGGATACAAGTGCTGCCCATTTATTCTCTGGCCACTGGTGTTCCTGGCACTTCTTCTCAAAGCGTGTGAAAAATTCTGTTACACCACTCTCATCAAACACCGGAACCAATTTCAATAAGTGCGAGAGAGACTGCTCATAAACAAGGTTACCAGCCCCAAGTCGCTGTCCCGTTGCCTCTACTCGCGACTTCTCTACGTCCATGTCGGCACAGTACCTAGTCGACTCTAAATCCGCTTGGATTTTTGCTAGCTCTATGTGCTGAGACTGCTGACTGATAGTTTTTCTCTCTTCTATCTTGGCTAATTCTAATTGCTGCTGAAGCTCACCTGCCCTGATAGCCTTTCTCTCTTCGATCTTAGCTAATTCGAGCTGAAGCAATAATTCTGGAGATTACCCTTGAGGAAGTGAAGGTGCTACAATGTTTGAAATTACCGGTGGTCCCCCCAGGGGCAACCCCCCCTGCCAGTCACCACCCAACTGCGGAAGCGTACCCGGGGTCGGCAAACTACTGGGATGGCTGGGAGCCGAGTGTAGGGGAAGCATGGCCGAAGGGCTCTGAGCACTCAACCCATCTCGCTCACCAGTCACCCTGCCCAGTACACACGTTATCAAGTTATCCTTGGTCATGCTGCTAGTAACCGCATGACCGATAGCTGTGGCCAGGCATTGAAGACCGTACCGATCCATACCCTCCAACCGCTCGGCAGTAACAGGCCATTGCAAAAATATCCTAGCATGCTCCTCACAGTTCACCCGATTAACCCTTTCATCATGCTGCTGTTCCTCAGTTTCGACATTACGTACTGTGTCTCCATTCTCCTCTGATCCGGTATAAGACATGATGCTCACAAAAATTTCTCACCACAATATTCAGAAAAGAAGCACCCCAAACTCTTATACCTCAATATACACACACTCTCGGAAATACTCAAGGGCTAGGCCTATACTATGTTGCAAAAAAAAAAAAATATTCTTGCTGATCCCCGCAAAATATTCTCCAAAACAACAAATGTTCCCTGCTAATAAATGTAGGTTCACCAAATCCTAGGTAAGGTCGCCATTTGTTACGACTGGGGTTCAAATATATCAGGGCTCTTATTCATTGGACTAGTAATGGCATAAATGTTACAACGGAAAGCGCTAGCTCCAACCTCTGAGTGTATATTCCCAGTGAACAAAGAACACAAATACTCTACAGAGTTCTATATGCAATAATAGGCTATCAAACTCTCAATAAATGTGCGTCTACTCTAGGCTTAATGTTATGTGAAAACAGCCTATTACTACCTATAACCGAAGGTGCTTGGTTATGGTATGCAAAGTAAGGTGGTAAGAGAAGTTACAGCTTACGTTACTTTAATTAAATGTCAGGCACTCCTGCATGAAAGAAAGTGCACTAAAGTCCTTCAACACTAACAAGGAATCTTCTTTAAATGTTAGATGCTATAAAGATGCTCGTATCGGAAATGGAACCCAAAAAGGCAGGCAGCGGAACAATGCTCGTGCAGGCTATGCACACAAAAAGGCAGAATATATAATGCCGTCGGAGCCAAGAATATCCTAAACACAACAACAATAATAATAATCGCCACGACAATGCAGTATTCCTATCAACAAAAAGAGCCTAAGTCGTTTGTGTCTCAATACATCAAACTAGGCTGCGAAATGCTTGTGTAATAATAAATTGGTAGGCATAAAAAGAGTAATTAGGTTAATATACTTAATGTCTACTATGATTGATAAAGTCTAGCTAGAGTCAATGATACGAGATACTGGTGCGCATGGCATGCCGCATAGCCTAGTGCAAATCTCAAGTCTGTGCGTCAAATATTACGTTATAATGAAGGGTAGCTCTCTTGAGAAACCTTAATACCGAAGTATTAAGCGTTCTCCTGGCGTACCTCAAAGACAAACAATCGAGACTAGAACAGTGCAGAATGGTATAGGCAAAAAACCCTCATTCGTGCATGCTCTACTCTCAATGGCACACAGACTAGAATTTACTCAATCAACTCCAGTTCTCAGGTATGTCGTGCAGCTTTTAACTAAAGCCAGCACTCATAGGAAACAATACCTATAATATCAGACTCCTAGTCTAGCATTATCTAATCCAGCAGAACACTAATAACTAAAGGAAGCAGTACTAAACAATATAAATGCCAACCAATGCTTCGTGATCCACTTATCTTAACAACTAACATACGTAGGCTATATCAGACCTTAACACACAATACAACTGGCCAGCATGAAGCTGATTTTGCAGAGTTAACCAGAGGGGGTATAATATTAATAAAAGGTGGTGAAGGATATGGAAAATGAGAGAGATAGGCAGAGGAAAAGATTCTCAGGTACGGAGCGGGGACAGATAGCAAGGGAAAAAAGATGGGTGTGTTCTAGAAACCAGATCTGAGGGAGAGAGTGGCGAGGAACTGTATATATACTGGCACCAGCTCGAGCCGCGTGGGAAAAAAGCGGTTACAAGTCCTCTAACCACTAGCAAGAGAGCTTGCAGCATGGTAAGGACCTCTCTCCACCAACCCCCGCGAACGAGGCAGCCAGCCGTGACGTCATCGAGCGGGACAAAAACACTACGCGCTCCCTCTCACTCTGTTCTACTCTCTCTCTCTCTCCCAGATCCCATCATTACTAGTTAATGATAAAACATATACTTTACAATTAAATATATAAAGCCTTGACATGGGTGAAAACAAAGAGCCTTTCTGGACTGCCCATGACACAAGCTTTCATATGAAATAAAGCACACTCTAATACACAAACTGCAGCCCCATCCACTGCCCTGGCGATCCTAGCGAGTCACTGTAGGACAAGCCATGCGGTTCTAACGGAGTGGTTAACGTCACACTTTTCTATTGCACTAGACATATCGAAAGCCTTCAATAGAATCTGGCACAAATCTTTAATATCTAAATTACCCTCCTTCAGTTTCTATCCCTTCATCTGTATCTTTGTCTCTAATTTCCTTTCCGGCCGTTTCATAGCTGCGGTTGTGGACTGCCATCAACCTATCCTATCAACTCCGGTGTTCCTCAGGGCTCTGTCCTATCTCTCATTCTCTTTCTAATTTTCATAAATGATCTTCTCAACTATACCTCCAGTCCCATTCATTTATAAACAGACGACTGTTGCTTACACTACTCAATTAGTTTTCCTGAACGCCCCAGCCAATAATCCCTCAAAGACAAACTTAATGAAGACATGCAACACTTATCTTCTGATCTAACTACTATTTCCAATTGGGGATATGGGGCAGAGAAAACCTAGTTACCGTTAACCCTTGTCTATTGGGGCCCGACTTAAGTCCGTATCTAAAAAGCTGTACAATGTGGCGGGGCCCGACTTAAGTCTGTGTGCAATTTTGGTGCAATATTGGCTCTGAGAGAGAGCCGAGCGGTGGGAGGAGCATAGGTTACCTCATGACTGCTCGCCACGACCGTCGTGGGCCCACTGACATATACTCCACTCTACTCAACCCTCTCTCACTCGCTACACACGTAATTATGTAACAAAATGACCGTATTTTAGCGATTTTGCCCTTCGGTTGCACGATCGTTGCAAGACAACCAGTGATCGTAGAAGGATGGTTCGGGTGTCATTGGAAAGCTCAATTTATGCCCTTTCAGGGATACATACTTGTATTACGCTCTGGCTCTTGTTTATGCATGAAAAAGAGAATGGAAACAACCCCATTTATGGTAAAAAAAAACCCTGCTGGGCGGCACGGTCAAATATACCGCCTAGGTCGCTCGTTGAGTGTTAATGCTTCCAAAACATAATTTCTTCATCTTACTACCCATTCAGAACTCCCAGAGGACTATCCCTTACATTTCAACAATACAAAATTCAATCTCACTCTCAATCTCAAGAATATTGAGGGAACTAAATATTCTTGGTGTCTCTTTTTCTTCTGCTCTCACTTGGAAGGACCATATTACCAGTCTTGCTAAGGCAGCCTCCCAGAATCTGGGTGTGCTGAACTGACTCAAGGGGTTCTTTACCTCTGCACAGCTTCTTGCTCTGTACAAGGGCACAGTGCATCCTTGTATTGAGTATTGTTCACATGTGTGAGGAGGATCCTCTCACACCGCACTCCTAGACATAGTAGAAAGGAAAGCCTTTTGTATCATTAACTCCCGTCCACTCACCAACTCTCTGCCATTTCTCTCTCCTCGCTGCAATGTTGCATCTCTCTCACTATTCTATCGCTACTATAATAATCAATGTTCCTCAGAGCTTTCCCAGTGTATACCACCACCTCTACATAGGGTACGTAGTGCCCGTCTTGCAACAAAATCCCAACCCTACTCTGTACAACTATCCAACCCAAGAGTGAAACGTTACTCTCAGACTTTCTTCTAATCAACTGCTGAGCTTTGGAATTCTCTCCCAGAATCAGTCTTTCCCTCTTCCTGTGACTTAAATTGCTTCAAACTTTGTGTATTCAGGCATTTTGGCTTGAACATCCTTGATTTTGACCGTTTCACTCTTTCAACTCTGGGGGAGGTACTCACTACAGGCCATTCTGCCGTTTGTCTCCCTCACTCACATAAAATAAAAAAAATAAAAAATAAAAAAAATAAAAAATAAACACGTAGTGCAAGGTATATTTACCAGAGGTTGGCTAGTGTGCTGGAAAGTTCATGTATTACATTTTCGTGTTTTATATATTTTTTTGTCGTTTAATTGATTCAGAATTAGTCTAGTCATTCTGGCGCAAAGTTGGCCAAACCTGTCGCTAATTGCATAATAAACGGAACCAGTTTTATTAGGTGGACTGAGGAGTTAGAAATAACATAAAAAATCCCACTTAGTCCAAATATTGGAACATGCTAATTTTTACCATTGAAAATGTATATCTATGAGCCAGTTTTCCTGCATACATCATGATGCAACTCGGCCAATTTTCACAGTAGGAATCTAAAATTGGTACTTACACCTATGTTTTCATAGCTAATCTTTCATTAAAACATGATTTCGAATGGATGCAGTCATATTTAACCCTTGTTTAGTGGGGCCCGACTTAAGTCGGCTTAGAGAAGAAAGGACTATTTGGCGGGGACCGACTTAAGGCGGTGTGCAATTCTGAGCAATATTTGGCTCTGAGAGAGAGACGAGCGGTGGGAGAGACGGTGAGAGACGAGCGTAGGTCGGCTCTGACCGTTCGGCACGGCTCCCGCGCCAGCACTGGGCCCTACTCCACACACACCCACACTCACTGCCTCGCTACACAGGGAATTATGTAAGGAAATTACCGTATTTTAGCGATTTTGCCCTTCGGTTGCACGATTGTTGCAAGAGAACCCGTTATCGTAGAAGGATGGTTCTGGTGTCATTGGAAATCTCAATTATCGCCCTTTCACGGATACATACTTGTATTACGGTCTGGCTCTTGTTTATGCATGAAAAAGAACACGGAAATAAGCTCGTTTAGGGTAAAACCTCCCGCTTGGCAGGTAGTAGAAGTTACCGACCTAGCCGCTCGTGGAGTGTTAAGGCCACTTTTAGAGGTAAGCCCATGGTTTTAACCCTTTACCCACCAGCACGATAACCTAAGTCAACATGTCAGATGAGTGGCTTCATCACTAGCCCTTGGAATAAGAATTACTCCCCTGAGACATTTATCAACAGGTGGCAGCATCCATTAATGGTTGCCTGGTGAGCCTGAATCAAAATCATCAGGAGTCTGAAAGCGAGACACCTAGAGCTGAGCGTGAAGTAGTCAGTGTTAGCGAGCGAGCAAGACAGTCGTGCACATAGTGAAGTCTGAGTGGTATCCCAGAGTTATTGTATTATTATTGTATTGTTATTGTATTGTTATTGACACTACTTTTGTTTCAGGGCTGGTATTGCTGAGTGTGTCTTCTGTAGTGAACCACTATCTAATGGATCCCCAGTAGTGATGCTGCCGGAGAAAGGTTGTGAAGGAATTGCTAGTGCAGGAGCCGATGACAATGTACAGGTCGTGCCAGGTCAGCAGGTGCATACAAAGTGCCGAAGAGACTATAACAGAGATGGTGGCAGACGTAAACGTATCTCATCAGCTGACAGACGTCTTAGTCTCCGCTCAACTGATCCAAAATTTAGTTATCAAGATCACTGTTTGTTCTGTGGAAATGGTGACCGATACCAAGGACGGCAGAAAGATCATGTCCTCGTGCCTGTCCGCACGTTCGACTTTCAGGACACTGTTAGGAAGAAATGCGGAGAACGTAATGATGAATGGGGAGAAACTGTGTTGTCAAGAATAAACTTTGTCCAAGATCTACATGCTGCCGATGCTATGTATCATCAGTCTTGTAATGTGAACTTTAGAACAATGAAACAAGTCCCTGAATGCTTTCGAAGTGACGCTGCTCAATCCTCCAAGAGAAGGAAGGTTGGGCGGCCCATTGCTAGCGAAAGGGAGCAGGCTTTTTTGAAAGTGGTTGACAACCTTGAAGCGAATGATGAAGAACTTACCACTGTTCATGATCTCATTTCACAAATGGCCAATGTCCTACAGAATTCTGAGATTGAGCCAAGTCAAAAGTCAAGATTGATGGTGATGACGTGCATATTGACCCACAACTACTATTCCAAAGGCTGGTTATTATTGGTACGCATATGGACAAACTCAATGAGGCGTTTTGTTATGAACTGTGTGGATTCCCTCCACCTCTTTTTGATATACGGGACGTCCTCTTGAAGGCCAATAAGCCAGCGCTGGCAAATGCCATTTGGGAATTAGCACCTACGATCTCTGATAAAGAGCAAGAGGAACTCGAATCTAGCCATATTACACATGTCATCGACGGAGGCGCGTTGCTACATAGGATCATTTGGGGGAATGGAGAGACATGTGATGCCATCTGTCAAAGATATGCGGCATACGTAAAGCGGAAATACAAACAACCCGTCATTGTCTTTGACGGGTATGACGGTGGACCAGCGCCAAAGGATGGCACCCAATTCAGAAGAACAGGATCAGCAGTAGTCAGACATGTTCATGTGTCCCCGGGTATGCAACTCCAAATGAAGAAAGATGACTTCTTGGCCAGCAAAACCAACAAACAGAAGTTCATTAACATGCTAGGTAGTACCCTGGAGAAATCAGGTTGTGTAGTTCACAATGCAGATGGCGATGCTGACATAGTTATTCTTTCCCATGCTCTGATGGTTGCTGAGACATGTGACACTATCGTTGTTGGAGATGACACTGACCTTATGATACTATTGTGTCATCATGCCACTAGATACCACAGGAGACTCTACTTCCATCCAGAGGCAAAGTCCGGACAACAGCAAAGGTACATGGACATCCATAAGGCAAGATCGGAGCTGGGAGAACAGGTGTGTTGAGACTGCTGTTTGTCCATGCCATGTTAGGCTGCGACACTACTTCGAGAGGGTTTGGTATTGGTAAAGCTGTAGGATTGAAGCTGATCCATACAAATGAGACATTCATCCAGCAGGCAGTTGTCTTTAACAGTGTCTTCTGGGTATTATTAGACAATTACTTGTACGCAGCTTAGGAAAGACCTCTACGAAGTAAAGGAGTAAAGTTGGTCTCAGTTAACCTTTCGACTCACGCAGATCCCTCCCGCCTCGTAATAGCCAGAGAACAGTGTCAACATTAGTCATAATCCTCAAGGGGTTAACATTGTCTTGGAAATATTATTTATGCTGCGGTTATCATACTCAATTGATCTGTAGGATGCCATTAAACATTTTCAGTACCAGTGACATCCATTTTAGTATAGTCTGGCAATTATTTGATGATTTTGTTCAGTTTAGGAAGGACGTCTACCCAGTTAAAGGTTATAGACGATATCCATTAATCCTCCTTGCTACCATATATCTTCACTAAGCTTTTTAAAATCGTCTAAATGTAGCTCAAAACAAATAATAAACACGTCACCAGTGCTGAAAGGGTTAATATTTAAAGTTTATTCAAGAGAGAGAAGGCGAGACGTTCTTTCCGTCTCTCAAAAGCGCTATGTGTTATAAAAAAATACACAGCTTAACTTTAGCACAGTTTTCCTTTCATATAATATATCCTTTCATCTTATATTACATTCAGATATATTATGCATTATAAAATCATTAACCCTTCTTTGGCGGCGCCCGGCTATAGCCGGGCAAGAGAACCAAGGACTATGTGGCGGGGCCCGGCTATAGTCGCATGCAATTTTGAGCACGTAATGTGCTCTGAGAGAGAGCGGAGCGGTGGGAGGAGCATAGGTTACCTCATGACCGCTCGCCACGGTGGCCGTGGAGCTACTGAGATGTACTCCGCCCTACTCCACCCTCCCTCACTCGTTTCACACGTAATAATGTAAGGAAATTACCGTATTTTACCGATTTTGCCCTTCGGTTGCACGATCATTGCAAGACAACCAGTGATCGTAGAAGGATGGTTATGGTGTCATTTGAAAGCTCATTTGATGCCCGTTCATGGATACATACTTGTATTACGCTCTGGCTCTTGTTTATGCATGAAAACGAGCACAGAAACAAGCTCGTTTACGGTAAAACCCCACGCTGGGCGGCACAGTCAAATATACTCCACCACCCGCTCTTTGAGTGTTAAGCACATGTAATATACCTTTCAGTTAATATTGCGTTCAGAAATGTTAAACCTGTGGACCCCAAGCGATTAAATAAAAAAAGTACCATTCAGGACCAGCCATTTGTCAATATATTTTGTCCTGAAAACATATGGGATGGGCTAGTAATGAAGGAAAAACAACATAAAACACCTAGGTCATTTAGGGGTCCTGGGGGGCGGGGGAATGTGACAATTAACGTGGGGTGATAGGTAGGCAAAATACTGGAAAATCACTCCCGCGCGCACCCACATGCACGCGGCTGGACTTGGAGGGTTGCCAACCAACGGTATTGTTCCGTGGGATCCTATAGCAGTTCTCATACAAATCTGAACCCTCTAGGTGCCATAGGACAGAGTAATTAAGGCGGATGCAACCATTGTGTCTCTGGTACTGTGGGTTACATACATAGGTGACGCATAACGTGCGTTGCTGGTACTCAAAGGGTTAAGGCATTATTAACACCTATTGGCCTATTGGAGTAAAATTACCTTCATTCCCTGCTCATTTTCCTGAATAAGCAATAGCCAGAGTGTAACACAATTATATATCTGCTAATGTATAGTAATAGAGCTCTCCAATGACACCTGAATCATCTCTGTACTACGTCTCATTATCTTGCAAAGGTACGCCAACATCACTAAAAATTAGAGGGTTTGAGCAGTTTTCACTATGTGTAACGTTGAAGTGGTGCGAGGGAGCTCTCTCTCACGCTTCAGTATTTGGCCAGACTCCTTGGGCTTCAGATGAGGCTCTCCTATGCTGCCTGCAACAGTTTGCCTCGCTCCCAGGCCACATAATAGCCGGAGATCGGTGTCAGGTGACAGGCGCCGTTGGGAAGAAGTTAAATCTTCATATATAAAATACCCGAAATAAAGACCACGATAAAAGAGAGAAACCCCAAATTTTCCCCCTCCAGATGCGCCGCTCTTCCGCGCAGGGTTCCCATTACCAGCGCGGGAATTTCTAAGGGGGCTACCTCCACCTCCTAATCCACTCCTCCTGCACCTATAACCTTCTGACCTCCAATTACCAGCCCTGGGATATAGCAAACGTCATGACCATCTCAATGAGAACAAGGTAGAGTCAGCAATTTGAAGGCTCACTTTACTTGCATGCAAGATTTGAGCCTAAGAATTAACCTCTCATTCATCCGAGTATTCATGCCATGGCTGTCTACCTTATTGTCTGAGAGTTCTTTACCCTATTAGTGAACTTTTGTTCTTACACACCATGGTGTAGTGAGAACATTGGGATCTCCTTTAGGCTGCAAGTTTAGACACTGAAAGTAGCACCGAGGGCATGCCACAAACTGACTTTCAGGATCTCTCCAGTAATCTCCAAAACTCTTAAAGAAGTCTTTGCCATGGCAAGTGCATACTGCCTATGTCCGACACCATGGTCAAGGACATGTGCTGTAAAAAGGTTTAATACCCAACCCCTGGGTTCTTTGAACACTCTTACAACGGTCAAAGGCAGATTGGGAGAATTAGATGATCATGATCTTTCTTATTCTCCACGTTAGCCTGATACCTAGTTACTGTCTCATGACGCGAGCGACTTTGTATTAAAGACACTACATCAAGAGTACCGAAACAGAACTTCACCAACAACTAGTATAACGGTCAGGATAGTCGAGCAGCCATAACTCAAGACATGTCTAAGTTTATGCTCGCGTTCATCCGATGGTATGCACCCTGTGTCATGACATAAGGAACTACTATTAAAGACCCAAAACCAACTAGTCCATCTGTATCCCTACCCCATTTACCACACGGCAGGACCACATAAGCGGCTCGACGGGACCAAGAGAAAGGACTCGGCAATGAACACTATAGCCACTAGTGCCCGTATCTCATGATCTACACAGTGTTAAAATAGGAGTGTGGAAGGAGTTATATTTCTTCCCTCACCAGTGCGAACTAAGTGTATCTCCGAAATCTACGCAAGTGATAGAATAGGAGTGCTAAAGTGAATTATATAGGTCCGTCGTGGATCCTTGTCTGTGCTAGGCATATTTATAGTGAATTACTTTATGTATCAGTGTAAGGCGTATTATTCGTGATGTGCACTTAAGTGATTATTAACCCAGTGAGACCAAGCGTCGCACATGATGCGTCGGCAGTGTGTGATCACCAACTCCCAGCGACGCATCACGTGCGTCCGACATATTAAAATCAGTTACGTGGCTCGTAAGGTAGGAAATGGCGGGAGAATAGGAGGGGGAGGTACCGTAGTGTGTGTGGGAGCCGGGCCGGTAGGTGTGAGCGGGCCAAGACATCCGCGCGGCTGGTGGTGGTGGGCTTAGTGGGGATACTTTACACCCTTAGTTCACCGCCACTTTGAACCTTCATTACTCCGGTCGTATGGGAGCTAGAGGCTTGAGATTTATGTGAGACACTCCTTAGGATGTATGCCGCACAATGCCATACTCAGTTTTCACCCTCAGTTTTCACCCCCGGGTGGATGGTCATGCGGGGGAGACGAACTTTCGACCCTACCCCCCCGCCCCCCAAATGACCAAGGTGATTTTTTTTTTTTTTTTTTCATTTCTCACCATTCTCTTCCATTTTGGCCCAACACATTTTTTTGAGGCCCCCCCCCCAAAAAAAAAAAATATCCGAGGTGATTTTTTTTTTTTTTTTTTTTTTCATTTCTCATCCTTGTCTTCCATTTTAGCAAACAAAAATAAGAAGTGAAAATGGCTTGGGACTGGGGTGAACCAAATATTATAACTAGCCGGGGCTCAACGGGTTAAAAGGAAACTCATGTGCATATTCAGTATTATATTTACCCTTTACGACTTTTGTGCATGTGTAGTTTGTCTTTAGTTTCTCCAGTCAAGTAACAACCTACCATTGTCCAATTAAACCCCAGTAAAAAACCTGGCATAACAAAATACATAACATTAATCTGAAAAAAATTATGTTTCATTTCAGGTACGAATATAATGTTTCTCAGGCATATTGCAGATGGGTTTATATTCACCAGGGGACCTTTTTATTCCTGGCTATCGATGGTGTATGATAGTTTTAATAATTTAATCCCACTTTCTTTCATTACTTTCTGTGTATACTATCTCTCTCCCTCCCTTATATTATATTAGCGAACAAGATATACCTCAAAACTAATAATTAACCCCTTGAGGATCATGCCGCATTTCAATAGTTTAGTATGGCTAACATAAGACTATCTTATACAGTTTAGGAAGGATCTGTGAGAGTTAAAAGGGAAAAGACTGGTCCAATCAACCCTTTGACTTCCAGATACCCTTCCTACTATTAACCCCTTCTTTACCGGCGACGTCTTTTTATTTGTCTTCTCGCTATATTTAGACGATTTTGTGCAGCCTTAGAAGAATCTGTGGTAGTTAACAGGGTTAAGTGTGATAGTTCGAAGCCTATTAATTGCTGGATCCCTTGATAAACTGAATAAAGTCGTCTAATAGTAGCTACAGTAACATTACCAAAAACATCGTTGGTACAGAAGGGGTTAACAAAATCGTTTAATGATAGCCAGAAAATATGTTAAAATACGTGATGATCCTCAAGGGGGATAATACGTGATGATCCTCAAGGGGGATAATACGTGATGATCCTCAAGGGGGATAATACGTGATGATCCTCAAGGGGGATAATACGTGATGATCCTCAAGGGGGATAATACGTGATGATCCTCAAGGGGGATAATCAAATAACTCTCGGTCTCCACATGTCTGGCATTATTGATTACTCCGCTGCCAGACCTCTCCCATGTTCAGGGTTCAGGGTTTATGTCGACTCTTAACCCCTTCAGCACCATGAGACC
The DNA here is from genome assembly GCA_032716605.1 of Paralithodes platypus. Lineage (NCBI taxonomy): Eukaryota > Metazoa > Arthropoda > Malacostraca > Decapoda > Lithodidae > Paralithodes > Paralithodes platypus. The sequence continues at coordinate 38,870,687 of CM064577.1, read as the reverse complement.
TATTTACCTTTGAGTCTGGCTACAACTAAATAATCGTATGCAGTTTAAGAAGGACCTTTGTTACTAAGAGGGTTTGTTGGGATCGTATTTATCCATTTACGCCGTAAAGGTAGATTATAAACTAATTAAATCATCTAATGGTAACCACAATATGGTGAACATTACGTAATGGTGGTGAAAGGGTTAACCCCTTTAGGATTATAATGCATTGTTGGCAGTTTATTCTGGCTATCATTAGACGATATTTTGTTGTTGAGACCTCCGTCTACGTATTTTGAAAACCTGATATCCTCCGGTAATATACTAATTATACTCCTTAGGAAGGATCTGTGGGAATTAGAAGAGTAAAGACTGTCTCAGGTAACCCTCTGACTTCCATAAACCCTTCTTAACATAACAGGATGCACACCGAGTGAGATTGCTGCTGCTGGAGAAAAAGCTATCCTCTTTGTGTACAAGGCAAATACCAAGATCAGTGACTTGAATGAACTGCGGCATCAGACGTTCCTTCAACTGGTGAAGACAAGTAAAAAGGCAGTCCAACCTAAAAGTTTACCACCGACTTCAGCAGCCGCACAGTACCACAGTCACTGTGTATATCATCAGGTCCAAGCATGGAAATAAGTACAGCTGGATGCTGATGAGTGGGGTTGGAAAATAGTTGACAGGCGAATGATACCAGTTCAAACTAGTCAGAATATTGCACCCAAGGAACTACTGGAGTTTGTCAGATGCCAGGCAAGACTGGATGCAGCACCAATCACTGTGGGTGCAAAAAGGCAGGGTTACCATGCACTACTGCATGTGGAGAGTGCAGAGGTGTGTATGAAAATGGAGGAGATGGTGAAGGGACTGAAATGAATGCAGATGAGAATGACACCCAGTAGTGAGGACAACTGAGAAAAAACTATGGTCTGAACGTCGGTCTCAATTTCATGGTATGGGTGATAACTTGATCAGTCTGTTGTAAACCTGGTGTCCTATGATATTTTGAGGACAATGATGTATCTCTGTATGTACTGTCTCATGAGGTTGGCATATATTTATTCAGCAGAAAGGACCAAACACATTCAAATGAAGGTAGAAACTGTGGGTGAAATTAGAGGTCAATGGACGGGGTAGGCCTATTCATGGTACTAGTGATTATCAACTGAAAACATCAACTTTTTCCCTCCTATTAAAGAGAAACTGTAATACCACATCAGCAATTCAACAATTTATGTCGTTAGTTACAGATTTATAGTAATTATATGTACTTTTATATGTGTGTCCTAATGTCGCCAGGGCCCTAACTGTGAAATATTTTTGAATGCAAAATAAACACTGTTCCAATACTTCGATTAATTGAGATTTTCAATATGTTATTTAGTACAGACCAAGCCCCTAAATAAAGTTGGTTTTGTTTCTTTTGCAAATAGTGGTGGGTGAAACCCTAAGTTGACTGGACTAAATGTGCAGAACTAAAGGACCACCGTAAACAAAGTATTCACTATGCTCATTATCGCGGATGGTATGTTTCTAAACACGTATTTTAGCGCCTGAAACATGTGCTCAATCCCTATAATCTTTTTCCGAGAGTCATACCATATTATTTTTAAGTAAAAAGGCATGTTTTATGTTTGTTTTTTAAGCCAGTGATTGCACTTGCACTCTTGCTCACCAGTTTGTACATGAGCTAATAATGAGTAAGTAAGGTAACACTCGTTGTTTGTTTGTGCATACTAGAATATGTTTTAATTTGTCTTATAATTATGTTATTCCCCCAACATTAAAATATCTACACATTGGTGTTGACCATAATTATCTGATTTCCAACTTCGTTGGAACTAGCTGCATTCAATTGGCTCGACATATATATACGTCGTTGGCAGAAGGAGGGTTAGAAGGGGTTATTGCAAAACAAAACTAATATTACAACTAAGCCAGAAATCCCTGTTGTTATATAGTACTACCGAGGATGTTCCTCCTCATGTATTGGTTGTATATTAAGCAAGTCATATGTGCATCCTTCTTCATTCTCCTCCCTCCTAATCCTCCTTCTTACATTTGGTGTTCTACATCAATCGATCTCCCCCTTTGAATATTATCTTTTCCTTTCCCTGATTCCATTCCTACCACCCTGGGTCTCTTTACTCTAATATACATACATACATACATACGTAATTATCTCCGATCATCCTCCTAAATCTGGAATATATATTGTTTAATTTCCCAGACTTTTCCAACCTTCTCCCCTATCACCTACTGTAGATGATCTAACTTATCCCATTTCCGCTCCCCCGCCCACAATTCATATAATATTCCCTGCACCCTCGTCCTTGACCTTTTCCCTTCCTCTCCACTCTTCTATCCCCATCACCCTGCTAGCTCTACTTTCCTCTGACCACTGCTCCCTTTCTCTTTCTTCGTCTCTTTGAACCTCCGCACACCATTGATATTTGTATTTGATCATCCTCATCTAAATCTCCTCCCTCTCTCTGCTTACAACCCCCCCCCCCCCTCTCCATCTCCCTCCCTCAGCTTGGTATTGAACGCACCTGCTGGTCAAACACACGGTGGATCTAAAAGGATTCTCTATATTTCCATCCGTTTCGGGTTTCCCCCACAGAAGGAATGTTGGCCTCTATTTCTGTTGCACCGTATTTCACTCCCCCCACACTACCCTTCCCCTCTTGTAGGCTCTCTCTCTCTCTCTCTCTAGTTATCTCATGTTTCAATGCATATACAGTAAAACAATATACTATGATATAATGATAATGTACGACAGGTTGGGAGAGAGGTATCCTAATCGTATCACGTAGCCGAGTTGGCGGGGGAGAAGTTAGTGTAAAATAGTCATGGTTGAAGTCTAAAATACTCACCACGTGTTCGAAGGCATAGTTCTCCACGAGACTATAACCTGCTTTCCTTATATCCGCTCATGGCCGAGTGGTTACGGTGCCAGAGTCTCCCAAATATACCTGGAGTGAGTGGGTTCGAATCCTGGTTAGGATACCTCTCTCCATACTATGATATACTGTATGTTTCTAATATTCTTTTCCCTTCCAATACACCATATTTTCCCATGACCTATTTCTTCGCCCTCACATATTTATCACAATATTTCCTATTTCTCACCACTCGATATATTGTATATATACAGTATATATTGTATATATACAGTATAAATATATATACATATATATATATTTTGTTTTTTCCACTTATTTGCTTATCTTTACCTTGCCATTTCTTCTTACTGTCATACTCCCCTTATATTAATTGTTTACATTCTTCTATCACTGATCATTTGATTAGCCCGATTTATCTTGGCTTATCTTTCATAATTCAATTTGCGGCGTTATCTTCTTTAATGAAATTACTCTCGTCTTACTTCCTTCACATATTATCTTTACTGTTATTATGTTTTTCATCTTGCTTTATGATTTAGCTCACTGACCCTGTTGTATTTTACTAGTTTTTCTGCTAACTTTATATATATTTCCTGCTGCCCTTAGATTTATTTCATATTTGTCTTTACCATACTTTGTTGTTTTGCATTTGTTTTCATAAACCACTAAACTCTCTCTCTCTTTCTCGTCCCCTTTAATACTTCCCTCTGTCCCTCTCCTCTCGCTGGTTCCTCCTCCTCCTCTCGTCCCCTCTCCCACAGTTGTGGTAGTGGTCTTGGTTGACCTTTAAATTTTAAGTTGTGTTTAATTCATACCTCTTATTTCACCACTGCCATTCACTCTTGCTCGCTCGCTCGCAGATTGTTTCACTCATGCTGCCCCACCACCTCCCTCCGTGTGGTAAGGGGGCGATTGTTCTGCGCATGAGTACAATTATAACAGAATATTCCACCCGTACCCAAGGCGTCTTGTTGAAGGCAGCAAAACCAAAACGCAGGATCCCAGGGGTCATAGGAACAACCCCAGTCCACCTTTGTTGGGCATCCTGGTCTGGTGGGCATGTTGGGCATGTTGGGCTGAGTACATTATTTTAGCAGCTGTACATGTGTGATAGCCCTGGCAGACCGTCACACCCATTGCATTACCAAACAACCCTACCACATTCAATACATACTGCAGATTTGCTCACCTTTTCGTTTGTAAGAGTGTAGCTAAGGTCAAAATCAATTCTTCGTCTTCTCCCAATAATTGTGGTGTCGTTTTCTTCTGACCTGTATTGGATAGACTATATTACCACTCTTGCTATAACTGGTTCTCATAAGATAGATGTGCAAATCCATAGACGTGAGTTATTTACTCCCCCCCCCCCCCAGATTCTTATTTTGTGCAGGGTTCTGTACACCCATGTATTGAGTACTGTTAGCATGTGTCACGACACGAATCCCGCACTTCTCGAAGGGGTATAGAACATAACAATTGTCTCATCGATTCACCTCCTCTTAATAATTCCCTACAATCTATCTGTACACGCCACAATGTTACTTCTCTCTCACTCTTCTACTGCTATTACAATAAGCAATGTGCTTCAGAGCTTTCTTTTATTGAAGTAGGTGGCACCTGCTTTTCAACACATTCTCATCCCTATTCTGTCCAACTCTCTAACCCAAAAATGAACTGATTTTCCCAGTCTTTCTTTCACTCAACAAGTAAACTCTGGAACTCTCTCCTTCAATCTATCTGACCTTCATCCTATGACAAACTGCTTCAAGCTACGTGTGTCCAGACATGTTGACAAACATTGAATTTGGCTATCTTTCACTCTCAATTTTTGTGGAGACATTACGAACAGGCAGCTTAGCCTTGTGTCTCCTTCATACAAACAGAAACAAATACCTTACAAATATGGTTTGGAACCAATTGCTGGCAAAAGCCCTCGTGTGACTTTGGATTCAATTGACTAAATACTGAGTTGTGCTAAATTTGGCAATGTATTTCTATTTTATAATGGAATAAATATTGGATAATGTTGAATACAGTGTGGAAATATATTATTATGTTCTATCCAACAACCAACCCTACTCCTAAAATCGATTAATGAAATATTACAAACACATGTGGAAGTCCGTGGATTCGAACCCAGGACGCTCACACCGAAAATCAAAACCTTATGCATTGCGCCACGAAGACAGTTAAAGAATGGTGGACGCTGCCTACGATTTATTATGCAACTTCGAATCCTGCATATCAATCTAAGCATGTACACACATCCCAACTGCAACTCACGTAGGCTATGCATATGTGAATGGAAAGAGCAATTAATGGGGCCTTAACCACTAGGGAAGTCCTCTCGATAAATTACTCCTGAACCAACATCAATTATTATGTTTTATCCAACAACCAACTCTACTCCTAAAATTGATTAATGAAATATTACAAAGATATGTGGCAGTCCGTGGATTCGAACCCAAGACGCTCACACCGAAAATCAACACCTTATGCATTGCACCACGAAGACAGTTAAAGAATGGTGGGCACTGCCTACGATTTATTATGCAACTTCGAATCCTGCATATCAATCTAAGCATGTACACACATCCCAACTGCAACTCACGTAGGCTATCCATATGTGAATGGAAAGAGCAATTAATGGGGCCTTAACCACTAGGGATAGGAGAAATATATTAGAGATTCCCTCGTGGATCGAGCATGTCAGTGGTGGTTGTATTGTTCACTTTTAACCCCTTCTGTACCGGTGACGTCTTTATTTATTGTATTCTAGCTACATTTAGATGAATTTATGAAGCTTAGGAAAGATATATGGAAGCTAAAAGGATTAATTGAGATAGTCTGTAGGCTTTTAATTGGTAGTCGTCATTCATAAGCTGAATATAGTCTTCTAATAACCTAACATAGCATTAATAAACTTCTAGCAACAGGCAACGAAGGCCATATGGCACTAAAGTAGAAACATGATTGGGCTAGACAAAAAGGAACTCAAATATGGTTTAGGAGGCGGAGAGAAGAAAGGAAAGACATTACATGGTCAATGAAAAAGAAAGGTGACTCAGAGAGGACAACAACAAGAGATGGCGGACGACCGAGAGTAAACAGAAAGGGAAAATAACACATACGGACCAGATAAAAGAGAGGACAATCAAGGAAAATGTGAGGAACAGAAATTTGAACATGACACCGGGAGCAAAGCGGTGGAGGTGAGCGGGACATGAGGAAGGAGTGGGTAAACAAGTCGTCTAATAGTTACCAGCATAATATTAACAGGACGTCACCGGTACTGAATAGGTTAACATGTACAATCGCCACCAATAATTCCGTTCAATCTCGCCATGATCTTTATTTTAGCACAGTAATCAAGCTAATTGTACAAGTTTGTATCCATTGGTTATCAAAATGAGACATAATCGGTCAATAATTCATAACTGCTTTATATTAATTCATTAATGGAAGGACAACATAATATATAATGGTAATTATACATGCACCTATGAAATTATTAACCCTTTCAAGATCCAACATGCATTTCTTTTGTTTTAAGGCTATTGTTTGACGATATTATTCAGATTAGGAAGGGTATATGTAAGTCAGAGGGTAAATTGAGATAGTCTTTACCCTATTAATTCCCACAGATCCTTCCTAAAGTGTATAACATCGTCATATGATATCCTGAACAAAGTGTCAATATGTCATAATCTTCAAAGGGTTAATATGAGTCTTGTGCATACTAACGGGAGGTTGATAATGTGTCCCAATGTTATCAATTCCTAGGCAATTGATAACCTGGCAATGTATTGTATTAATCATTACACCCATCACACTCTCTCAATGTTACCACTTCGTAGGTAATTAATAAACTGGCAATGTATTGTTTTAATTATTACTCTCACCACACTCTCTCAATGTTACCACCTTCCTAGGTAATTAATAAACTTGTAATGTATTAATTATTACTATCATCAAACCATTAACCCTTTCAGGTTCCTAAGATGCCGCTTAGTATTTACATATATAATTATCGTTATCTCATATTGAGCTATCCAAAATGTTTATACTGTTAATAAGTTCGCTCAAAGACAACTGCACAAACAAAAAACTTAAAGTTTCTAAACTCCCCTGTTGGTCCCAAAGGCTGTTAAGTGTCCCAGGAACACGCAATGCGCCTTCCTGTACACGAAAGGGTTAATTAAATCAATATTAAATGCACAAAGAGATTATATTCCTTCTATCAATAATACAATTGTATTTGTCAAGGAATGTATAATTGCATGAGTGCTTTACATTTGATGACCGAGTGCCAAATCCTATATATCAATAATATTGTGTACAAAATATGTAATTGTCATAACTGTCAGGCGAGATACATTGGACGCTGTAGCCGATTATAGAATTAGAATATTCAAACTTATTGTAAAAAGCTATAGTGTGGCAGCAAGTATCTGCAAAACTGACATTATCTACAGTACTTCACGAAATTATTAACACAAAGAAGATTTCACCTTGACAGAGAGATATTAAGAATTAGTAGTTCGGTTCAGACATACAAGTGATACACTTATGGATACTTGTTAATTATAAACCAGCATCCTGTAATTAATCTTGTCGACAATTGTTAATTTCACTAGGCCAGTTCTGATGAGTGATAATGAATGGGAGTTGCAGGGTCTGGTAAATGAGTTTGGAACAGTGTGCGAAAAACGGAATTTGAAGGTAAATGCGGGGAAGAGCAAGGTTATGGTCTTCGAAAGTGGTGAAGTCACAGAGTGTGAGGTGAAGCTGAACGGTCAGGCTATGGAGATCGTCAACTCTTTTAAGTATCTGGGCAGTGTGTTGAGTAAAGATGGGACTATGAATGAAGAAGTGCGGGAGAGGGTACAACAGGGGAAGAGGGTTGTAGGAACGCTAAAAGCAGTAACAAGAAATAGGGTGGTCAGTATGGAAGTGAAGAAGTCCTTGCATGACAGTGTGGTAATCCCGACACTGACTTACAGAAGCGAAGCATGGACGTTGGTTGAGAGACTCAGACCAAGAGTGAGATCAGTGGAAATGAATTACTTAAGGAGTGCGTGCAGAGTTACATGTAGGGATAGACAGACTAATGAGGAAGTAAGAAGGAGGTGTGGTGTGGAGGTAGATGTGCTGGAAAGTGTGAAAAGGAACAACTTGAGATGGTTCGGCCATATGGAACGTATGGAAAGCGAGAGAATGACTAAGAGGGTGTACGAGAGCGAGGTGGAGGGATAGAGAGGGAGAGGTAGACCGAATGAGAGGTGGAAGGATGGAGTGAGGAAGTACATGAACGAAGGTGGTGCTGGTTGGGGGGGGGGCGTCCACTGACTGGGGACAGAGGTGCATGGGGGCGGTTCGTTCGTGGCCACCCCTTCGGGGATCACGGCGTCAGGCAATAGATAGATAGATAGACTAGGCCACAGACATATTTTTGGCTAAAAACATTCACAGTTGGATGCATTGATGTGATACCAACATGCAAATGTATATTACAGTAATGTTGAGAGGGTCGGATTTTCACTAATTTTCCCGCATGACGGTGGGGTATTCAAATCAAGATATCTCACTTTCCAGGTTCATGCCTTGAAGCAAGGAAGGAATCAGAGAAAGTAATAGGAGGTGAGGAAAGAAGCTAGAGGTGATGAAGGCATATAAGCTTGATTCAACATGCATGCATTGACAATAAAGATAGAACTTCAAAGGCTATCAACTCCTCTGGATTATTATGCCAGCACACTGTAAGTCAAGAATAGCTTCAGGACTGGAGCCTCTTTTCAAGAACACCAGTTTCTTGTGACAGTAGTTTTTTTTTTTTTTTTGCCTATGTGAGTGAGGGAGACAGAAGGCGGAACTGCCTGTGGCGAATGACTCCCCCAAAGTTGAAAGAATGACAGGGCCAATCTCAAGGGACATTCGAGCCAAAATGCCTGGACACACGGAATTTGAAGCATTTTAAGTCATAGGAAGCGGGAAAGACTGATTCTGGGAGAGAGTTCCAGAGCACAGCTGTTGAATAGAAGAAATATTGAGAATAACGTTTCACTCCTGGGTGGGAGAGTTGCACAGAGTAGGGGTGGGATTGTGTTGCAAGACGGGTACTACAGGCTCTACGAAGAGGGAGTGGTATACACTGAGAGAGTTCTGAGGAACACTGATTATTTTAATTATTATTATTATTATTATTATTATTATTATTATAATGTTTATTATTATCAGATACTACATGTGAGCTCCACCGAAGAGACGTGGGGAGACTAGATACCCCGAAGGGTCTCAGTGGGGGCCACAAATAGCCAGGAAGATATAACTAGCTAACCAAAAAGGCGTTAACCCTCGTCTTGAAAACCTGGGAGCTCTCCTCCCATAGCGGTAGAATAGTGGAAGCAAAAGAGAGAGACACTGCAGAGAATTGGTGAGTGGAGGTGAGACGAAAGGCTTTTCTTTCTACTTTGTCTAGCAGTGATGTGTGAGAGAATCCCCCCCCCCCCCCCACACACACACACACGTGTGAACAATACTCAATACGTGGACCAACTGTGCCCCTGTACAGAACAAGAAGCTGCACAGAGCTAAAGAACCCCTTTTCGCTAAAACATTTGCTAAAAACTCCACTTTGGATGATTCCTGTGCTATTCCTCCCTTAATGAGTTAATGAGATGGAAGGCTTTCTTTTCTACTTTGTCTAGAAGTGCTGTGCCCCTGTACAGAGCAAGAAGCTGTGCAGGGTTAAAGAACCCCTGGAGGCGGTTGAGCACACCCAGTTTCTGGGCAGCTGTTTTAGCAAGTGTGGTAATATGATCTTTCCAAGAGAGATCAGAAGAAAAACAGACACCGTGAATTTTCAGACAAGATGAAGGTTTAATTTGTATGTTGTTGAAGAGTAGGTCATAGTTTTCTGGAAGGGGGCGACGAGTAGACAGATGTTGAAATTGAGTTTTGAAAGCATTGAATGTAACAAGGTTTTCTCTGCCCCAATTAGAAATAATAGAGAGATCAGAAGATAGGTGTTTTATGGCCTCCTTACGTGAGTTATGGAGTTCTTGCTGTGAATGGCTAGTTGAGTAGTGTAATGTAGAGTCGTCAGCATAATAATGAATGGGGCTGGAGGTGCAGTTGAAAAGGTCGTTAATGAATATTAGGAAAAGAATTGGAGATAGGACAGAACCCTTAGGAACACCAGCGTTGATAGGTTGAGGAAATGAACGGTGGCTATCCACAACCACAGCTATGGAACAGCCGGAAAGGAAATTAGAGACAAAGACACAGATGGAGGGATAAAAGCTGAAGGAGGGTAGTTTGGAAATATGAGATGTGTGTCAGACTCTATCGAAGGCCTATGTTATGTCTAGCTCAACAGAAAAAGTCTCACCGAAGTCCCGAATGGAGGATGACCAAGAGTTAGTAAGCTTAGAAAGAAGATCACCAGTAGAGGAAGCCATTCTGGCGGTCTGAGAGTAGGTTATGGGAAGATAAATGCTGAAAAAGTATCGAGGTAATAATTGGCTATATACTGTAGATACTAGTTTGCATTCACTGAATGGTTCAAAGGTAGCAACTTCACTTCAAAGTAATTATGCATTTTACGAATAATATTTTAAATTTGTTAATATTTCTACCAAACTAAATGTTTAATTGTACTCATTAATTGTAATTGACTTATAGAAATTGTGTGTGGTTTTTTTTAATGAACGTAATATTGTGTAATCCTTGGTTATCATAGCTGGTTGTGTTGATCCGTTTTTAGATACATAAAGTTTAAGTTAATGTTGAGCGTGAGCAGACACCTTGGACAAATGAGAGGTTTCTATAAAATTGAGAGCAGTAAAGGATGAAAGAAAGAGCTATCTTCCTTGCTATTGTTTAGAGAGTTTTCCATAAAGGTCTTTGATATATGCATAATAATATTTACTGTACACTTAAAATATTCTATTCTTTCAAAAATGTTAATGTCCTTAATAAATGTTAATATTGTATATACAGTATGTGTGTGCGTGCGCGTGCATTGTATCTGCAATATTTCGCATGCTAACAATTGGTTGTAATTTAGGCCAGTGTTCGAGGGATAGTTGGAGAGTATTGATGGTAACTGTTAGTGTTATGGTGGGACTGGAGTGTTTGATTGGGTCGTTAATGTGGCCTAGTTGTCCGTAGTAATGCTCTTGTTAGCCACGAGTTCCATGTATTATATTCGACCTATGTTTTGTCCAATGCTACTAGGCTATTACTACAAGTTATCATATTATTATGTGTCTCTTTCATCATTTATCTTACACTAATATTTGTTTCCTACTCCCAGCAATTGTATCAACCTTGTAGAGAAAGAGTGCATAGAGAATAGCATATCAACTTTGAATACTCACACCCTTCTACCACCGTGTCAGTGATTTGTGATTGGCAGTGTGTTCCATAATACCCGGTTGTAATTTAACTGTGGAACTTGATGTGCAGAAAATAATAGCTTAATAATTTAGCCGAATGTTAAACCTTCTTCCGCCGGGAATTCAAGAAGAATGCCTGGTTAAACATTGTAAGAAGAGAGAGTGTGTGTTACTCCCCTGATATTACATTCTGTATATACGTTGAGCAAATATTGTGACCACATATTGGATGATAGGGTAACCATGTGTGTCAGTGTGAAATATGATAGTACACAATGGTGGTATTCGTGATTTAACCCTTTCACCTCCACTACGAACTTTTCATCATATTCAGGTTCCCATTAGACGAGTTTCTTTAGTTTATAATCTACCTATACGACTCAAATGAGTAAAGCCGGTATCACACGAGAGCTATTATAGTCAACATTCGATTATTAACATTTTGCTGGCAACATTTTCGGAATATTTTTCACCGGTAACAAAAACTAGACTGACGATACATGAACTTAGGTCACCGAAATATTATACATGTTGACCTCATAAGCTGCCAGACCAGTGTTGTGGATAAATGTTGAGGGAAAAAGCACTTGTGTGATACCGGCTTAATTACGATCTCAATAAACCCTCTTAATAGCATAGGTCCCACCATCTTCAGCTGCATAAAATCGTCTAATTTTAGCCAGAATCCAAGGTGAAAAGGTGTCATGGTGCTGAAGGGGTTAAGCAACTCTGTTTCACCTATGTTAACTATACCACCTTCCAGCTGTTACATGTACAGTATATATAGATATATATACTATATATAAGATTAGATTCTATGAGACGAATTCGTGTTTTTGTTTATACTAGAACTCTTTAGTTTATGTTTAAATATTCGGGTTTAAATTTAGATATGCCAGTCATTTCATATATACATATTGATATATATTGAGTTTCTTGGTTTCCTATATATATTTCGTACATATGGATATTATTTCCCCACGTCTTATACACTTTGTTCCCTCTACTTCATGGATATTATTAGTTTGTTTGATCATTAATTATATATTTCCTTCCTCTTTTCCTTCGCCCTTCTTCATGTAGCCATTATCCAAGGACAAACTGTGATATAATGGTGGACAAGATGATGACTAATAATTACCTGGTAATTTAATGACCGGAGGGAGAGGGAGAGAAAAATAGTAAATGTGAATAAATGAGTGATGAAGGAGAGATGATTGTTGTTTATTGTCTTATCCCCACTTTTCCCCTTATGCTTAGCTTCATTTGTTTTCAGGTTTTGAGAGGTTCGGCCCATTAGTTTGGCGATAAGAAGACCGGTTTTCGTTCCAATTCCTTGTCCATATTTATACCTTTTGTACCATTTTAGGTGTCATTTTTGTTGTTGATGAGCGTGCTTCTAATTTAGGAGAAACCGGCCTTTGGCCGAGATATTGTTCTACCAAAAAATGTACAAACTTATCTAGAAGAGGGATATTGGGAATGTTTTTATAAGCTTGAAGGATGTTTAGGGAGGAAACTAGAACACTAGTTTTCCTACTGCTTGTAATCTTGGCATCCTAATATTCTGTCGGATGTCGTCATACATTATGGGGTGTCACATTCCACTGTATATGTTTAGTTAATAATATATTTATTTAATTATCCTTTTAGACTTCTTGATGATCCCCGTCTCTGTTTGAGTAATATTTTTCGCATACCTCTTCCAAGTTTAGTAATAATTGACAGCAAGCTGACGACATTTAAATCCAAACCATGGTTGATTTTGATCTCTCTCTCTCTCTCACTCTCCCCCCCCCTCTCTCTCTCTCTATCTCACTTTCTCACTCTCTCTCTTTCTCTCCATTTCCCACTTCTACCCAAACAAATATCAAGATAAACCCTTATCAAAGAAATATACATGTTTTCACCAAATGTGGCCATTGTGAGTTTGGCAGTACAATTTCAAGTTGAGGTCGCCTGCTAAGCCTGCAAGTAACAGTTTTCCTTTTACTGGACTTCAACATACTAGCGGACAACACACAGACGCACATACACAACACACGCACACACACACTAAAAACAAGCCCACGCATACACAACAAATACACACATTATCTATATTAATTAGTATTGGGTAATTATTCGCCCAGGCATTGAACTCTGGTTAATTTAATCACACATACAGGTAATCATAATGAGCATATAATAATTAGTTCTGAGAACAGAGAATACTGCTTTTAATTATCCTGCGAGCCGACGACCCCTCAAAATGCTCTGGACCTCGGCCTGTTACTCTTACTATCAACCTTTGCAACATTCGTGACTTTTTCTCTAATTTTCCATCTGATGAACATCATCTCTCCTCCTACAAACCTGATCTTCTTTTCCTCACTGAAACAAGTTTCTGAAGCAACTGCCAGCAGCCCCTTCTCTGTATCCTCCTACTTTATCTATCCTAGTTTCAAAGCCAAAGGCGGATGTTGTGCATACGTGCACAACAAATGCACTTGCTCTCATGTTCCCGATTTCGACTCCTCTGTATTCTCAACTTCATGGCTCAAACTATCCTGTAATTCTCATACTAAATAGTTCTGTGCCGTTTATCTTTCCCATAACTGTACTGATTTTCACAAATTCTTTGACTATCTAACCTCTAAAGTGTAACACATTCTATCCATTTCTCCTTTCTCAGAAATCTCAATCTTAGGAGATTTCAAAGTTCACCACCACCAATGGTTTTCCTCTCATACTGCTGACCAACCTGGTGAACAAGCCTACATCTTTGCAATCCGAAATTACCTAGATCAGTTAGTTCAGCAACCCACCGTATCCTGGATCGCTTCGGAGATCAGCCCAACATTCTTGACTAGTTTCTAACTTTTAACCCTTCTTCTTATACTGTCGATCTTTTCTCTCATTTGGGCTCCTCTGACCATAACCTTGTCTCTGTCATCTGTCTTATCTCTCCAGTACAGCCACCCGATCCTCCAAGACAGCGGCGCATTTGGCACTTTGGCACTACCGACTGGGAGGCTCTCCGGCAGTACTTCTTGGGATTTAACATGGAATGATTATTATCTTTCATTGCTGGGAACCATCGGAGAGCGCTGAATGCATTACCGAGGTAATCCTATCGGGCATGGAGATATGCATTTAATTTTCTTTCTCTCAGACTAATGCAAAACAATCTTGGTTTACTCTTGCTTGCCCAACTTCTGTCCACAATAAGGAGGAAGGATTCAAAAGGTACCAACGCCTTAAGACTCAGGAATCTCAATCTTCCTATGTTTCTGCCCAGAATCAAGCCAACTCTGTTCTTTGACTTGCCAAACACTCTTTCATCAATAATAATAATCAACTCTTGCTCTTCCCATGCTTTTTGGCATCTAGCCCAAAACCTCTCCAACAATTTGTCATCCTCGTCTTTCCCTTCCCTTTTCCACTCTGATGGCACAACCATCACTTCTTCCTCTGACAAAGCTGAACTCTTCGCTCTAACTTTCTCTAGGAACTCCACCTTGGATGATTCCGGTGCTATGCCTCCCTCTCCACCCCCTTCTCTCCTACTTATGCTTAATATCCTAATGTATTCTAAAAAGTACTATCTACCCTCTCTGGGCTTAATACTAAGAAGGCGTATAGTCTGGATGGTGTTCCTCCTGTTGTACTAAAAAACTGTGATTCGTGCCAACTCCCTGCCATTGTTCACTTCCTCATCCTATCAACTTGGGTGTTTCTCAGGGTTCAATTATTTTTATAATTTTCTAAATGAGCCATTCATTTGCAGAAGACTCTACCTAACACTATTCAATTAATTTCCCAGAACGCCCCTGCAAGCAATCCTTCAACAACAAATGTAATGAAGCCATATAACACTTATCTTCTGATCCAAATAGCATTTTCAATTCGAGCAGAAAAAACCTTGTTGCCATTAATGCTTCCAAAACTCAATTTCTCCATCTATTTTGTTTTTTCCTTCTATATGCCAACTACTCCCTCTCGGGCATAGGCTGAGAGCCTGTACATTAAACCGTTGTATATCTCTGAAGCTGCCTCGTTCAAGTGCTTTACTGTCTCACCTCCTAGACTTGGACCGTACTCACTCTCAGAACGCCACCTATTGAGCTAGTAACTCACTAGGCATTGCTCCCTCTAGCATATTTTTAATATGGGAATATTCATACAGTAGTATTTAATCAGGAAACAATGAGGGTATTTATTTGGCGTTTCGGCGAGCTTTATGGTAATGCACTGATACTAGGTACAGCACAAATTCCATCCCAATAATATTTTCCCATTGAAATATTGGGATTCGAACCTGAGTCCATTGGATTACCAGTCCAGTGGCAAGACCACTCCACCATACCTACCAATCGTGAACTCCCAGTGGACTATCCCTTATACTTCAACAATACAAAAATCAATCCTTCATCTTCTCTCAATATTATCGGTGTCTCTTTTTCTTCTGTTCTCTCTTGGAAGGACCATATTGCCAGTCTTGCTATGGCCGCCTCCCAGAAGCTGGGTGTGCTCAACCTCCTCGAGGGGTTCTTTACCCCTGCACAGCTTCTTACTCAGTACAGGGGCACAGTGCATCCTTGTATTGAGTATTGTTCTCATTTGTGGGGAGGATCCTCTCACACCTCACTCCTAGAGAAAGTAGAAAGGAAAGCCTTTCGTATCATTAACTCCCGTCCACTCACCAACTCTCCACAATCTCTCTCTCTTCGCCGCCATGTTGCATCTCTCTCGCTATTCTATCGCTACTACAATATTCAGTGTTCCTCAAAGCTCTCTCAGTGTATACCACTTCCTCTATGTAGGGTACGTAGTACCCACCTTGCAACACAATCCCACCCCTTCTTTGTACAACTCTCCAACCCACGAGTGAAATGATACTCCCAATCTGTCTAACCATTCAACAGCTGAACTCTGGAACTCTCTCCCTGAATCCATCTTTCCCTCATCCTATGACTTAAATTGCTTCAAACTCTGTGTGGCCAGACATTTTGTCTCGAACATTCCTTGATTTTTGGCCCTGCCACTCTGTCAACTCTGAAGGAGGCACTCGTCACAGACAGTTTTGCCTTTTGTCTCCCTCATCCTCATGAGAAAAAAAAAACATACCGGGCCGACAATGGTGATGTGGTGACGATATATATCAATAAGAGGGATACGCAGAAGATAATATACAGATGGAAAGCTAAACGTAAGGCAAAGGGAAGGCTAACACGGGAACATTTATCCTAATGTTAACTTAATTCATCTGGCTAGTCATCTGATAAATAAAAAATATTCACTCGCAATTAATTCATACTAAATATATGTTAATGCATAAGAGCACGAAGAAGAACATAACTTATTAGGGCCACTTTACGTCTGCAGAACCATATTCATAAGAGTATCTAAATAAAAACACCTTATAATCCTTTACTAAAAACATACTGTCATATCGAATTATATAATATAGTTGTATATTTTGTATAAAGCCAATCATACTAGGACCAAGAACGTGTTTGCGTGACTGTACTCATGTTGGTATATCTCAAATGGGATCTGCGGGAAATATAAGGGTAGAGACGATCTCAATTAAACCTTGGACTTACCTATACCCTTCCTAATCTGAATAAAATAGTCTTATAATAGCTGGAAAACCGAAACAAAATGTGTATTGGATCTTGAAAGGGTTAACAATTGTACCACATGTGTGCAAAACAAATCTAGTTTGGCCGAACATTATTGTGACCGAATAATTACTGAAACTTTTGCAATCACTGGTTGTCTACAGGGAGTACATATATATATATATATATATATATATATATATATATTAATTTATTCATATATTTATCTATCTATTTATGTGTTTATTTTATTGTATTTTTATTTGTTTTGTCTAGGATGATAAGTTATGTGTGAGCGATTATAAAAGTCTTTTAGAGAGAATGGAGAAACTAGGAATGCAATGAGTAGGATTGAACAAGGAGTGGCCTGAAACATGTAAGATATGCAAATTAGACTATAAATATTAACAAGTAAAATAAACATGGATATAACCAACACACAGAGAGAAAAATATATCCCGGTGTTATATAATCACGGGTGGAAGGATGTGTGTTCTGTATTAACATAACTACTGTTTATATTATGTTAACAGGTCACTCAATGTACAATAGTCCATGTTTTAATTAATGTGTTGCTGCTGTATATCTAAACTCTGAAGGGTTAACAGTGGATTATGATGTACAGTCGTGGTCATAAATGATAATATATTGATGAAGCGAACTACAGAAATGTAAATATACAGCGAGATTCAATTCCGTAAGAGATAGTTTGGAAATATATAGGAGGTATAATGACTGTTACTGTACAGAGGATTCATTGCCTTTGGTGGAGGGAGGATGAGGAAGGAAAATAAATTACAATGGAGGGAATGTGAGAGATCACTTAATTTTGTAACTTAGAACCATTTTGTTCAGACATATCTATATCCGAGTTTGCGTATACACAAATAACTTGTTATCACGTATAATACTATTACCATTGTAGTAACTATTCCATTTTAAGTTACATAGGTTTCTTTCGACGTGTGTCAATAATAGGTATAATTCCGACTATTTATGGATTACCGAAACAAGCAAATACTTGCATTGAGAGAAATGTTCTGTAAATATTAGATTATATTTTAGCAATAAAATGTAATCAGAGAATGTCCATTGTATATATTTTACGAAAAAGAAACACTATACAAGAAACAGAGAGAGTGAGAGGCTGCGTAGAAAAGCATAACCAAGCATTTCGGAGAAACGCGAAAGGTAAAGTAAAGTATAGTGCAGAGTTACAAGGGACAACAATTGATGTTTACCTTTCTCTGCGAGAGCTGTTTAGAAAACTCAGAAACCAAATAGTAGTGCAAGTTTGAGGAAAGAAACTTAGGTTGGAGGAAAATTTCAGTGTGCGAAACGTGAGGGTGGATGAAGTCCAAGGTGATTTGTCCAGGATTTGAGTGTCCATTTCTGTGTTTCTTGTTAATGTAACCAAATGAATCCTATTATAAACTTCCCTAATTCTAAAACATTATAAGATAACCAAGTCAAACCACTTAACACCAACACTGACTTAACAAATCATATCATAACATAAGCTAACATACAGTACGCAACTAACTCAGTACATATTAACCTAACCAAGCCAAACCTAAACTAACCAAATCTAACCAAACACATCATTATCCAAGTTAACTTAGGCCATACATATACAATACGATCAATGACATAAATAAAATTTGATTGCATTAATTTAACTCCCAACATATACCACCCGCAAATCAAATTAATGAATATAGTATTAGTGACAACTCGGTCATTGAGACAAATATCCTACGATGATTAAAGGGAGGGGGGGGGGGGTTCTGATCTCCCTTCGGCCTCATTTCTGTACACATAGTTTGGCGATTTTAAAACCCTTCGCCCAATTTCTGTCAACTTTATGACCTTTTGTGCCATTTAGGTGTCGATTATTTTCCTGGCGAGCGATAGCGAGCCTGTAGTTTAAGAGGAAGCGGCTTTCGGTCGGGAAATTTTTCTTCCGAAAAATGTACACATTTATCTTGCAAGGGGGTCTAGAGGGTGTAATATTAAGCTTGACGAAGGTCTATATGGAACAATCTAAAAACTTCCCCTTAACTTTTACTGGTTATTGACCTCCGCCACCGTTCATCAGCTGATCATAATTATGGTTTTATCATATCCCAATCACAGGTAAAGCAATATAATATGTAAAATAGGAATATGGTCAACTTGATCCCTAATGATTTTATAGATGATCAAACCATCGTCGTTTCTTTATTAGTTTTGCATTGTATACAGTATATACAGTAGTATGTGTATATATATACAGTATATAAAGTATATATATATATATATATATATATTTACAAGATATATTAATAGGCAAGCAACACCAAAAAAAGGTAAAACACGAACATCTTTATTCTGGTTACCCGGTAACGTTTCGACATTAACATATGACATATGTTAATGTCGAAACGTTACCGGTACCAGAATAAAGATGTTCGTGTTTACCTTGGTGTTGCTTGCCCTTATAAGACTCCGCTTCCCCCGAGGAGAATCTATTGCCACTACTATATATATATATATATGTATTATATACTGTATATACTGTATATATATTTTTTTTTGTTTTTGTTTTTTTTTGCTAGCCTAAATCGTTTTCCATATTGTGATTTTGATAAGTTTGTTTGTCTATATATTGTGACGTTCCTGTTTTGGTTTGTTTGTTTTGCAAATTTTTAATTTTAATAAGGATCTAGGTTGTGTTTCTTCTTAAGTGCACTGCCCGTAATCAGGATATCTTATTTCGAAAATAAAATATATATTTATGAATTAACCCTTTGATTAATCGGTCTACTCTTATTTTCAGGGATTTGCGACCCTCACTCCCCCCGATAGGGTTACCTGCTCTTGCTGGTTACACAACAAATTATAACAAATAAAACGAGGGTTATGGTAGTGACAATCCCCACGCCCCCTCCCTCCATCTGTTAGGGGAATATATCAATCAACATCCAGTCCAAACATTTCCTCGCCAGTCCGAACGTTTGGGAACCAAATTTGGTCAGAATTAGTCTCGGTCGGTTCAACATTAAATTTGTCCATCCAGCCAAATCTTAGTGGTGTCCTTTTAATCTAATAAATGAGCTGTTGACCACCCATTTCCCCATTGTAAAACCAATTTGACTGTTCGGGACAAATGACCTTGTCCTAATTTATGTATTTATCCAGATTCAATCACCATCCTCCTTTTTCATCCACTGTCACCAATTCATCCATTTGCCCCTTTACGGGCGCTAGAGCTTCTTGAGTGCTTGCCCTTGATTCATTCAATAATTTTTCTCCTGAAGGCCCCGATTTGACCACAACCCAATTCGATCACTCAGACGAATTCCAGTGTTTGCCAAAAGGTTGCTCAAATAGAGAATAGAAGGTTATTGTATTAAAGATCATGTTGATATGATTGCTATTACACTACTTATGATGTTGTTATTTTCTGTTTGGTGATATTAGTAACACATCAGGGATTTAACGTGATTTTACTCGCGGACATTTCCACCAACTTTTAATCTACACATTTGTTGTGGCAACAAATTTTGCACAACAACTGAACTTAATAATGAAAATAATTAAGTGTGAGAAGATATATAATATAAAAAATATACTAACGAAGTTAGAACAGGGTTGGAGGAAACCCAACACATTATTAAACAGCTATGGCTCCGAGTTTACCTTCTATTGTATACAGTATGTGTCCTTGTTCTAGGTTTGCCTAATTCAAGGTTTAAATGAGAGAGAGAGAGAGAGAGAGAGAGAGAGAGAGAGAGAGAGAGAGAGAGAGAGAGAGAGAGAGAGAGAGAGAGAGAGAGAGTATATATGGTAAACCAATTAACCTTTACCTCTTTCCCTCGCGGATTTATGTACATACATTGTTTGCTCTTTGTTTGACTCTCTCATACCATCATTATTGATCATTAGTCTACCGTAGCACTTGTTTGCCTGTTCTTAAGTGTACGTAGTTAACGTTAATGACAAGCAAACAGAGATAACGCTGGACGACATGGAGATGAACACTAGGAACGTTATAAACCGATTTATTTCCAAATATAGGAATGTCAATACTCACTTACATACACTCACGTTATTTTGAAGCGATGAAAGCCAATAAGGTATTATTAAATCAATGGTTACATCAATACATTATACACAGAAGACAAAAATCACAGTTTGCATGTTCAGGGGTGTTTCAAATAAATATTATTATGTACATAGGCTTTTAGTGGTCTGTCCAAAAATGTTTGCCATAATGAGAATGCAATAAATTTTCTTAAATATTTATCATGCCATTATTCTACAAATGCTTTCATCCTTTATATTGGGCACACTGTATCACTGTATCAGAGCATTACCACAAAACCCACCACAACACCAAAAAATACCCTTATTGTTCCCTGATTAAATAGCACTGTATGAATTTTCCCATATTCAAAATATGCTACAGGGGGGCACTGCCTAGTGAGTTCATTGCTCAATAGGTGGCATTCTGAGAGTGAAGGTCCAAGCCTAGGGGATGAGACAGTGAAGCATTGGGGTGAGGCAGCTCCCGAGATGGTGCTGCTTCTAGCCGTGGGTGGGCGACCGGGCCCCGTGCATCTTGCGAAGGCAAGAGAGCGGGGGCTGGTTTCATCTCAAAGTGCTTCACATGTCTCACTCCCTACACTGGAACGAGACCTCACGAGCTTGTACGTATATGTATTTGTGTATTGGAAATACATTGATAAATATTATATATGTTTATTTTCTCCTCTCATTTCACGAATAACAAGGAATACAACTAGTTATGTTTGGTTGGATACAGTTAGTATGGTTAAAAAAACATGATCTTGTATAACGAACACGATATATACCTGAGTGTACCCTGACGATAATGGGTATAGTAAAAAAGTGTATGTTAATTCAGCATTGGTAATAAAATATCTTTAACTTTCTCCAAGACGGTTGCCAATTTAACCTTAATTAAAGGAGGAGAGGGAAGATGATTATGGAGGATAATGATAGAGAATATATGAAAACAAATTAATTTGCAATACAATTAACATACTAACCAATTCTAACATAAAATAATATATATTATCATAATTGAGCATAAGGTAAATTAACATAAGTATAGCTATCCCAATTTATCTTATTGTGATGTGTTTGTCCTCATAATAACAACATTGACAGAGCATCTCCATCAAAGTGATATGTCAGTAAATTACCAGGACGTCGGTAAAATGGTTAGGCAAGGTACTGGCGATGTGTTTTTAGTTTTATTCTAGATATATTCAGACAATCTTGTGCTTTCTACCCTCTCTGGGATTAATTCTAAAAAGGCGTACGGTCCGGACGGTGTTCCTCCTGTTGTACTAAAAAACTGTGTTTCCGTGCTGACTCGCTGCCTAGGCAAACTCTTTCGTCTCTGTCTCTCCTCTAACGTCTTCCCTTCTTGCTGGAAGTTTGCTCTCATTCAACCTGTCCCAAAGAAGGGTGACCACTCTCAACCTTCCAACTATCGTCCAATTGCTCTCATTTCTTGTATCTCTAAAGTTTTTGAAACTATTCGTGCTTCCAAATTTGTTAAGCGTTTTTCTTCTCTTAATCTACTCTCAGATTGCCAGTATGGCTTCCTTAAGGGGGTAGTTCTTGGTTTTTGGTCTATTTATTTATGTATTACTATATTTTTGAGTTTCCTCGCTAGACCTCCATTAAACTTAAACAAATTCCCGCTAGACCCCTTTTCAATGTGTACATTTTTCGGTAGAAAAATGTCCCGGCCGAAGGCCGATTCCTTTTAAAATTACAGGCTCGGTATCACTCGCCAGGAAAATAAATCGACACGTAAATGGCAAGTAAGGTCTTAAAATTGACTATGAAATGGGGCGAAAGGTGCTAAAATCGCCAAAATAATGGGCCGACCGTCTTAAAATCTCAAAACTAATGGGGCTAAACAAGAGGGAGAGAGGGGTCCAGAAAAACAAGAATTACCCCCTTAAGGGT
Source organism: Paralithodes platypus (assembly GCA_032716605.1). NCBI lineage: Eukaryota > Metazoa > Arthropoda > Malacostraca > Decapoda > Lithodidae > Paralithodes > Paralithodes platypus. Next base: position 38,847,803 of record CM064577.1, on the reverse strand, counting down.
TGCTCTACTGGTGATCTTCTTTCATATCTTACTAACTCTTGGTCATCCTCCTTTCGGGACTTCGGTGAGACCTTTTCTATTGCACTAGACATATCAAAGGCCTTCGATAGAGTCTGGCACAAATCTTTAATTTCTAAACTACCCTCTTTCGGTTTCTATCCCTCCATCTGTGCCTCTGTCTCTAATTTCCATTCCGGCCGTTCCATAGCTGCGGTTGTGGACGGCCATCGCTCACTTCCTCATCCAATCAACTTCCGTGTTCCTCAGGGCTCTGTCCTATATCCCATTCTCTTTCTAATTTTCATAAATGATATTCTCAACTATATCTCCAGTCCCATCCATTCATACACAGACAACTCAACCTTACACTAATCAATTAGTTTCCCAAAACATCCCAGCCAGCAATCCCTCAAAAACAAACGTAATGAAGCCATTGAACACTTATCCCTGATCTAACTACTATTTCCAATTAGGGCAGAGAAAACCTTGTTGCCTTTAATGCTTACAATACCCAATTTCTCCATTGTATTACACATCCGGAACTTCCAGCGGACTTTCCCATATTCTTCAATAATACAAAAATCAATCCTTCATCTTCTCTCAATATTCTCGGTGTCTCTTTTTCTTCTGCTCTCACTTGGAAGAACCATACTACCAGTATTGCTAAGGCAGCCTCCCAGAAGCTGGGTGTCCTCAACCACCTCTAGGGGTTCTTTACCCCTGCACAGCTTCTTGCTCTGTACAGGGGCACTTTTTTTTCTTTTTTTCTATGTGATTGAGGGAGGCAAAAAGCAGAACTCCCTATAGCGAGTGACTCCCCCATAGTTGAAAGAGTGACAGGGCCAAAATCAAGGGACGTTCGAGCCAAAATGCCTGGACACAATGAGTTTGCAGCAATTTAAGTGATCGGAAGAGGGAAAGACTGATTCTGGGAGAGAGTTCCAGAGCTCAGCTGTTGAGTAGAAGAAAGACCGAATAACGTTTCACTCTCCCCTACGTAAAGGAGGTGGTATACACTGGGAAAGCTCTGAGGAACAATGATTATTATAGTAGCGATAGAATAGCGAGAGAGATGCAACATTGCGGCGGAGAGAGGGAGATTGCAGAGAGTTAGTGAGTGGACGGGAGTTAATGATACGAAAGGCCTTCCTTTCAACTTTGTCGAGGAGAGCGGTGTGAGAGGAACCTCCCCACACATGTGAACAATACTCAATACAAGAACGCACTATACCCCTGTACAGAGCAAGAAGCTGTGCAGGGGAAAAGAACCCCCTAAGGCGGTTGAGCACACCCAGCTTCTGGGAGGCTGCCTTAGCAAGACTGGTAATATGGTCCTTCCAACTGAGAGCAGAAGAAAAGGAGACACCAAGAATATTGAGAGATGATGAAGGATTGATTTTTGTATTGTTGAAGAATAAGGGATAGTCCGCTGGGAGTTCCTTACGGGTAGATAGATGGAGACATTGGGTTTTGGAAGCATTAAAGGTAACACAATTTTCTCTGCTCCAATTGGAGATGGTATTTAGATCAGAATTTAAAAGTTCTATGGCTTCATTACGTTTGTCGTTGAGGGATTGCTGGCTGGGGCGTTCTGAAAAACTAATGGAGTAGTGTAAGGTTGAGTCGTCTGCGTATGAATGGATGGGAATTGAGGTACAGTTGAGGAGATAATTTATAAAAATTAGAAAGAGAATAGGAGATAGGACAGAGCCCTGAGGAACACCGGAGTTTATAGGGTGAGGGAGTGAACAATGGCCGTCCACAACCGCGGCTATGCAACGGCCGGAAAGGAAATTAGAGACAAAGGCACAGATGGAGGGATAGAAACCGAAGGAGGGTAGTTAAGAAATTAAAGATTTGTGCCAGACTCTATCAAAGGCTTTCGATATGTCTAGTGCAATAGAAAAAGTCTCACCGAAGTCCCGAAAGGAGGATGACCAAGAGTTAGTAAGATATGAAAGAAGATCACCACTAGAGCGACCCTTAACACCTTAAGAGCGGGTGGTGGAGTATATTTCACTGTGCCGCCCAGCGGGGGTGGTTTTACCATAAATGGGGTTGTTTCCGTGCTCTTTTTCATGCATAAACAAGACTCAGAGCGTAATACAAGTATGTATCCCTGAAAGGGCGTAAATTGAGCTTTCCAATGACACCCGAACCATCCCTCTACGATCACTGGTTGTCTTGCAACGATCGTGCAACCGAAGGGCAAAATCACTAAAATACGGTAATTTCTTTATATAATTACGTATGTAGCGAGGGAGTGAGGGTGGATGTAAGTGGAGTACATCTCAGTTGGTCCACGGAGGCCGTGGCGAGCGGTCATGAGGAAACCCATGCTCCTCCCGTCGCTCGTCTCTCTCTCAGAGCCAATATTGCGCCAAAATTGCACACAGACTTAAGTCGGGCCCCGATAGACAAGGGTTAAGGAAGCCATACTCTGGCGATCTGAGAGCAGATTATGAGAAGAGAAATGCTTAAGAAATTTGGAAGCAAGAATAGTTTCAAAAACTTTAGAAAGACATGAGATGAGAGCAATTGGACGATAGTAGGAGGGTTGAGAGCGGTCACCCTTCTTTGGGAGAGGTTGAATATGAGCAAACTTCCAACATGAAGGGAAGACATTAGAGGATAGACAGAGACAAAAGAGTTTGCCTAGGCAGGGAGGCAGCACGGAAGCACAGTTTTTGAGAACAACAGGAGGAACACCGTCCGGACCGTACGCCTTATTAGTATTAACCCTCCTCTAGCGGGTGCTCTGTGGCCATTTTGGGCCTTTCTGGGCCGTTCTGACTGCTATATCAACCATCAGTATGAAAGGAACTGTATTGCGCCGAAAACTAGGTGGAAATCGCTACACAATGACGCCACATACAGCTACGTAGCACTCGTGGAGCACTGACAGTGTTACCTCGAAGATGGAAGTTTAGCAGATTTTGCTACCTTGCTCACTTTTAGTGAACTATTGGTTACACTGTCATCCTCACGCGCGGTGGGGGAACTGGAGTTAGTGTGGGCCGGGAGGCCACAGATGTCGGACGTATGGATCATTACTATCCCACCCATTTTCACTCGATTTCCACCCTTTTTTCACCCGTTTTTTGCCAGTTTTTTCAACACGACTTATGTGGTGAGCCGCTTTTTAAGGGTTAAGCCCTGAGAGGGTAGAAAGGACATCTTTAGAAGATATTAGGATATTAGGCATAAGTAAGAGAGAGGAGGGTGGAGAGGGAGGAATAGCACCGGAATCATCCAAGGTGGAGTTTCTAGCAAAAGTTTGAGCGAAGAGTTTAGCTTTGTCAGAGGAAGAAGTTATGGTTGTGCCATCAGAATGGGAAAGGGGAGGGAAAGACGAGGAAGAGAAATTGTTGGAGAGGTTTTTGGCTAGATGCCAGAAAGCTTGGGAAGAGCTAGAGTTGGATAGTTCAGTGCATTTATTATTGATGACAGAGTGTTTGGCAAGTCGAAGAACAGATTTGGCTTGATTCCGGGCAGTCGGTACCGTTTGAATGCTTCCTCCTTATTGTGGATAGCAGTAGAACAGGCGTGAGTAAACCAAGATTTTTTAGCATTAGTCTGAGAGAAAGAGAATGGAATGTATGCTTCCATGCCCGATAGGATTACCTCGGTAATGCGTTCAGCACTCTACGAGGGTCCCCGGCCACGGACGCAGAAATAATTCCATGGGAAATCAAAGAAGTACTGCTGGAGAGCCTCCCAGTCGGCAGCGCCAAAGAGCCACAAGCGCCGCCGGCTAGGAGGATCGGGTGGCCGTACTGGAGAGATAGGACAGTTGACAGAGATAAGTTTATGGTCGGAGAAGCCCAAAGGAGAGAAAAGATCAACAGTATAAGAAGAAGGGTTAGAAGTTAGAAACAAGTCAAGAATGTTGGGCCGATCTCCGATGTGATCCGGGATATGGGTGGGTTGCTGAACTAACTGCTCTATTTCATTTATGATAGAAAAGACGTAGGTTTTTTCACCAGGTGGGTCAGTAGTGTGAGAGGAGAGCCATTGGCGGTAGTGAACGTTGAAACCTCCTAAGATGAAGATTTCTGAGAAAGGAGAAATGGATAGAATGTGTTCCACTGTAGAGTTTAGATAGTCAAAGAATTTGGAAAAGTTGGTAGAGTTAGGGGAAAGATAGACAGCACAGAAATATTTAGTAAGAGAATGACAGGAAAGTTTGAGCCATAAAGTAGAGAATTCAGAGGAGTCGAAATCGGGAACACGAGAGCAAGTGAGTTTGTTGTGCACATATGCACAACATCCGCCTTTGGCTTTGAAACTAGGATAGAGAAAGTAGGAGGATACAGAGAAGGGGTTGCTGGATGTTGCTACAGACACCTGGTTTCGGTGAGGAAGAGAAGATCAGGTTTGTAGGAGGAGATATGGTGTTCAACAGAGTGAAAGTTAGAGGAAAGTCCGCGAATGTTGCAGAAATCAATAGAAAGAGTAACAGGCCGAGGTCCAGGTAATATTGTGGGGTCGTCAGGGGATGGTCGGTCGGGTGTGGCGGCATTTATGTTCCCCCCCCCCCCTCCCCCTGGGGACTCCGAGACTGGGCTGAAATTCATCATCCTTCTATTTAGTTTTGTTCACATATGTGGGGAGTATCCTCTCACACCACACTCCTAGACAAAGTAGAAAGGAAGGCCTTTCCTATCACTAACTCCCGTCCTCTCACCAACTCTGCAATCTCTCTTTGTCCGCCGCAATGTTGCATCTCTCTCGCTATTCTATCGCTTCTATAATAATCAATGTTCCTCAGAGCTCTCCTAGTGTATACCACCTCCTCTACCTAGGGCACGTGGTACCCGTCTTGCAATACAATCCAACCCCTACTCTGTGCAGCTCTTCAACCCAAAAGTGAAACGTTACTCTCAGACTGTCTTGTATTCAACAGCTGAGCTCTGGAACTCTCACCCAGAATCAGTCTTTCCCGCTTCCTATGACTTAAATTGCTTTAAACTCTGTGTGTCCAGGTATTTTGGCTCGAACGTCCCTTGATTTTGGCCCTGTCCACCCCTCCCATTCAACCCCCCGGGCCCACTAGCTCTGCGGGGAGACTCTAAGAGTTCCCCCGGCGCACTGCGCGGAAGACTCTTCCAAGCGTTCAGAGAAACAAGAAAAACACACTTTTGAAATTCGACAAAAAAAGTTTTTTTTTTTTTTTTTTTTATGTTGGATTTTGTTTTGGCACCTGGGCCATGCAATTAAATCGCAGCCATCTACCTCCCATCTCACTTCTCCCCCTTCCTACTCTATTCCAGTTATCAACTATTTTCCCTGTTATTCCCTTAGTTTGAGTTATATTTCGTGCTAACATTAGAAATAGATGGGAGGGTGTGGTCATCACTGCATCAGAAAGCGAGTGCAAGAGCAGAGAGAGAGAGTATCGAGCGTCAACTGTGTCTCAGTGGCCTTGGGGCAATTGGCGGGAAAGCAGATTGCCTCACCCATACCCATTATACAACTCGCGGGCCTATATCTCCGATTTTGACCATCCAAACGCTGTTTTCCACTCGTTTTCATGTCGGTTTCAGGTTAATACCGTTTTCACTAACTACCAAACCCAGAATAGGCCGACCTATGGACAAATACTTGTATGCTAGGAAGAGCACAATGAATATTTTAGTGACGGAAACACCTCAATCTATAGAGTCAGCACAGGG
>CM064577.1:38524952-38842028 GCA_032716605.1 Paralithodes platypus | reverse complement strand
ACGTAATGAAGCCATGTGAACACTTAATCCCTGATCTAACATACTATTTCCAATTAGGGCAAGAGAAAAACCTTGTTGCCTTTAATTGCTTAAAATACCCAATTTCTCCAGGGGTGTATTACACATCCGGAACTTCCCAGCGGACTTTCCCATATTCTTCAATAATTACAAAAATTCAATTCATCAGCTTCTCTAAATATTGTCTGCGCCGGTGTTGTCTCTTTTTCTTATGCTCTCACTTGGGAAGAACAAAAAACCATACTACCACGTATTGCTAAGGCAGCCTCCCAGAAGCTGGGGTGTTCCGCAACCAAACCTCTAGGGGTTCTTTACCCCTTGGCACAGCTTCTTGCTCTGTAAAGGGGCACGGGGTTTTTTTTTCTTTTTTTCTATGTGATTGACGGGAGAGGCAAAAAAGCAGAACTCCCCTTATAGCGAGTGACTCCCCCATAGTTGAAAGAGTGACAGTGGTGCCAAAATCAAGGGACGTTCGAAGCCAAAAAAATGCCTGGGACCCCACAATGAGTTTGCAAGCAATGTAAGTGATCGGGAGAGGGAAAGACTGATTCTGGGTAGAGGAGTTTCAGAGGCTCAGCTGTTGAGTAGAAAGAAAGACCGACCGTAACGTTTCACTCCTCGGGGTTGGAGAGTTTCCCAGAGGAGGGGTGGGATTGAGTTGCAAGACGGGTAACACGTGCCCATACGTAAAAGGAGGTTGGTATCACTGGGAACAGCTCTGAGGAACAATGATTATTATAGTAGCGATAGAAATAGCGAGAGAAGATGCAACATTGCGGCGGAGAGAGAGAGAGGGGAGATTGCAGAGAGTTAGTGAGTGGACGGGGAGGTTAAATGAATACGGAAAGGCCTTCCTTTCAACTTTTGTCGGGGAGAAGCGGTGTGAGAGGAAACCCTTTGCCCCACACATGTGAAACAATTAACTCAAATACAAGAACGGGCACTATGCCCCTGTACAGGGGGGGGGAGCAAGGAAGCTGTGCAGGGAGAAAAGAGAACCCCCCTAAGGCGGTTGAGCAACAAACACCCAGCTTCTGGGAGGCTGCCTGTAGCAAGGACTGGTAATATTGGTGCCTTACCAACTGAGAGCAGAAGAAAAGGAGGGACAACCAAGAATATTGAGAGAGTGATGCAGGATGGATTTTTTGTATTGTTTGAAGGGGAATAAGGGAAATAGTCCGCTGGGAAGTTGGTCCATTTACGGGTAGATAGATGGGAGGGGGACATTGGGTTTTGGAAGCATTAAAGGTAACACATTTTCTTCTGCTCGCAAGTTGGAGATGGTATTTAGATCAGAATTTAAAAGTTCTATGGCTTCGAGTTACGTTTTGTCGTTTGGAGGGGATTTGCTGGCTGGGGCGTTCTGAAAAAAAAACTAATGGAGTAGTGTAAGGTTTGAGTCGGTCTGGCTGTCTGGAATGGATGGGAAATTGAGGTACAGTTGAGGAGATCATTTTATAAAGAATTAGAAAGAGAAATAGGAGATAGGACAGAAGCCCTGAGGACAAACACCGGATAGTTTAATAGGGTGAGGGAGTGAACAATGGCCGTCCACACCAGAACCGCGGGCTATGCAACGGCCGGAAAGGAAAATTAGAGAGGACAAACAAGGCATCAGATGTGAGGGATAAGAAACAACCGAAGGAGGGTATTAGTTAAGGAAAAAATTAAAGATGTGTGGCCAGAACTCTATCAAAGGCTTTCGAATATGTCTAGTGCAATAGGAAAAAGGTACCTCAACCGGAAGGGTCCCGAAAGGAGGATGACCAAAGAGTTAGTAGTTAAAAAGGAATATTGAAAGAAGATCCACCACTAGAGCGACCCTTAACACCTTAAGAGCGGGGTGGGTGAGTAATAAATATTCACTGTTGCCCGTGCCGCCCAGCGGGGGTGGTTTTACCATAAATGGGGTTGTTTCCGTGCTCTTTTTCATGCATAAACAAGACTCAGAGCGTAATACAAGTATGTATCCCTGAAAGGGCGTAAATTGAGCTTTCCAATGGACACCCGAACCATCCCTCTACGATCACTGGTTGTCTTGCAACGATCGTGCAACCGAAGGGCAAAATCACTAAAATACGGTAATTTCTTTATATAATTACGTATGTAGCGAGGGAGTGAGGGTGGATGTAAGTGGAGTACATCTCAGTTGGTCCACGGAGGCCGTGGCGAGCGGTCATGAGGAAACCCATGCTCCTCCCGTCGCTCGTCTCTCTCTCAGAGCCAATATTGCGCCAAAATTGCACACAGACTTAAGTCGGGCCCCGATAGACAAGGGTTAAGGAAGCCATACTCTGGCGATCTGAGAGCAGATTATGAGAAGAGAAATGCTTAAGAAATTTGGAAGCAAGAATAGTTTCAAAAACTTTAGAAAGACATGAGATGAGAGCAATTGGACGATAGTAGGAGGGTTGAGAGCGGTCACCCTTCTTTGGGAGAGGTTGAATATGAGCAAACTTCCAGCATGAAGGGAAGACATTAGAGGATAGACAGAGACAAAAGAGTTTGCCTAGGCAGGGAGGCAGCACGGAAGCACAGTTTTTGAGAACAACAGGAGGAACACCGTCCGGACCGTACGCCTTATTAGTATTAACCCTCCTCTAGCGGGTGCTCTGTGGCCATTTTGGGCCTTTCTGGGCCGTTCTGACTGCTATATCAACCATCAGTATGAAAGGAACTGTATTGCGCCGAAAACTAGGTGGAAATCGCTACACAATGACGCCACATACAGCTACGTAGCACTCGTGGAGCACTGACAGTGTTACCTCGAAGATGGAAGTTTAGCAGATTTTGCTACCTTGCTCACTTTTAGTGAACTATTGGTTACACTGTCATCCTCACGCGCGTGGGGGAACTGGAGTTAGTGTGGGCCGGGAGGCCACAGATGTCGGACGTATGGATCATTACTATCCCACCCATTTTCCACTCGATTTTCACCCTTTTTTCACCCGTTTTTTGCCAGTTTTTTCAACACGACTTATGTGGTGAGCCGCTTTTTAAGGGTTAAGCCCTGAGAGGGTAGAAAGGACATCTTTAGAAGATATTAGGATATTAGGCATAAGTAAGAGAGAGGAGGGTGGAGAGGGAGGAATAGCACCGGAATCATCCAAGGTGGAGTTTCTAGCAAAAGTTTGAGCGAAGAGTTTAGCTTTGTCAGAGGAAGAAGTTATGGTTGTGCCATCAGAATGGGAAAGGGAGGGAAAGACGAGGAAGAGAAATTGTTGGAGAGGTTTTTGGCTAGATGCCAGAAAGCTTGGAAGAGCTAGAGTTGGATAGTTCAGTGCATTTATTATTGATGACAGAGTGTTTGGCAAGTCGAAGAACAGATTTGGCTTGATTCCGGGCAGTCGGTACCGTTTTGAATGCTTCCTCCTTATTGTGGATAGCAGTAGAACAGGCGTGAGTAAACCAAGATTTTTTAGCATTAGTCTGAGAGAAAGAGAATGGAATGTATGCTTCCATGCCCGATAGGATTACCTCGGTAATGCGTTCAGCACTCTCCGAGGGTCCCCGGCCACGGACGCAGAAATAATTCCATGGGAAATCAAAGAAGTACTGCTGGAGAGCCTCCCAGTCGGCAGCGCCAAAGAGCCACAAGCGCCGCCGGCTAGGAGGATCGGGTGGCCGTACTGGAGAGATAGGACAGTTGACAGAGATAAGTTTATGGTCGGAGAAGCCCAAAGGAGAGAAAAGATCAACAGTATAAGAAGAAGGGTTAGAAGTTAGAAACAAGTCAAGAATGTTGGGCCGATCTCCGATGTGATCCGGGATATGGGTGGGTTGCTGAACTAACTGCTCTATTTCATTTATGATAGAAAAGACGTAGGTTTTATCACCAGGTGGGTCAGTAGTGTGAGAGGAGAGCCATTGGCGGTAGTGAACGTTGAAACCTCCTAAGATGAAGATTTCTGAGAAAGGAGAAATGGATAGAATGTGTTCCACTGTAGAGTTTAGATAGTCAAAGAATTTGGAAAAGTTGGTAGAGTTAGGGGAAAGATAGACAGCACAGAAATATTTAGTAAGAGAATGACAGGAAAGTTTGAGCCATAAAGTAGAGAATTCAGAGGAGTCGAAATCGGGAACACGAGAGCAAGTGAGTTTGTTGTGCACATATGCACAACATCCGCCTTTGGCTTTGAAACTAGGATAGAGAAAGTAGGAGGATACAGAGAAGGGGTTGCTAGATGTTGCTACAGACACCTGGTTTCGGTGAGGAAGAGAAGATCAGGTTTGTAGGAGGAGATATGGTGTTCAACAGAGTGAAAGTTAGAGGAAAGTCCGCGAATGTTGCAGAAATCAATAGAAAGAGTAACAGGCCGAGGTCCAGGTAATATTGTGGGGTCGTCAGGGGATGGTCGGTCGGGTGTGGCGGCATTTATGTTCCCCCCCCCCCCCCCCTGGGGACTCCGAGGCTGGGCTGAAATTCATCATCCTTCTATTTAGTTTTGTTCACATATGTGGGGAGTATCCTCTCACACCACACTCCTAGACAAAGTAGAAAGGAAGGCCTTTCCTATCACTAACTCCCGTCCTCTCACCAACTCTGCAATCTCTCTTTGTCCGCCGCAATGTTGCATCTCTCTCGCTATTCTATCGCTTCTATAATAATCAATGTTCCTCAGAGCTCTCCTAGTGTATACCACCTCCTCTACGTAGGGCACGTGGTACCCGTCTTGCAATACAATCCAACCCCTACTCTGTGCAGCTCTCCAACCCAAAAGTGAAACGTTACTCTCAGACTGTCTTGTATTCAACAGCTGAGCTCTGGAACTCTCACCCAGAATCAGTCTTTCCCGCTTCCTATGACTTAAATTGCTTTAAACTCTGTGTGTCCAGGTATTTTGGCTCGAACGTCCCTTGATTTTGGCCCTGTCACTCCATTAACCCGGGAGCTGCGGGGAGACTCTTAAGAGTTCCCCCGGCGCACTGCGGGAAGACTCTTAAGAGTCAGAGAAAATAAAAATCAACTTTTGACATCGAAAAAAAAATTTTTTTTTTTTTTTTTTTTTTTTTATTTTTATTTTTTTTTTTGGCCCCTGGGCCATGCAAAATCTCAGTCCTCTACCTCCCCTCCTTCCCCACTTTCCTCCTCTCCTTCAGTTATCACCTATTTTCCCTGTTATTCCCTTATTCTGAGGTATATTTTCGTGCTAACATTAGAAATCCGATTGGAGGGTGTGGTCATCACTGATAGCAAGCGAGTGCAAGAGAGAGAGAGAGAGTATCGATCGACTGTGTCTCAGTGGCCTTGGGGGAAATTGGCGGGAAAGCAGATTGCCTCACCCATACATTATACAACTCGCGGGCTATATCTCCGATTTTGACCATCCAAACGCTGTTTTCACTCGTTTTATTGTTGTTTCAGGTTAATACCTTTATAATCAACCCATAATAGGCGCATATGGATAAATATTAATGCTATTAATGGCACAATGAATATTTTAGTGACGGAAACACCTCAAATACGTCAGCACAGGGGGACGTTTCCAATTACCCCCATGCGCACTTCAGAGGTTAACTCTGTGGGAGGCACTCGATACAGGCAGTTTTACCTTTTACCTCCCTTACTCACATAGCAAACACAACTAGTTTAAGAAGGATCTGTAGTAGTAAAAAGTATTAAGCGAGATAGTTCGAAGCTAAATAAAAACTGAATAAAATAATTTTATAGTAGCCCGAATACAGTTAATAGGATGGCACCGGTACTGAATGGGTTATATTACTAACGAGTGTTATTCGAGCTGCCAACATTGGTCATCAGTTGTATAAATAAAGAATGTTATGTTCTACAGATAAACAAATATCAAGTGACTGAACAATTATATTATATACATTTTATAAGCTGGTTGAGATTTCAATCATGTTTTTTTTATTTACGTATTTATCTATGTATTTGTGTTTGTTTGAGAACTTCATTAATAAATCCTCTTTTTTTCGTATAGAAGAGTAACAGAGTAATTTTCTTTTTCTTCTGCTCTCATTTGGAAGGACCATATTACCAGTCTTGCTAAGGCAGCCTCCCAAAAGCTGGGTGTGCTCAACCGCCTTAGGGGGTTCTTTTCCCCTGCACAGCTTCTTGCTCTGTACAGGGGCATAGTGCGCCCTTGTATTGAGTATTGTTCACATGTGTGGGGAGGTCCCTCTCACACCGCTCTCCTAGACAAAGTTGAAAGGAAGGCCTTTCGTATCATTAACTCCCGTCCACTCACCAACTCTCTGCAATCTCTCTCTCTCCGCCGCAATGTTGCATCTCTCTCGCTATTCTATCGCTACTATAATAATCAGTGTTCCTCAGAGCTATCCCAGTGCATACCACCTCCTTTACGTAGGGCACGTGGTACCCGTCTTGCAACTCAATCCCACCCCTACTCTGTGCAACTCTCTAACCCAAGAGTGAAACGTTACTCTCAAACTTTCTTCTACTCAACAGTTGAGCTCTGGAACTCTCTCCCAGAATCAGTGTTTCCCTCTTCCTATGACTTAAATTGCTTCAAACTCCGTGTGTCCAGGCATTTTGGCTCGAACTTCCCTTGATTTTGGCCCTGTCACTCTTTCAACTATTTGGGAGGCACTCGCTATAGGCAGTTATGCCTTTTGCCTCCCTCAATCACATAGAAAAAAAAAAATATATAATAATATTCACTTCAGCGGCAGTCACCGAAAGAGGCGAGCATGCGCGAGGGGAAAATATTGATAAATTTATCTTTAGAAACTTTTGAGTCAAAGTTCAAAGGTTATAAGTGTCAATATGTATTGGTCTACTAAAGCAAACTACTAGGGATTGAAAGAGTAAACGAAGTGTAAAATGGAGGGGCAGGGTCAGTGAAAATATAAATGAAGATTATCGGATCTGGAAGGGAGAAATTAACATTCTGGAAAGAGGAAACCATTAATCAAAGCGGAAAATAACAAAGGTAGTAGTGCATGTTTGGGGTCAAACAAGTTATGCTATACTTAACTAGGAATTTTAGGAACACTTTGGTTATTATTTAGTGTATTTTTGTAAATATCTGTTCATAATTTGTCTTCATTCTATCTTCACTAAAGTAACTCCCTTAATCAGTTTTCCCGCCTATGATTTTTATTGTATTCTTGTATATATTTATTCAATATTTCTCATAATTTTACCTCCGGTAAAGTATCTCCCATTATCACTTTTCTCGGAAGATAAAGTAAAAGATTGACATTCTTAATCCTATTACGGAAGACTTACAGTTCAGCAAGTATATAGTCTCAGATAATCCAATTGGAAAGCTTTACTTCCGTTAAAACATTGTATATATTACTATGTTAATATGTACAGAGGCATAGTATTGACAAGCTAGAAGAAAACATAACCCGAACATGTTTAGACGAATAAGAAGGGCAATATGAAATAGGGATCCATGGAAGAGGTTCGCTTTCGCCTGGTTGGAAGTATATATTGAGCTTCAGATAGGAACATTACAAATTCAAGGGGGGATGATTAGTTTCGGCCCATTAGTTTGGAGAATTTAAAACTTTCCTTCCCATTTCTTTTTCAATAATCATATCTTTCGCGTCATTTAGGAGTAGATATATATTCCTAGCAAGTGAAAGCGAGGCTGTAATTTAGGAAGAACCGGCCTTCGGAAGGAGCATTCTTCTACCAAAAGATTTACACATTTATCTAGAAGGAGGATCTTGATGGAGGTGAAGGGAGGAAACTAAACATATAATGATAAAGAGATATACCAACCAATAAATCAACCCTTCCCCACCTTAACCCGGCGACGGCTCCGGTTCTTCCTGAAGGTTTTACTGGTGGGCAGCGGCCGTTTTTCCGGAAGCTGGGATTTCAAATGCATACAAAAAACATGAGCGTTGAGCCAAACGGCTACACATTTTTGTCTTTTGTGTGATTAGGCCTATATGACAGCTCTCGATAACACCACAATACACACTCCGGTCGCTCCCACACAGTCGGTTATCAAACAGTTGTCCTGGAGCCCTCACGTCCGTCTCCCGCGCATCACAATGACTCGATAGCGTCCGTGGGAGACCGAATGTGACTACCAGAAAGCCCTCTTACCTCCACTTTTTACTCACAGATGTTCTTCTGCAATAAAGAAGGCACGTAAGGCACGTGCAAAGGGCGGTACATGTACCAAAAGATCGGTGGCCTTTCATTACACCACCACTACCACCAGCCAGGTTTTCACCTACCAGTACCACCACAACCGACCACCCTCTACCATTTCGCTTTCCCTATGTCGCTATTCAATAAGGCCGAAATTACCGCGCCACTGGACTGTGGAATGTGACCCAGTTCTATTGTTAGACACTGCCGTCAAAGTCCATCTTCACAACATGACATCTCTCTCTCTCTCGTATCTACCCTATTATTTCCATCTTATTTACGATTTATGACCTAGATATTGGTGTTCCCTCTTCATATAGGTCTCCTGCTATGTCTGCATGCATAAATACAAGCATGAAAGTGATCAATACACGCAATATATAGCAATATCTCTGTTATACCGGGATCCCCCTTTACCTCCCTCCTTCTTCCTTCCCCCCAGCTGTAATCCCTTGAATTTCTCATATTGGGAACACCATTATAACGCAAAGGTATTGTTTGTAGCCTGAGTGGCATCTGCTGGAGATGAAACTCACCCACACAGTCTTAGAGTGGGTCTGTTTTTAACCCCTTCACACCATTACATAACTTACATCATATTCTGCTTCACGTTAGACAATTTTCTTTAGTTTATAATCTTTCTATATGACTCAAGTGGGTAGATACGACCTCAATAAACCCTCTTACTAATATAAGTCCTTCTTAAACTGCATAAAATCCTCAAATTTTAGCCAGAACTAAAGGCAAAAAGGTGTCATGGGGCCGAAGTAGTTAACCCCTTCTGTACAGTCGACATTTGTTTTTAGTTTTAGTCTAGCTATATTTAGACTATTTTGTTCAGTTTAAGAATTATTTGTGGTAGTAAAAAAAGGTCAAGTGAGATAGTTCCAAGCCTGTTAATTGTTGGAGGCAATTTTTAAGCTGCATAAAATAATTTATTAGTAACCAAAACAAAGTAATATTTATGTCTGTCTCTTTTCCTGTACTACTTTTCCTTTTAGGTGCTGGCGAGATCGCCCGATTGAGTGGCACTGCAAGAGGGGCTGCAGACAGTGGGGGCATTGGCCCAGAGGTGCATGCCTGTTGGCTGATGATCCCCTTCCCCGCTGCACTCTCAGAGACCGATCTCATCTCACACTGGCCCCTTCGGGGGCCAGAGCATCTGGCGCGGCTTCAGTCAATTAGACTCAGGACTGCTCGGCCAGGCAGTCTGGGAAACTACAAAAACAACAACAACAACAGCAACAGGAGGGTTAATTGAGATCGTATGTACCCTTTTGAATCATGGAGGTAGATTATAAAGTAAAGAAAATCGTCCGTTGGTAACCAGAACATGATGAAAATTACATCATCGTGCTGATATGGGAAGACGAACAATTCAACAGAGGAGTGCGAGATTTCTTAATAAATAATGGGTATTATGCATCTTCAATGACCTTCATCAACTCACAGTCTATTAGCTCCAAGCACCGCCTCACCGATATTTTCTTCATAGCTCTGACTACGATTGTGAGGGGAAGCGCCTACAATCATAGTCAAATATAATACTACTTTAACAAATACAATACCGGTGACGTCTGGTTCATTTGATTTTAGTGACATCTAGACGATTTTATTAACCTTAGGAAAGATATATGATAGCAAAAAGAAGTTGAGATGGTCTGTAAAATTTTGATAGATAGACATCCTTCCTAAGTTGATTAAAATCCCCAAATACTTACCATAATATAATGGAAATATCGTTACCGGTATTGAATGGTTTAACATGTCGGATAAATACGATTATATAAGGATAATACAGTAGAAACTCAACGTCTTGCCCATTTAACCCGCTGAGTACCAGCTAAATATTAATAAATGTACCACCCAGGACCGGCTGGTTCTGATTTTTTTTTTTATTCCAGAAACAATAGCGAATGGGTTAGGAATGAAGGAAAAACAAACACAAAATTGGTCAAAAAGTGCAAAAAATGGTCCTACAGAGCCCCCGAAAACAGATTTTACAAGAGTAAAAAATTGAAGGCAATTTCCCCCAAAAAACAGGTTTTTGCGCGCTCACGCGCATGCGCACGCGGTTGGACTTTGAGAGTTTTCAACCATCGGCATGGGTGCGTGGGATACTTACACAGTTCCCATACAAATCTGAGCCCTCGGGGTGCCATAGGACCGGAGTAATTAGGACCGGACCGGCCAGGACGCAAACCATGCGTCGCTGGGGTTTAGCGTTACATACATCGCTGGGGCTCAGTGGGTTAAGAAATATCAATTATTTTATAAAATACAAATCTTTAACGGGGTTATAATATGGTTGATCATTCTTAAGAACGGATTATATTACATTTAAATTTAAAGGTGAAGGTGATAAGACAGGTTGGGGAGATGAGAGGTCTCTAAGAATGAAGAGAGAAGTAAAAGACGAATGAAAGAGCAAAGAAGAGATAAAGGTGGAGGGCTGTCCTCTTTGCTATTGTTTAAAGTTTTTCTCCAATTGTTTTTTTGTTCATTGTTTGATAGTTGTATGTGTATTTTCTAGACTTAAGCACAGCATATACCAAAAAGCTGATAGGTGGGTATGCCAATAAAATAGGGAAAAGCTCAGTATTGAGTAATTAATCAACCTAACCAGATATACTACCAAATATATACCGACAAAAAGACGATATATTTTTCACCTTTGTAGGCGATTCCGTCAGAAGCGGTTTATTTGGTATGGAAACACTTTACTATACAGTAGTCTGTTTCTTTCCGGCTGACGGTATACTGCCACGTCTCCGTCTTGATTACACAAATATAGCGAACATTATGTAGTGGATTATGTTGTGTATTATTATAACTTGGTATAAATATTACTCAGAGACAATGCAGTTTCTTATTTTTGTATTAATTGTCGAGTAATAAGTTATGAAAGGATTCAATTTACCGTCAGCTGAAATGAAACTGACTATAGGTGGTAGATACGGAAATAATCCCGGTGGTCAAAGAGTAAGGCCAGCACCGGGTATACAGGAATATTGCTAAACCAATTCCCATGGACAGTTAGATTGATTATACTTTGACTTTTGATAGCCTGATTACATTTTGTAAGTGAGTGTCGGATATGTATGTATGTATGTATGTATGTATGTATGTGTGTGTGTGTGTGTGTGTGTGTGTGTGTGTGTGTGTGTGTGTGTGTGTGTGTGTGTGTGTGTTAACCCATTCAGTACCAGAGCCATCCTTTTAACTTTACTCTGGCTCCAGCAATTAAAAGTCATCGAACTATCTCACTGTGCTACAATAAGTAATAAGGATTTAAACGGGGATGTTAATGTTGCACGGTTGAAAGTTGGCCATCGTTATGTTATAATATGTGTAACATCAGATATATAACATGTTATAATCCAACTTATGTTTAACTACATGTTTATAATTGTGTTATACTTGTCTAGAATATGAAACATGGAACTGCAAGCTTCTGACGGTAGTTCAGTAGCCTACATTATAATAGTGTTATAATTTGATTTGCAGAGAGAGAGAGAGAGAGAGAGAGAGATTATTAGAGGGAGATAGGTACTATAATTAGCAGCCACAAATATTTAATTTACATTTATTTTAATACAATCCTTATCGTGGATTCACGATAGTCAGTGGTATAACCTACATTTTCTATGTATCATATCCTAAATACAGTTTGTACAGTATGTAAGCTTAATAAGTTAAATAAGGCGTATTATACGAAGGTATAGTATTTAAGTGTCTTTAGGAATTCATATGTGATTTATCATATAAACCATGCCGTAATATTAAAAAAGCGATGTGATATTTACCGCTAGATATCCGCTACAAACTTAGCAGTAGCCGCTAGATTCGTATCGTAAGACGATGACGTCTCGGATTGTGGCGCACCGCGCTAGAGTTCCTTTGTCTATCGTCCTAGCAACAACTCCACTCCTTAGTTCGCCGCGATCCTGGTTCCGGTTTCATCCAGCTCTCATCATTAACTTAAACTCAACTTCATCCTACAGACAGACCGACTGACAGCTAAGCCTTATTATCATTGTGACGTTAACCACTCCGTTAGAACCGCATGGCTTTTCCTACAGTGACTCGCTAGGATCGCCAGGGCAGTGGATGTGGCTACAGTTGATGTATTATTGTGTGCTTTATTTCATATGAAAGCTCTTGTCAGGGGCAGTCCAGAAAGGCTCTTTGTTTTCGCCCATGTCAAGGCTTTATATATTTAATTGCAAAGTATATGTTTTATCATTAAGTAGTAATGATAGGATTTGAGAGAGAGAGAGAGAGAGAGTAGAACAGAGTGTGGGGAGGCGCGCAGTGTTTTTTGCCATGCTCGATGACGTCACGGGCGGCTGGTCTCTTGGGGATTGGTTGTAGGAGTTTTTTACCATTCTTGGTGACGTCATGTTTGGCTGGCTTCTTTTGGATTGGCTAGAGGACTTGTTACCGCTTTGCTTACGCGGTGCGAGCTAGTGCTAGTATATATACAGCTCTCTTGCCACTCTCTCCCTCAGATCTGGTTTCTAGAATGCATCCCTGTTATCCCTTTGATATCTGTCCCCCCCTTCTGCACCTGAGAACCTTTTCCTCTGCCTATCTCTCTCATTTTCCATATCTTTCACCACCTTTTATTAATATTATACCCCCTCTGGTTAACTCTGTATAATCAGCTTCATGCTGGCCAGTTGTATTGTGCGTTAAGGTCTTATAAAACCCATGTATGTTAGTTGTTAAGATAAGTTGATCACGAAGCATTGGTTGGCATTCATATTGTTCAGTACTGCTTCCTGTAATTATTAGTGTTCTGCTGGATTAGATAATGCTAGACTAGGAGTCTGATACTATAAGGTATTGTTTCCGATGGGTACTGGCTTTAGTTAAAAGCTGCACGACATACCTGAGAACTGGAGTTGATTGGGTAAATTCTAGTCTGTGTGCCATTGAGAGTACAGCATGCACGAATGAGGGTTTTTTGCCTATACCATTCTGCACTGTTCTAAGCTCGGTTGTTTGTCTTTGAGGTACGCCAGGAGAACGCTTAATACTTCGGTATTATGATTTCTCAAGAGAGCTACCCTTCACTGTAACGTAATACTTGACGCACAGACTTGAGATTTGCACTAGGCTATGCGGCATGCCATGCGCACCATTATCTCGTATCATTGACTCTAGCTAGACTTTATCAGTCATAGTAGACATTAAGTATATTAAACCAATTACTCTTATTATGCATACCCGTTTATGATTACACAAGCATTTCACAGCCTAGTTTGATGTATTGAGACACAAACGACTTAGGCTCTTTTTGTTGATAGGAATACTGCATTGTCGTGGCGAGTATTATTGTTGTAGCGTTTAGGATATTCTTGGCTCCGACTGCATTATATATCCTGCCTTTTTGTGTGCGTAGCCTGCACGAGCATTGTTCCGCTGCCTGCCTTTTTGGGATCCATTCCCGATTCGAGCATCTTGATAGCATCTAACATTTAACCCTTAATTAGCGGCGAGCAACATAAGTCGAGTTAAATAAAGCTGGACTATGTGGCGGCGCTCGACATAGGTCGAGTGGCAATTTCAGCACGTAATGTGGCTGAGAGAGAGAGACAAGTGGTGGCAGGAGACTAGCGAGCGTATGACTGCTCCAGACCACCGCGGCGAACCTACTGACACAAATCTCAGCTCCCTCCTCCCTCTCACTCGCTACATACTCAATTATGTACTGAAAGTACCGAATTACCTGCTTTTTGCACTCGTGTTGCACGGTTATTGCAAGAAAACTATCCATCATACAAGGATCGTTATGGTGTCATTCGAAAGCTCTGTTTATGCCCTTTCAGGGATAGGTACTTGTTTTACGTTCTGGGTCTTATTTAGGCATGAAAATGATCACGTAAACAGCCCTATTTTGGCTAAAAACACCCGCTCGGTACACATAAATAAACCGCATAGGCCGCTCGTAAGGTGTTAAAGAAGATTCCTTGTTGGTGTTGAAGGACTTTAGTGCACCTTCTTTCATGCAGGAGTGCCTGACATTTATTGATTAAAGTAACGTAAGCTGTAGCTTCCCTTACCACCTTACTTTGCATACCATAACCAAGCACCTTCGGTTATAGGTAGTAATAGGCTGTTTTCACATAACATTAAGCCTAGAGTAGACGCACATTTATTGAGAGTTTGATAACCTATTATTGCATATAGAACTCTGGAGAGTATTTGTGTTCTTTGTTCACTGGGAATATACATCAGAGGTTGGATCTAACGCTTTCCGTTGTAGCATTTATGCCATTACTAGTCCAATGAATGAGAGCCCTGATACATTTAAACCTCAGTCGTAACATCATGATTTAACTTTCTTTAACCTTATTTATTCATTATTTGTTCAGGTGCATCAATGTGGTCACCTTAAGGTAAACATCCAATGGTGTTCGAATAGTAGCCATTTGCCTACCATCCATCAGCACCTCCATCAGCATTTCCACCTTGCCTGACTGCAATATTCTATGGTGATTTTAATAGTGAGTTACACTCCCGGTATTATTATTAACCCTTAAAGATCGGGGCCCGACTTAAGTAAGAATAGAGAAAATTGGACTAAATGGCGGGGTCCGACTAAAGTCCGTGGGCATATTCCCGCCCTAATTTAGGTGGAAAGTGTTACGACTGAGGTTTAAATATATCAGGGCTCTTATTCATTGGACTAGTAATGGCATAAATGCTATAACGGAAAGCGCTAGATCCAACCTCTGATGTATATTCCCAGTGAACAAAGAACACAAATACTCTCCAGAGTTCTATATGCAATAATAGGTTATCAAACTCTTAATAAATGTGCGTCTACTCTAGGCTTAACCCATAACTGTCGGGGCGCAACATAAGTCGAGTATAATAAATCTGGGGTATCTGGCGGCGCTCGACATAGGTCGTGTGGCAATTTCAGCACGTAATGTTGCTGAGAGAGAGAGACAAGTGGTGGCAGGAGAGTAGCGAGCGTATGACTGCTCCAGACCACCGAACTACACGATGCCCCCCTCCTCCCTCCCTCCTCTCTCACTCGGAATTGTATGGGGAAAGTGCCGAATTACATGCTTTTTGTACTCGCGTTGCACGGTTGTTGCAAGAAAACTAGCCATCATAAAAGGATCGTTATGGTGTCATTGGAAAGCTCTGTTTACGCCCTTTCAGGGATAGATACCTGTTTTACGCTCTGGGTCTTATTTAGGCATGAAAATGATCACGTAAACAGCCCTATTTTGGGTAAAAACACCCCGCTGGGCGGTACATATAAATAAACCGCCTAGGCCGCTTGTAAGGTGTTAATGTTATGTGAAAACAGCCTATTACTACCTATAACCGAAGGTGCTTGGTTATGGTATGCAAAGTAAGGTGGTAAGAGAAGTTACAGCTTACGTTACTTTAATCAATAAATGTCAGGCACTCCTGCATGAAAGAAAGTGCACTAAAGTCCTTCAACACCAACAAGGAATCTTCTTTAAATGTTAGATGCTATCAAGATGCTCGAATCGGAAATGGAACCCAAAAAGGCAGGCAGCGGAACAATGCTCGTGCAGGCTATGCACACAAGAAGGCAGGAGATATAATGCAGTCGGAGCCAAGAATATCCTAACGCCACGACAATAATAATAATCGCCACGACAATGCAGTATTCCTATCAACAAAAAGAGCCTAAGTCGTTTGTGTCTCAATACATCAAACTAGGCTGCGAAATGCTTGTGTAATCATAAACGGGTATGCATAAAAAGAGTAATTGGTTTAATATACTTAATGTCTACTATGACTGATAAAGTCTAGCTAGAGTCAATGATACGAGATACTGGTGCGCATGGCATGCCGCATAGCCTAGTGCAAATCTCAAGTCTGTGCATCAAATTACGTTTAATGAAGGGTAGCTCTCTTGAGAAACCTTAATACCGAAGTATTAAGCGTTCTCCTGGCGTACCTCAAAGACAAACAACGAGCTTAGAACAGTGCAGAATGGTATAGGCAAAAAGCCTCATTCGTGCATGCTCTACTCTCAATGGCACACAGACTAGAATTTACCCAATCAACTCCAGTTCTCAGGTATGTCATGCAGCTTTTAACTAAAGCCAGTACCCATCGGAAACAATACCTTATATCAGACTCCTAGTCTAGCATTATCTAATCCAGCAGAACACTAATAATTATAGGAAGCGGTACTGAACAATATGAATGCCAACCAATGCTTCGTGATCAACTTATCTTAACAACTAAACATACATGGGTAATATAAGACCTTAACGCACAATACAACTGGCCAGCATGAAGCTGATTATGCAGAGTTAACCAGAGGGGGTATAATATTAATAAAAGGTGGTGAAAGATATGGAAAATGAGAGAGATAGGCAGAGGAAAAGGTTCTCAGGTGCGGTCAGGGGGACAGATATCAAAGGGATAACAGGGATGCGTTCTAGAAACCAGATCTGAGGGAGAGAGTGGCGAGAGGGCTGTATATATACTAGCACTAGCTCGAGCCGCATAGAAAAGCGGTAACAAGTCCTCTAGTCAATGCTAAAGAAGCCAGATAAACATGACGTCACAAAGCATGGTAAAAACTCCTCTAAGAGGCCAGCCAGCTGTGACGTCATCAAGCATGGCAAAAAACACTGCGCGCCTCCTCTCACTCTGTTCTACTCTCTCTCTCTCTCTCTCAAATCCTATCATTACTACTTAATGATAAAACATATACTTTGCAATTAAATATATAAAGCTTTGACATGGGTGAAAACAAAGAGCCTTTCTGGACTGCCCATGACACGAGCTTTCATATGAAATAGAGCACACAACAATACACCAACTGTAGCCACATCCACTGCCCTGGCGATCCTAGCGAGTCACTGTAGGACAAGCCATGCGGTTCTAACGGAGTGGTTAACGTCACAAAAGCGAAACTTGGTGGTCAGGCGGTGTACTACAAGGTCCCACCCGCACATCCCCACTCCATGACCGTGACTCAGTAACCCTCAAGCAGCCGTAATGGAAGGTCAAGATTTGCCCGTGTCCGATTCAGTGGCACCTAGTGCGTCGCGCCACCCTACTCATCACGCCCGGCTCATCACTCATCACGCCCGGCTCACCGCCCAGGAACTAGATATCATGCTAACTCTTCAGAACTTTCTAATAGGCTGTTGAATGAAACCATGGAAGGTCTGGGTGAGAGTTTTGATAGTGTAGATGACTCGGAAGACGAAAATATGCCGATCATAGGCTTTCACCCCTAGCATAATTTGTGTGTCGCAAATGTTGTGGTTGATGTTGCACAGACCGTTGAGCAAAATGGAGACGTTCCTGACGAAGAATATACTGGTGTGGGTGTTGGTAAGTACAATTTACATTTATAATTGCTTGAAAGTTTGATTGCAAGCATTTTATCACCGTACGAGCGGGTGGTGGAGTATATTTCACTGTGCCGCCCAGGTTTTTTTTTTTACCCTAAATGGGGTTGTATTCGTGCTTTTTTTCATGCATAAAGAAGACCCAGAGCGCAATACAAGTATGTATCAATGAAAGGGCGTAAATTGAGCTTTCCAAAGACACCCGAACCATCCTTCTACGATCACTGGTTGTCTTGCAACGATTGTGCAACATGAGTGCAAAAACCCTAAAATACGGTAATTTCCTTATATAATTACCTGTGTGGCGAGGGAGGGAGGCTAGATGTAAGTGGAGTAAAGCTCAGTAGGTCCACGGGCCACGGCGGCCGTGGCGAGCGGTCAGGAGGAAATTTATGCTCCTAATCACCGCTCCGCTCTCTCTCAGAGCACATTACGTCCTCAAAATTGCACTCTACAAGAAATTTCCTTTGCATTTTATAGCGTATTATTTGCAGGCGTTCGGTAAATTTCTCACGATGACCAGGGTGTACGGTACATTTCTCACGATAATACAAGCAACAACGAAGCTTGGCGAAGATTGTGGTCTACAATATACCTTTTTATAATTGCATGTGACCTTGTAATTGCTTGAAAGTTTGATTGCAAGCATTTTATAGCGTATTATTTGCAGGCGTTCGGTAAATTTCTCACGATAACCAGGGTGTACGGTACATTTCTCACGATAATACAAGCAACAACCAAGCTTGGCGAAGATTGTGGTCTACAATATACCTTTTTATAAATACATGTGACCTTGTAATTGCTTGAAAGTTTGATTGCAAGCAATTTATAGCGTATTATTTGCAGGCGTTCGGTAAATTTCTCACGATAACCAGGGTGTACGGTACATTTCTCACGATAATACAAGCAACAACGAAGCTTGGCGAAGATTGTGGTCTACAATATACCTTTTTATAATTGCATGTGACCTTGTAATTGCTTGAAAGTTTCATTGCAAGTATTTTATAGCGTATTATATTCAGGCGTTCAGTAAATTTCTTACGGTAATATAAACAACGAAAGATTGAATATTTGTGCTTGGCATTACAAGTGATCACTCCCATAATCGAACTATATGGGCCATGGCCAGTTCGGTCACAGGGAGTATTCGGATACACAGAGTAAATTATTTATTTGTCATTATTATTAGGTTATTAGTCCTTATAACTATTTATTTGTCTCTATTATTATATTGGTAACATACCTTCATACCAGGGGTCATAAATATATCAAAATAAGTCCTGTGGGACTATGAAATAGCTATTATTGGACAAGGAAAATATTTTGTTCATCCCTCCACTGGAACATCAACAACAATGTCAACAACGTATCGCCGTCGGCAGTGTGCAGTACTGCCAATACGTATAGCGACTTCCGCTAGATCTAGAGACCTTTACTTCGATCTAGCAGCAATGACTTACACTAGCGGTTTTGTTTTGAAATTTCAGAACAATTTCGAAGTGATATTATATGGATTTTGCCAATTCATATTTCTAGTGGTGTGTTTATCATGTCTTACATCTAACAATATATGCTAGCGGATTTAACTTCAATTGGTAACCCTCCCGCTCGAGTCGGCTCGAAGAAAATCGATAATGGTGGCACTTTAGTAAACAGGTGATAAACAAAACCGCATGCGTATCGGTTTGGTGTATCGGTATTATGGTAAGTTGGCTACCTACTATTGTTTATAAGATATAGTAAGTAATGATAAGTAAATTATTATATATCGGCGATTTCGGTCACTTTTTTTTTTTTTTTTTTTTTTGCTAGATAGCGGGAAGAGGAGATACCTGCAGGACCGTGTCACAGGCAACAGGACTGTAGTTGTTATCTCCAAACCTGACGCTGTCCTGGAGTATAATGTGAACATGCGGTTGGTGGACAAAAGTGATATTCAGATCACTGCTGTTGACTGCCTGAGGAAGACCTGTAAATGGTACAAGAAGGTCGTACTCCATCTTCTTGATGTCACTGTCCTCAACGCATCCCACCTGTGGATGACGCACACAGGAAAGAAGACCTCTGTAAGGCTGTTCTCCAAGGACATCATAAAGGCCATCCTCCGTAAGCACGGAACCACACGTGCGGCACCAGTTCCGAAGGCGATCGTGGATTTGCCCAGCCGCCTTGAGTGCCGGGACTATCTCTTGACCCACAGGCTTGTGACTGTACCTCCCAACCCTAACCAACTTGCTGTTGGCCGTGTGGCCGCAAAGAAGGTGTGCCACGTCTGCAGTCACACGACAAGGAGGCCCCGACATAGGAGGGAAGTCGCGTCCAAGTGTAGTCGGTGTGATGTGGGACTCTGTCCTATTCCTTGCTACACCGCGTACCACACACTGGAACACTTCTAACCTCCTCCCTTCTTGCCAATCATTCATAACTTCATTCAATTATTCATTCATCTATTTCAAAGTACCTCATGAATTCATGTCATTCATAACTTCATTCAATCATTCATTCATATATTTCAAAGTACCTCATGAATTCATGCCATTCAATCATTCATATGGTGGAATAGCACACTACCCAAACACAAGTGCATTCATCATCATCAGCAACATCACCCATTACATCCATAAGTTTCGAATCTCATCCATCCATCTGGTTTTTGGTCCACCTCATACATCCATGTCATTCATTCATACATACATTCATACACTCGCTATAGGCAGTTCTGCCTTTTGTCTACCGCAATCACATTCATACACTCGCTATAGGCAGTTCTGCCTTTTACCTACCTCAATCACATAACTGCCTTTTGCCTACCTCAATCACATGTGGATTACACCTCCTGGGAACACCACAAAAAAAAAAAAGAGTCGTCAACACTACTCCATAGGGTGACTTGGAAATGTGTTGAAATAATATTATATATAAAACAAAACAAAAATTCCTGCAAAGCAAGCGAAACAGAGAGAGAGAGAGAGAATGCAGAAACTGAACTGAAGAAAAAGTGAAAAATATATAATAATACAGAAATATTACAAGCAAATAAAGAAAGAGGGATTAGAGAAAATAATAATGAGAATTACATATACGGATGAGGAAGAGAGAGAGAGAGAAAGAGAGAGAATACAGAAACTAAACTGAAGAAAGAGTGAAAAAGATATAATAATACAGAAATATTACAAGCAAATAAAGGAAATAGAGGGATTAGAGAAAATAATAATGAGAATTACATATACGGATGAGGAAGAGAGAAAGAGACAGAGCGCGCGAGAGAGGGAAAGCGAGCGAGCCAGAGAGAGAGAGAGAGAGAGAGAGACAGACAGACGGGAGGAGTGAGAGAGATTAGAGAAAATAATAATGAGAATTACATATACGGATGAGGGAGAGAGAGACAGAGCGTGCGAGAGAGGGAAAGCAAGCGAGCCAGAGAGAGAGGGCGGGAGGCCGAAGTTAGGGCAAAGCGAACGCATCCAAACGCGCCCGAGAAATAGACCAAAAAGTACCTCCTCTTCCTCACCCATACTCCACCCTCCACACTCGCTCATAACATCCATAATAGACTTATATGGGGATACGAAGAGTTGCCCTTTCCAAAAATGATCGTTTCGTTCGCATTGGAGCCATATTAACGGCGCTAGGGCGAGTGAAAGTGAGCAAATATTTCGGGATTATGCCCGCTGGGCCGCACGGTGTAAAATACCTTACCACCCGCTAAATAAGGGTTAATTTATATTTTATATGAGCGGACCTTTTCAGTCTTAGGTAACCTAGAGTAAACTTATCTTCCTTAAATCCGGCATATTGGTGCCCATACCTCGGGACTTTGGCCCACACATAAATTTCCTAAGTTAGGCATGAGCAAGGGCAATGTTGAGGGAGGTTGTAGATCAAAGGATCCGGGGGGTGTAGGTCTGGGGTATAAACCGGTGCAAGTAGTTGCCGAGGTAGATCGCATAGCGATCTTCGGCCACTCATACGCAACCCGACTGAAGGCAGCAGACCAGGGCCCTGTTGAATACAGGGGAGCGACCGGGGATCGGCAGTTTCAATTCCGCTACTTTGGGGTGCCGGGGGCTAACATCACAAGTCTTAAGTCCTCCGATGAGTGGGGTAGGCTGTGTTACGACCGGCACTACGAAATAAACAAGGGCACTTAATAATGGACTAGATGATAGGCTATATC
Organism: Paralithodes platypus; assembly: GCA_032716605.1. Classification (NCBI taxonomy): domain Eukaryota; kingdom Metazoa; phylum Arthropoda; class Malacostraca; order Decapoda; family Lithodidae; genus Paralithodes; species Paralithodes platypus. Next base: position 38,820,367 of record CM064577.1, on the reverse strand, counting down.
TGCAACAACGGTATGCTAATTCCAAACCCTCGAACTATTACGCCGGTGAACAAAACACTTAAACCCTCCAGAGTTAATATACTGGATAACAGGGTATCAATTAACTGGGTTTTAGTGCACTTCTACAAAGGCTTTCCGGTGACGGCAAAGCCAACTTACAACAGGAGTACTTACGTTACTAAAATGCTCTCAAGTAATAACAATGCTTAAATAAACTATCACAAGATTTAATAAAGGAGTATATTGTGACGCATGTCCACGTGTGAGCATGCTGTACAGAACGCCTAGTCATGCCCCACTCTCGCTAGGATCGTCAGGGCAGGAACTTTGGCTGTAGTCTATGTAGAGTTTCCTAACTTAGTTCGTGTGAGCCGTTGTACTATAAGTATTATGAATATGTATTTTGTTTTCATCTGAGTCAACGAGTTCTATTTTATATCATTAGTTATAAGTATTATGTGTAAAACTTATTTGTAATGATGGGAAGAGAAACAGCCACAGTTAGGGGTCAGTGGGTACGCCAGGCAGGAGGTAGGCCTAACTCACTCGCATTCCTCCCTCCCTCAGTGCTAGGGGGGAGCCTTTGTGCATCCCAGAGGAGAGAGAGAAATTACGTAATGGTTGTCAGTGGGCGGTCCTTAGTAGTTCACGTTGGGCTCACTAGAGGGCCGGGTATAAACGGGAAGTCTAGCCATTTTTTCATCAGAACTCATTAGGCAGAGCGACTTCTCATTTCCCTTGCTAACTATATATATTCTTCTGACTGATGGGAACTTTCTCTACTACCTTACATTCTTATCTCCTCTTTTCCCTGCCCTTTTTAACTTCCATGTTCCTGTTGGTGCAGAGCTAGTCAGCCAACGTATTATCGCTTGAGTTCTCATGAGATACTTGCCTAGTAGATAGCCTATTTTGGAAGGGTTGACTTAGAATAGGATTGATTTATGTTTGTTGCACTTGTATATGCATTTCCCTGTGTGTTATTATTATTATTCCTGTTTTCTGCTAGTCTAGGTAATGCTAGACTGGGGTAAGGCTTTTCTGTGTTACGAGTTGTTGTTTGATGCAGTGGTTAAGCGATAAACCTGCATACTCGTTTCGGTTCAGTGAAGCCTAGGTTGTCTTCGCGGCTGACTGTGTTGAGTTACAGTGCGTGAGGGCAAGAGCCTAACCACCCTGTATTTTATTAACAGTTTGTTTTTACTTTGTCAAGGAGCCGGGAGAAAACCAGATACAAGGGATCTGGATTTCTCAAAGTGCACTTGTTAGTTTTAACGTAATACTTTAAACAGTCGTGAGGACTTCGCTAGGCTACGAGCCGTTTTTGCTCAGTCACTGCTACCTTTTTGCCTACAGTACCCCAGCTAGACTTTACTCGATTAGTAGATACAGAATAGTATTGAAGCTTTCCTTATCTATGATATTGTTTATGCACTATTGATTTCATGTGTTGCAAGCTTGGCTACTTTAGTGATTAGTGGCCCACGAGCACAATCCGAGTAGGCTATTGCCGTTGCATTTGCGGAGTACTTCCTTTTAATGTTTGCCATTTACTATTGCATATTCTTTTAATTATTCTTATGCCAATTTAAGCCTTTAATAGTATTTAATTGCCAGTGTTTTTGCTTATTGAATTACTGTTCAAAATCCGATACGTACTTCTTACGAGCATCCGAGAAGCATCTAACTTTTTTCAGAAGATTCCTTGCTCGATGCTTAAGGACTATTAATTAACGTAACGTAATAGTGCCGATCCGAAGTAGAGGTTGGAGGACTTCTTAAGTTCATAGTCAAGGGTGGATTACTTCGGCTTCGGCCAACACTATTCTTTGGTGTTGTTGTTTCTTACTTCATTGTTTGATTGTTGACCAGACTAGATAATTCCTGTCTCTTTATTAGTCTGTTGTTGAACACTAGTACCGAGTTGTTGTATACCCCGTTATAGCAGATTGAACTCTGGAGGGTATTGGTGTTTTTTGTTCGGCTGGCAGTACTCAGGGGTTGGGATCGTGTGTTTCCGTTGTGGCAGCGAGCCGTATTCGAGTCCTGATTGAGAGCCCTTGTGTACCCGAGTGCCAGTTCGTAACAATATGCTTACGTTAACTTTAGTGTGAGTCTGTACTCAACACTAAACTCTTCAATGCTCTATGAAAACACTGGAAGTCTAGTCCTACAGCAAACAGATATGGAATCTTCTGAAAACATCTGATGCTCTAAGATGCTCATCAATATAGAACAGAAATAATGCAGGGGCAGGACACCAAAGTGTGTATCTTAAATACACCAACAAGTAGGATACATAGATATAAAAAAGGGAGTGCAACAACTCTGTGACAGCACTAATAATAGCCACTCAAAAACAGTACTTCCTTAGCCAACGTAACAGCCAAACTGGGTTGTGCACTATGCATAAACCTAGGCTAAAATCAGGCGTGAATAATTCCTAAAGCATACACAGTTAAAGTTAATAAACAGAATGCTGTCTTTCTCACTAATAAAGTCTAGCAGTGGCATAAAAGGTACAAGGAGCCTAGGCAGAGCGCAAGCATGCTCGTAGCCTACTGTCTCCCCTTGAACAGATTTCCCTTATGTTACGTTAAGTGACTAGGAGGCTCTCTTGGTAAGTCCAGATCTCAAGTATCTGGTCTTACCCTGGCGCTCCACAAAGGTCAACAAAATGAGGTAGCAAGCATACGAGCAAGAGTAGGCAAAAGCCCTTCGCTTGTATGCTGCTACACTCGCACAGGAAAAATATGCACAAGGGTTACAGGCTACCTGGCTCCGTCGAAGTCGTACAGGCTCTGACTTGCCATATACATAACTCAGACAACGACTAAAGATACCCTCCACTGTCTAGCATTAAATAGTAGAAAAGAACAACTCAATAATTAGAAGCACCCCAATACTATGATACCATGTGACTATGACTCTAATAATCCCTAAAGCTAGTGCAAAACATATAAGTATGGGAGAACTGGTGCTGGTAATACGACTGGCCGACTATGGAAGTTGTATGCAGAACCAGAAGGGATAAGTAATTGAGTAAAGATAAGAAGTATTGGAAAAGAAGAAGTTCAGAGAGAGAAACAGTAGTACAGGGGGTTAGATTGGGGACAGATTGCAAGGGACGTCTAGGACCAAGCACACCATGCCAAGCTCTGAAGAGACACGCGAGAATATGCCCGCACCACCCTACTAGGACAGCGGCCCCCAATCACAGACGACTACGTCATGAAGAGCAGGCGTCATATGACGCGTCAGGCCAGCCGACCAATCACGAGCGTGGGAACCTCCGCTCGTGCGAGGGAGGCACACGTACATACACACGCACATAATACCACCTCGCTGCCTCCTTCATTCTCTCTCTCCTTAAATTCACACTACACATCTTATACTCTATCAATGATATAAAATACTTCCAAGTGTCACAGACAAGAATAAACACCACCACTGATATGTCTGTGACAACATGAACACTAAGAAAGAAAGAACATCGTTCTACGATTATTATAGCCCATTTCACTGCCCTGGCGAGCGCTAGCGAGTTACGAGTACATTCTGGCAAGCTGGCCAGCGTAACAGCTGGTAATATACCGGCCCTTCTACACCTATTTACTCATCGGGGGCAACGACATAACCCCCGACACCGATCCCCGTGCTCTGGCTGCGGCATTAGGGGACCTGGCTCTGGCTGTAGAGAGGGACACGGGAGGGAAATGTATCCTGATTTCCCTAGAATACCTCTCAAGAGTAAGGGGAATGCCAGCAGAGCAATTTAACCCTCTCCGACATCTGGCGCGATTTTGAGCCTATTAGGGATATTTTAAAGCCTTTGTTACCATCAGGGGTATTTAGAAACCTATAGTTTAGTTTCTTCAACCTCTGCAGTTGTCTTTAAGTTAGCTGTGGGCAGAAAACTAATTTTGGAGAGGTAATTATAAGAGTGAGAGAACTCTTATTTCTTATTGCTAATCTGGCAACCTCTGCGTCATATGTGCGTGAAAGGGTTAATAGAATTAGAAATTCTGTTAACCGGACATTGCGCTCTAGGCTAGACGTGACGCGCCATCGCTTTTTGTCTGTCTCATCAAAACCGCAGGATCTTGACATAGATGGTGTCCATTTAGACCTCGACACAAACAATATCCTGCATGACAAGATAACTGGCGTTACTAAACGCTGGCTGGAGCGTAATGCCGGAGTGATAAGCCTGCGACTCCCTAAACTCTGCTTCCCGCCCATCACCTTCCCCCAGTAAATTATCCTTCTTTCTCTTTTGTTTTCTTTATTTTTTGTGTTAACCCTGCATTTGTTTCCCTAATTTCATTATTATTTACTATTTTTCTTTGACTCATGACTGACCTACCATCTCATATTTCCTTCATTGTTTAATCATCATATCCCATCTCTCGTGGTACTGTGTAAGGTAAGCATTTTATATAGTAATTTCTACCTCTTTACTTTAATTACATTAATCTATGAAGGGTAGGCTATTGTGAAACAATATTGCATATGAGGGCTAAAATGTAATTTCATATGACAATTAACAAAAGGGTAGGCCAATATTTCACGATTGAGACTTATTATAGAGGTCCGTATTGGCTGACGAAGGGTTAGGCTAATTCGTGTAAATAATTTAATGGCTAGTAAACCAGAAGATAAAAAAAAACATAATTATGTCTATCACAGTCTTGAAAAACCAGAGAGGGGGTTTGAGGGGTCTCATCACTAGGCTAATGTCCGATTTGGAAGACTTTGTAGCTAGTGCAACTCCTGAACAGCTAGAGGCTAGGTTAGAATACCTACAAACTACCTATGATCGTATTGTTACCCTGAATGAAAGTATAGTATCAGGGTTAAAGGAGGAGTCAGATATTCAGGCGGAGTACGAGCAGCGCGCTGTCCATGATATCGCCAATTTAGAAGCTATACATTTACTGCGAAGGGCGGTGAAGAAAATAGAGATAACCTCGACTACCAGCGCTGCCAAGCAGACAGATCCCCGTCGCGAAGTCAACATGCCCAAATTAAATTTACCGAAGTTCAGGGGAAACTCGACCGAGAGGTTAGCATTTTGGGACGTCTTTAAATCAACAGTGCATGAATCAAAACTTGACGATGTACGAAAGTTCCATTATCTTAACCCTTAATTAGCGGCGAGCAACATAAGTCGAGTTAAATAAAGCTGGACTATGTGGCGGTGCTCGACATAGGTCGAGTGGCAATTTCAGCACGTAATGTTGCTGAGAGAGAGACAAGTGGTGGCAGGAGAGTAGCGAGCGTATGACTGCTCCAGACCACCGCGGCGAACCTACTGACACGAATCTCACCTCCCTCCTACCTCTCTCACTCGCTATATAAGGAATTGTATGGGGAAAGTGCCTAATTACATGCTTTTTGCACTCGCGTTGCACGGTTATTGCAAGAAAACTAGCCATCATAAAAGGATCGTTATGGTGTCATTCGAAAGCTCTGTTTATGCCCTTTCAGGGATAGGTACTTGTTTTACGTTCTGGGTCTTATTTAGGCATGAAAATGATCACGTAAACAGCCCTATTTTGGCTAAAAACACCCCGCTGGGCGGTACATATAAATAAACCGCATAGGCCGCTCTTAAGGTGTTAAAGGCCAACTCGAGGATAAAGCTTTACATTTGGTAGAAGGTTTTTCCATCATAGGTGAAAATTATGATAGTGTTGTGAGGTTATTACAGGCGACGTATGGAGACACTGACCAGCTCAAGGTAGCCCACGTGAACGCCCTGTTGAACCTAGCACAGCCTAGGTACAGGGTCGATGAACTGACAAAGTTCAGGGCTGATATGGAGTGTCATACAAGATCATTAGATGCGTTGGGGGTAACCTCACAAGAAATGCTGGTCATAATATTAAGACAGAAATTACCTCTAGCTATTCTAGATAAGGTTCATACCTTTAACTTGGAGGAGTTCAAAGAAGCATTTAGCAAGGAGATTAGCAACATTCAATTGAACAATGGTAGGACGGTGGGTGGGTCAGAAGGGACAACAGCAAGGGGTTCAATTAATATGATGGTAGGTTCTAAAGGGAAGGTTGAAGAGTCACGAAAGAAACCACAAATGTCATGTAGGCTATGCAACAATCCCAAGCATAAATGGCTAAGCTGTACCAAAAATCAAACCAATGAAGCCAAATTAGCTCAAGCAAGGAAGCTAAAATTGTGCAAGGGTTGTCTGAGTAAGGACCATGGTATGCAGGGTAAATGTACTGCTTCCTATTTGAGGCCCTGTCGCAACTGTGAGGGTCATCACTTTGACAAGTTATGCCCCACAGGTAGTCTAGTCAAGGAGGAAAAAGTAGGGGGTACTGCAACACTAATGCTAGGCAGTAGGAAGGACACCACTATTTTACCCACAATCAAGATACCCATAGAGGGTTATGGCAGGACACAAATCTGTCGGCTACTCCTAGACCAGGGCTCACAGCGATCCTTTATAAAGAGATCGGTGCTGGACGGTCTAAAACATTGTGTAGTAGGTAGTGAGACCCTTAGGTTGCAAGCTTTTACAGGAGTGACCGACAGTAGAGACTACGAACTTGTTGAAGTTGCTTACATCTACCGTAAGAAGAAACACTTCTTACAGTGTGTAGTGGTAGATGAACTCCCAGACTATCAATCTGTAGGAATTAACAAAGTAGAGCATGCACTTCGTAGGAAAGGTATTTACCTGTCTGATCCCGTAGGTGACTTGAAGGAGGTGCACATACTGTTAGGAGCAGATTATTATTATGATGTAGTACACCCTGGTTTTAAAAGAGAGAGTGGAGTAATCTTGATCCCCACTAAGTTTGGCTATTGCATGAGCGGTACAGTCCAAACTACCCAGTCAAATGTTCTGGTTGACACGGTATCCGTGTTGAGGATGAGCACGACCGCGGCAGAAGAGTTCACCGAAGATGATACTCACATTGAGGACCCAAAGTTAGCTGCCGAGTTCAATCTAGAAAGACAGTGGAAACTAGACCACATAGGAATTAAACCTGTGGAGAATGACCAGGAATAAAAATTCGCGATAGAGAAGTTCTCGGAATCTGTGCGTTACTTGACCACGGAAAAACAATACGAAGTTTGTCTACCCTGGAAACATGAAAATATCAGTTTGCCAACCAATTATGGTTTAGCGTTGGGCAGGTTAGGCGCCTTGCAGCGGAAACTAACCCAAGAACCTAGCACCTACAAGGCTTATGACGAGGTTTTTAAAAATGATCTCAACCGAGGGTTTATCGAGGTCGTCGATGTGGATGAACCATGGAATACCGGGAAAGTCCATTACCTTGCACATCATGGGGTGAAGCAGGACAGTGTTACCACTCCCATCCGAGTGGTATATGACTGTTCAGCCCACTTAGGCCATAGTCCCAGTCTAGATGATTGTCTATTGACCGGCCCTTCCATGGTGTCGGACCTATCGCAGCAATTACTGCGCTTTAGACTGGGACATTACGCATTCACCAGCGATATAGAAAAGGCCTTCTTGATGGTGAAGTTGCAGAAGGAGGATCGAGACGTCACCCGGTTCCTTCGGTTCAAAAACATCGACGACCCGGAGAGTCCCATAGTAACCTATCGGTTTAGGGTAGTCTTGTTTGGCGCTACATGTTCGCAATTTTTATTAAACGCGACCATTATAAAACATCTTGATGATTCTGAAGAAGACACGACTGAACTCGCTCGCGGATTATACATAGACAATTTACAGGGGTCTAGTGATAGTGAAATGGAACTAGTCGCAAACTATATGCAGGCTAGTAGGTTGTTCACTGAGGCTCATCTGTTTCTCCGCGAGTGGGTTTCAAATTCTGTATTGCTTCGGGATGGTCTAATAATAGATGGGGTAGCTTCTGATAACCAAGAATATGCCAGAATCTTGGGGATGATATGGCAACCAGGGAAAGACATACTGATGTACCGGAACACAGATTATACTAAACAGACAGGGACGCACACAAAACGTAGTCTGTTAAGTAAAGTCGCGCAATTTTTTGATCCATTAGGTTTAGCATTACCTGTTACCAGCAGAGCTAGGATTCTAATACAGGAAATATGGAGACGCAACGTGGGGTGGGACGAAAAATTACCCGATGATCTTATTGAACAGGGTAGGTCCTTACTAGAAGATTATAACACCCTATGTACATTAGAGTTACCGCGCCAAGTGGCCGCATTTGAACCCATGTCTTTACATACATTCTGTGATGCGAGTGCCACAGCGTATGGAGTAGCTATTTATTGTGTTACCTCGTTTGGGATTAATTTACTCACCGCCCGGGCTAAGGTTGCACCGGTAAAGGGGGTCACGATTCCCAAATTGGAACTAACTGCCATGCTGCTATTGGGACGTTTGGTTAACCATGTACGCACTTCATACAATAAGGAACTGCAACTAAGGGCGGTACACGTATGGTGCGATAGCCAATTTGCACTAAGCTGGGTGCATAGTCTATGGACATTGCCCGTCTATGTGAGCAATAGGGTGGATGAAATACGATCCCTACTACCAAACGCCTTCTATCATTATGTACCAACCAAGGACAACCCCAGTGACTTAATAAGTAGGGAAGTAACGGCGTCCAAATTGATTAAATCCTGGCAAGGCCCAAAATGGCTGCTCCACGAAGAGGATTGGGCTGTATGGAATGCCGAGGTTGAGTTAGCATTGCCTTTAGAGACGGTGACAGCTGTCCTTCAACTGACATCAACACCGAGTCCTATGTTAGAGTGGGTAAGGATCGGTGGGTACAATAAATTAGTCAGGGTCGTAGCTTGGGTGTTGCGTTATATCACCAATATAAAGGCCAGGCTACAAGGACGACTCTGCACTCTGGGTCAAAGCTTAAATGCAGTAGAAATAAAAGCAGCTGAGGTAACGCTAATTAGATGGGTTCAAAGGGAATCCTTCAGTCAGGAATTAGAGTCCATGAGAAGTTTTGGTAAGATTAAAATGCCTAACATTGTGCGTCAACTAAGGCTACACCTGAAGAATGACATTATTAGATGTGATGGACGTCTAAAGTGGTTAGGTGTAGACGACTGTGCCAACAATCCTATCCTGATGCCTACAACACACCATGTCACCGATCTACTGGTACAACGCACACACAAGGAGGTAATGCACTATGGGGTCCACCACGTTATTTCTAAATTGCGTCTCAAGTGGTGGATACCCAGAGTTCAACAGGAAGTTCAACGAGTAGTCAAAAGGTGTGTGGTGTGCCGTAGACTAAAAGGAAGACCATTTACGACTGGACCTGCTCCACCTTTGCCAGAGTGCCGCGTTAATCATCTAGAACCCTTCAGAGTTACAGGACTAGACTATACCGGTGCACTGAGAACTAGGGAACTGGACAAGGTTTATGTGTTGCTATTTACTTGTGCCACTTCACGTGCGATACATTTAGAACTCTGTGACAATATGTCTTGTGAAGAGTTTATGCTGGCATTCAGGAGATTTTGTGCACGTCATTCCTTCCCTCATTTGATTTTTAGCGACAATGCTCCCACCTTTCTTCAAGCTTCCAGGTACTTGATAGATATGAGCAATGATCCATCAGTTGTTGCTAACTTGGGAGAGCGAAGGTGCGAGGGGTAGTTTATACCAGTCAAAACGCCGTGGTTTGGTGGAATGTGGGAACGGTGTGTAGGCATCGTGAAGTCAGGCTTACGGGCGGTTGCAGGACGCGCCTTGTTAAAAAGGAGCGAACTATTAACGGTGCTCACTGAAGTCGAGGCGGTTGTTAAGATCGTCCTCTCACTTATATATATACCGACCTGCAAGAACCACTGCCACTAACACCAGCGCATTTGCTCTACGGCAAGCCATTGACTGCCTTTCCTACTGATCTGCAATCACAGGCAGAGTTAGAGGACCCTTCAATGTTCACCAAGGCTGCGGTGTCACGACGGACCAGTTTATTTCTAGGGTTATAGGTAATTTTAGAAAGAGATGGGTGAATGACTACTTATTGGCACTATGTGAGAGGGCAACTAAGACTGCTGGTCAACCATCAGCACCCTCTGTAGGCGAGATAGTGTTCATCCATGATGATAGTCCTAGATTGTACTGGAGGTTGGGCCGCGGAGTGAAGGTGTACGAGGGCGAAGGCTCGGTAGGGCGAGTAGCGCTGCTCAAGACAGCTACTGGGTCTACTGTTCGTCCGGTCGCACGACTGTACGCTATGAGGCTTGGCTCTTCTACACAAGAAGAAGCTCCACCTGATGATGCTGGATCCGAGGAGGCTGACTTAGCCGATCCACAACAACCCGTTGGGGATCCGCCTCAGATCGGGACTAGACCCAGACGCGCAGCTCGTGGCGCCGTTGATATGTGGCGACACAAGATTGCTTCTGGGCAACTCTAGATATAAGGTGGGGTTCAGGTATTGTGTTTGGGGGGGGGGGGGGGGGGGAGTGTATCGTGGATTCACGATAGTTCGTGGTATAACCTACATTTTCTATGTATCATACCCTAAATACAGTTTGTACAGTATGTAAGCTTAACCCTTTGGCTGCGGCTATGTTTGGCCAATTTAGGGCATATTCAGGCACCCCTGAATGATAAATCAAGCATCTGCATTAAATGAAGTGTATTCTGCCGAAAACTAGGCGAGAATAGCTTCCAAATGACACCAGAACGGGCCCCGTACGTGGTCTGGTTCATCCGCAGTGGTGCCAGTGAAACGCGGGAAACCCGCTATTATGTAACACTCGCTCGCTTGGCTACACTGCTGAGAGACACAGAGAGAGACTCGCGCGAGACACAGTCAACATCAGTGAGCCGCTCGGTGCTCTGAGGGTCGGAGGGTCGGAGGTGGGCCCCTCACGCTCCCGCCCACTGACACTCAATTTTTACATTTTTTACAGGATTTTAAAGCCTGGAAATTGCTGTAACTTGCCAGGACGTTCCGGAACGTCACCCGCAACGAAAGGGTTAATAAGTTAAATAAGGCCTATTATACGAAGGTATAGTATTTAAGTGTCTTTAGGAATGCATTATGATTTTTCATATAAACCATGCCGTAATATTATAAAAGTGGTGCGATATTTACCGCTAGATATCCGCTTCAAACTTAGCGGTAGCCACTAGATTCATAGCGTAAGACAATGACGTCTCGGATTGTGGCACAACGCGCTAGTGCTCCTTTGTCTATCGTCCTAGCAACAACTCCACTCCTTAGTTCCCCGTGATCCTGGTTCCGGTTTCATCCAGCTCTCATCATTAACTTAAACTCAACTTCATCCTACAGACAGACCGACTGACAGCTAAGCCTTATTATCATGATTTAACTTTTTTTAACCTTATTTATTCATTATTTGTTCAGGTGCATCCATTAGGTCACCTTAACCCCTTCAGACTCATATGACGCAGAGGCTGCCAGATTAGCAATAAGAAATAGAGTTCTCTCACTCTTATAATTACCTCTCCAAAATTAGTTTTCTGCCCACAGCTAACTCAAAGACAACTGCAGAGGTTGAAGTAACTAAACTAAAGGTTTCTAAATACCCCTGATGGTAACAAAGGTTTTAAAATCTCCGACTGGCAATCTTGTAAGTGACCCACGAGTTAAAAGCTAACCTTCTTGCGGATGTTTTTTCCACCAACTCAACCTTAGATGAAATAAATCAAGATGTCCCTGTACTTAATTTGAATTCGCCTGAAATTCCCTCACTTAAGATCCATACCAGACATGTCAAAACTATTTTGCAGAATCTCTCAGTAGATAAGGCTCCTGGTCCAGATGTAATTCCTCCAATAGTACTTAAGAATTGCTCCTTGGTGCTCGCTCCTGTATTGGCAAAAAAATTCCGTCTGTGTACTCATACCTCATGCTTCCCAGTATCCTGGAAAGAAGCAAACATCCATCCAGTTCCTAAAAAAGGTGCCTCTTCAGATCCATCAAACTACAGACAAATAGCTATAACTTCCACTCTTGGTAAAGTCTTTGAAATTATATTAAATAATCACATAATTAAGCATCTTGAGAATAATAAATTAATCAGTGATAGGCAATATGGTTTTAGACGATGTCGATCAACTGCAGACATTCTTTGCCTTCTTACGCATCATATCAAAGGCATTTGATAGAGTCTGGCATCAATCCTTATTGTTGAAGATGTCACAATACGGCCTTGCATCATTAGTTCCACTAATTTCTTCTTGTCTTCATAACAGAAAAATATGTGTAATGGTAGATGGCCTTTATTCTCAATTTCACTCAATAAATGCTGGTGTTCCCCAGGGATCAGTTTTGGCCCCAACTCTGTTCCTCATTCATATCAATGATCTCATATCTAGCACTCATAATCCAATACATTCCTACGCAGATGACTCAACACTCCACAGTTCCTACACATTTACCAATTCTTTCACCCAACCCGATCTTATAAATTCAAAAATAAACACTGCAATTTCTCTGAACCAGGACCTTTCTAGAATTAATGAATGGGGACAAAATAATCTAGTTTCCTTTAATGCACAGAAAACCAAGTACATTCAATTTTCTAACCGACAGAATCTCACTGACTCCCATATATTTTTTAATGATGTAAATATTCCCACTTCCCCTAGTATTGACATTCTCGGTGTAACATTAACTACTAACTTGAGCTGGACACATTATGTTAGAAGCATTGCTAAGAATGCCTCTAAAAAACTGGGACTCCTGTACAGAGTTCGAGAATTCTTCACTGACGAACAGTTGGCCGTAATATATAAAAGTCATTTGCGTTCTCAGATGGATTACTGTTCACCTCTGTGGAGTGGAAGTGGAGTGGTTGCATTGAGGCAGTTGGACAAAATTCAAAATAAAGCTATTAGATTAATCAATAACCCTGCAATCACACAGGACCTTCCTACATTATCCATACGAAGAAACGTTGCATCCCTTGCATTTTTCTACAAATATTTTCACAGCAATTGTTCCGAGGAACTTGCTTCAATTGTGCCGCCTCTCCACATCTTTCCCCGTAGAACTAGGGCAGCTGAGAGCGCCCATGAATTTACACTTTCTCCTCCACAATGCAGAACTTCTGCTTATCAAAATTCATTTATCCCTAGAACTACTACTCTTTGGAATTCACTTCCCTCGAGTTGCTTTCCACAAACTTACAATCTACAAAAGTTTCAATCCAGTTCTTACAAACATTTTATGAATGGAGGATGCCTTTAGGCACATGGACCTTTTTGTTTTATCTGTGTTTTTCCTTCCTCCGTTCATTGTGTCTTAACAAAAAAAAAAAAAAAAAAAAAAAGTATCCCTAATAGGCTCAAAATCGCATCATATGTCGGAGAGGGTTAAGGTAAACATCCAATGGTGTTCGAATAGTAGCCATTTTCCTACCATCCAGCAGCACCTCCATTAGCATTTCCACCTTGCCTGACTGCAATATTCTACGGTGATTTTAATAGTGAGTTACACTCCCGGTATTATTATTAATTTATATTTTATATGAGCGGACTTTTTCAGTCTTAGGTGGTAGCCTAGAGTAAACTTATCTTCCTTAAATCCGCCATAATCCTTTCCTTTAGTGTGTATGCACATTTGGTGTACATGTTTAAAGTTATCAATAGGTTTCTTATATTTAGTTCATTATTAAGTTGCACCTTTGAGGTTATGCTTACTTCTATGAATAGTTGTATAATATGGTATTTTTATAAGTTACGATTTACTTCAATATATCTTATTTCATAATGATTATAGTGACTACCGAATTATTTAAATTAGTTATATGTTTGGCTCTATATATATATATATATATATATATATATATATATATACTGTATATACCCTGTTAGGAAATTCCACCGACAAAAACATACAGAATTATCACTGAAAAAAACAATGAAAATCTTGTACTAAATAACTTTTTTCCATATCTTGTACCAATAATGAGTTAGCGAGCATTTAATTATAATAATAAATGTAGGCCTGACCGGGGACAGAGACTTGTCCACACGTCCGAACACTGTTCCCCACCATTCCTCAGGTTGGACTGAACACCTGATTCGGAAAATCATTTATGAAACACTTAAAACAACGGAGTATTCTATCTTTTCATAGTAGTTAAATGAGGTGTACATAAGTCCAAAAACGCTACATAACAACAATTGGAAATTTGTATTATTTTACCAACGTAAATATGCTCGCCATATCATTTCTAACTTACTAAAAATAACTGGTGGTTAAGAAACCATTATTAACATATTAACTCCATGACTCTTTATATCTAGCAAGTCCTGTAATACTAACCTAGCAAGTCTTGTAACTTGTTTTCAATGCAAATTTAGTTTTTTTTTTTTTATTTGAAAATATTGTTTACTACATTTTTATCTACCTACTCTCCTATTTTGTCAGTGGCATTTCCGAACACCTATATATATATATATATTCTTTTTCTATTGCACTAGACATATCGAAAGCCTTCGATAGAGTCTGGCACAAATCTTTAATTTCTAAACTACCCTCCTTCGGTTTCTATTCTTCCATCTGTGCCTTTGTCTCTAATTTCCTTTCCGGCCGTACCATAGCCGCGGTTGTGGACGGCCATTGTTCACTTCCTCACCCTATAAACTCCGGTGTTCCTCAGGGCTCTGTCCTATCTCCTATTCTCTTTCTAATTTTTATAAATGATCTCCTCAACTGTACCTCAATTCCCATCCATTCATATGCAGAAGACTCAACCTTTCACTACTCCCTTAGTTTTTCAGAACGCCCCAGCCAGCAATCCCTCAACGACAAACGTAATGAAGCCATAGAACTCTTAAATTCTGATCTAAATACTATCTCCAATTGGGGCAGAGAAAACCTTGTTAACTTTAATGCTTCCAAAACCCAATTTCTCCATCTATCTACCCGTACGGAACTCCCAGCGGACTATCCCGTATTCTTCAACAATACAAAAATCAATCCTTCATCTTCTCTCAATATTCTTGGTGTCTCTTTTTCTTCTGCTCTCAGTTGGAAGGACAATATTACCAGTCTTGCTAAGGCAGCCTCCCAGAAGCTGGGTGTGCCCAACCGCCTTAGGGGGTTCTTTTCCCCTGCACAGCTTCTTGCTCTGTACAGGGGCATAGTGCATCCTTGTATTGAGTATTGTTCACATGTGTGGGGAGGTTCCTCTCACACCGCTCTCCTAGGCAAAATTGAAAGGAAGGCCTTACGTATCATTAACTCCCATCCACTCACCAACTCTCTGCAATCTCTCTCTCCCCGCCGCAATGTTGCATCTCTACCGCTATTCTATCGCTACTATAATAATCAGTGTTCCTCAGAGCTTTCCCAGTGTATACCACCTCCTTTACGTAGGGCACGTGGTACCCGTCTTGCAACTCAATCCCACCCCTACTCTGTGCAACTCTCCAACCCAAGAGAGAAACTTTACTCTCAAACTTTCTTCTACTCAACAGCCGAGCTCTGGAACTCTCTCCCAGAATCAGTCTTTCCCTCTTCCTATGACTTAAATTGCTTCAAATTCCGCGTGTCCAGGCATTTTGGCTCGAACGTCCCTTGATTATGGCCCTGTCACTCTTTCAACTATGGGGTAGGCACTTGCTATAGGCAGCTCTGCCTTTTGCCTCCCTCAATCACATAGAAAGAAAAAAAATGCTGTATAAATGATATTATTCCCAAGAAGGTATAATATATATATCCACTATGAAGTTTTATGAAGGGAAAAACAAAATAATGTTGTTTAGGTAATGAGGCCTCTTCAAAGTTTTGGCCGCATCACAGTTTTAACCCCTAAGTGTCGGCGCGCAACTTAAGTCGAGTATAATAAATCTGGACTATCTGGCGGCGCTCGACATAGGTCGTGTGGCAATTTCAGCACGTAATGTTGCTGAGGGAGAGAGACAAGTGGTGGCAGGAGAGTAGCGAGCGTATGACTGCTCCAGACCACCGCGGCGAACCTACTGACACGAATCCCACCTCCTCCCTCCCTCTCTCACTCGCTATATACGGAATTGTATGGGGAAAGTGCCGAATTACATGCTTTTTGCACTCGCGTTGCGCGGTTGTTGCAAGAAAACTAGCCATCATAAAAGGATCGTTATGGTGTCATTGGAAAGCTCTGTTTATGCCCTTTCAGGGATAGATACTTGTTTTACGCTCTGGGTCTTATTTAGGCATGAAAATGATCACGTAAACAGCCCTATTTTGGCTAAAAACACCCCGCTGGGCGGTACATATAAATAAACCGCCTAGCCCGCTAATAAGGTGTTAATGACGCCCAAGACACAAACAAAACATTGTTATTAGATGAGCTTGGCCAAACTAAATACTTGCTAGACAATATATAAATATAAACTATAACTACAGAAACACAAACTTATGAAAGATAATTATGAAACAATTAATATTAAGGAAAATATCATGGTAACAAAATATATAAGCAAATAAAATAAATCTGGAGGAATACAAGTTAAATGAAAATTATACAAATAATTAAATGAACAAAGAGGGCATAGATAGGAATACAAGGAGATAAATCATGATGAAAATAGCAAGACTAATTAAAACCAGACCTACAAATTATTTGAAACGAAAAAGAAAACGTAGAGTGATAATACAAAATGAACAATATAATGAACATATAATATGACGCAAAACAGGGAAACAGTGGAAAGACATGGAATTTTTGGGGAAACTAAGACAAAAATATATTAGGGAAGTGAAGAAGAGGGAAAATATTCGAACACGAAATTCTATCTATCTATCTATCTATCTATATGCTCAGGCCTAATCCCCATTTTGGGGGTAGCCGACTCAAGACAAAGCAAGAACAGGGAAAACACAAAAACAACATAAAACAAAAAATAAACACAGATAAAAAAACACAAACTCTCACACATCCAGGTCACCCAGGAGAAGACCCAGAGACCAGGGTTACCAAGGTCGCTCCAGCACTCCCCCGGCCCCTGACCACCCGGAGAGGTTCCGATCTCGGCAGGCAGACAAGCAGCGGAGCCAAAGCCACAAGCCCTCCCACCACACTTCCAGGCACACCCTTCATATTAATCGTCTCCCCGGGCCAAGCGCCTGATGGACTATTATCTAGTCCAACTTGCGCCCGACCCCTTACTCCAAATGACCACGTGTTCACTCAACTATTCACAAGCATTCTCCATTCACTCCTGTCCACCACCACTTCCCCTGCCTGATCTATAGTCATTCCCCTATCATCCAAAGCCTTTCTTACACAGTCTCTCCATCTCAATGGGGGTCTTCCTGCCCTTCTATCTCCCCTTGTACCTGACTCACATATTCTCTTTGTAAGCCTTTCATCTCCCATTCGTTCGACATGACCATACCAGCTCAGCACCCTTCTGTCCACTCTGGCTGACAAATGTTCTTGCTGCCCCACTCTCCTACGTATCTCTTCATTCCTCAATCTATCTCTACGAGTAACTCCACACATACTCCTCAAGCAGCTCATCTCCATCACATCCATCCCTCTTTTCTCCTTTTTCTTCAGAGCCCATGTCTCAGCCCCATACATCACTGTTGGCACAACAATTCCTTGATACAGTGCACTTTTTACTTTCACTCCGAGATTTCTCGTCTTCCACATACTTCCCATTGCTCCGAAAACCTTCCTTCCTTCACACACTCTCTGTTTTACCTCCACTTCCATACCTCCACTCCTGCTTATCGTTCCTCCTAGATATTTAAAACACTCTACTTGTTCCAATATTTCCCCATCCAGCCTCACATCTAGATTCACCCTATGCTCTCCCCTATTACACACCATTACTTTACTTTTATTGACGTTCACCTTCAGTTTCCTCCTTCCACAAACCACACCAAACTCTTTGACTACCCGCTGCAGTTTCTCATCAGAATCCGCCACCAATGCTGTGTCATCAGCGAACAGCAACTGATTCAACTCCCAATCTCTACCATTCTTTCCTACTAAACCCAATCCTCTTCCCATAGTTCTCCTTTTCACCTCCCTCACCACACCATCCATAAACATATTAAACAGCCATGGTGACATTACACAACCCTGTCGTAAACCTACCTTTACCTCAAACCATTCACTCAACTCACCATTTCCTACTCTCACACATGCTCTGCTCCCTTCATAAAAACTCTTAACTGCTTCTAACAAATTTCCTCCTATTTCATAAATCCTAAACACCTTCCACATTGCTTCACGGTCCACAAGATCATACGCTTTTTCCAAGTCCATAAAAGCCCAAAATATCTCCTTATGCTTCTCTAAATACTTCTCGCATAACTGTCTTACTGCAAACATCTGATCCACGCACCCTCTTCCCCTCCTAAAACTGCACTGTTCTTCTCCTATTGCAACTTCCGTACACTTTATTATCCTCTCTATCAACACCCTGCCATACAGCTTTCCAACCACTGACAATAAACTAATACCTCTATAACTTGAACACTCCTGCCGATCTCCCTTCCCCTTGTACAACGGCACAATACATGCACTCTTCCAGTCTATTGGTACCATTGACACAGCAAAGCACACATTGAAAAGTCTCACCAACCAATCTATTATCACATCTCCACCCTTCTTTATACACTCCACAGCAATACCATCCAAACCTTCTGCTTTTCCCGCTCTCATTTGTTTCACTACTTCTTTCACCTCATTTTCCTCAATCCTTTCATTCATTCCCTGCCACCTGGGTGGCCTGGGTAACCTATCTCCATCCACCTCTGCTTCAATCACTGCTTCTCTTCCATCTCTTGTATTTAACAAAGATTCAAAATACTCGGCATATATTTTCCTCACTTCAACTGGTTCCACTAGTAATTCTCCATTTTCATCTTTCACTGACTCTTCCCTCTTTTGTCCTCCTTTCCTTACTTTATTTACCTCCTTCCAGAACATCTTCTTTCGTTCTTCAAAATTCTCACTCAGCCTTTGGCCCCACCTTTCGTTTGCATCTTTTTTTCGCTTCTCTAATTTTCCGTTTTGCCTCTCTCCTTTTCTCCTTGTACCTCTCCCATACCTCAACACTACCATCCTGTAAAACCCTCTCAAAACACTGTCTCTTCTCCTCAACTGCCTTTCTCACCGTATCATTCCACCACTCGCTTCCCTTCCTGATACCTCTGCCTCCTACTTTCCTTTTGCCGCATACTACCTCTGCACTTGCTTTCACTCCTTCCTTAAACTGTTGCCATTCAACCTCTACTTCTCTCTCTTCCATCTCTCTCACTTCCATCCACTTTTCATTTAGTCTTTCCTTGTACTCCCTCTCTTTTTCACTCTTCTCTAACTCACTACCTTTTATTACCTCTCTTACTTCACGCTTGTCTCTTATTCTCCTGTAACTCTTAACTCTTAGCTTTCCCTCCACCAGGTAATGATCTGACATACCCTCTGCCTCACCTCTCATCACATTCACATCCAGCAGTCTACACAATCTTTCCCTTGTCACCAGCACATAATCCATCAATGCCCTCTCTACAATCTCTCCCCTCACAAGTCTATGCCAGGTGTACTTGTGTATACGCCTTTTTTTGAAGAACGTATTACCTACACTCAATCTACACTCTTCACATACATTTTTCAGTCTTTCTCCACTCTCGTTTACACCATCCACACCAAAACTACCGATGACTCCCTCAACAGGCTCATTTCCTACCCTAGCATTTAGGTCCCCTAAAACTATAACATTTTCATTTTCATCAAACCCTTGTAGACAATCTCTCAAATCCTCCCAGAAACCCTCTACCTCGTCTAACTCTCTTTCACTTCCTGGTCCATACGCACTTACAAAAACCCACCTTTCACCCTTAAACCGCATTCTCACCCACATTAGCCTTGATGACACCTCTTTCCACTCTTTTATAAACTCTCTCAACTCCTCCTTCACAATAATAGCCACTCCTTCTTTCCCCCTGACTCCCTCGTCTACTCCAGACTTTCTACCTATCACGTTTCCAAAATCCACTTCTCCCTCTCCTTTCATCTTTGTTTCATTCAGTGCTAGGACATCATACATCCTTCTTTCAAATAACCTTCCAATATCCTCTCGCTTCTCATTCGTACTACATCCACGCACATTCAAAGCTCCTATTCTTAGGGTCCGGGACCACGAACGCGTTCCCTCGCCCCTACACGAACACGAAATTATAAACAAATAAAGCAGCTTGGAGAGTAAAACAAAACCAAGAGAGAGAAAGGAGTGAAGAGATAATAAAAGACAACGTGATAGAGCAAGAATATAAATTGAAGAAACGAAAAGAGAAAAATAGAGATGAGTAACATATGAGTAGTACATTATTTGAGAAAGAAAAAAAAATCGAATAATATGGAATATTGAAGAACCGTGGAGATAACATAATAATTAATATAACTTATAAGAAAATAATGGAGAAAATATATAAAAGGTGGAAAGAGACAGTGATGATAAGAGGGAGAACAAGGAGCACAAAATAAATGTATTCACACTGGAAAAAGAAAATGGAGAATAAAAACAGTAGAATAATATAATAGAGAACGTAACAATCATAATCATCGGTAGAGTTCGTCGACTAAATAACTAAATGGCTTCACACTGGAAAAAGAAAGTAGCTACATAGAAGGAATGAAGGAATGACACGTAAGAATAAACAGTATAAGAATATAATGGAGGAAGCGAAAACCATCATCATCATCATCTGTGGACTACATGACAAAATATACTCCTACACGTCACCATTACAATAGGTCAAATATTCAGGGGGAAGGGTTTATGAATTGGTAGAAGTTTTATTTTAATTTAATAGTTTTTGTTAGTTTCCTCCCTCTAAACCTCCATCAACGTTAAAAAAAAACATCCCCGAGATCCCCATTCTAGATAATTTTGTACATTTTTTGGTAGAAAAATGTTCTAGCCGAAGGCTGGTTTCTCCTAAATTACAGGCTTACTATCGCTCGCCAGGAAAATAATTGACACCTACTAAAAACAAAAATGGATTTCAAAGGCAGCGTCACACTGTTTATCGCAAATATCTCCCAAATGAATTGTTGTATCAGTATGGTATTTCAGCACAAAGCCCTGTTACACCCCGACCTAATTTATAGATAATATATTACATTGCCATAAGTGTTTAGTCAGAAGTTTACTGAAGAATATTAAGTCTAATCCAGTCATCGCCTCTAGGGTCTTGTACACATTCAGACGAGTGTGGGGTACTGTTTAACCCCTCCAACCAACCTACCAACCCCCAGACCATTACCCCAGTGCCTAGTTCACCCTCTCCCCGTCTCCCTCATTACTCCCACTCACCCTCCCTCTTTCAAAGCTGTAGTATACGGTTTATGTTATCGTGAATACTTAGGTTATTGTGATTACGTACATTAAATACTATATAATTATGTATTTAAGTATCATACTTTGCTATTATTCATACAGTTACTGCTATGTCTGGGCATGGAAACGAGAAGTGGGGCGAACGAGCATGAAAGCAAGGCATAAACCCCTTGGTAATGGCTGTTTTGCCGTATGTGTGTATTAGGAGGCCAATGCATGCAGTCATGTGCAGTAGACCAAATAAACGGAATCGTATGTTATTACGTGTGTTCTGGACCGTGTCATGATATGTAAAGTGTACCTTTATTGAATACATTCCGCCTCCTGTAATTGCCCCCCCCCCCCCCCCCCGTCGTCACTTTCTGACGAGAGCCCACCCCCACCCCCACAACAGGTGAGGTTTCCGAGGCTATGACTGTAGCAATGACAGGTGAATATTTATTGAGGCGCGAGGCACGACCACTAACAACGATGTCCAGCATGTTGCTCCATTGCCCCCGTGGCTGCAGGACAGCATTTTGTCCTTCGCCTTGCCACCTTGTATAACAGGGAGATGACCCGCGGTAGAACATTCATACGTTTGAATAAGTAAGTAGATGGCTTTGTCTATATTTATAGTATCTACGTTGTATTTCAGCTGTTTTGGCAAAATAAGCGTTCTCACTGTGCTTTCGACCAGTATTTGTGCCGTAGGAACCATGGTTTTAACAGTAACAATCTCAATCACCAATCAGCTGGAACTATTGCCATATACTGTTAGAGGACTACAATTTTGTTACAGCATTCTGAAGAGAAGTCCGGCTTCGCCGGAGACATTTTTCTACCAAAAAATCTACAAATTTCGCCTGCTGTCTAAACAACCTCAAATATGCTGGCTCGCTATCGCTCGCCAGCTAAAAATCGACACCTGGATATGGGTAGACGTTTAAAAACAGACGGCTGAATGGTCCCGAATGGATATAATCCGGCCAAATGGCATCCCTGGATCCATACATAAATTCCAATGCTTTATCATGACAGAGATATTGAGTGTTGCAAATGATATTCAGTCAGTCAGTAGCCTTCCCATATTTCCATATTTGACCGAGTAATGTAAAATTTCTGTTAAAATGACAATCCTGGAAGGACTTATCCCAGATACTGTATTAGTATCTGGGGTGAATCAATTTTTTCTGGGGAATGTGTGAGTATTTGTATTTTATATATATATATATATATATATATATATATATATATATATATATATATATATATATATATATATATATATATATATATATATATATATATACTGTAGTTTTTGCTGATCCTCCCTACCCCCTTGTGGGAATATGAGAAGGCATATTATATTTTCCCATGTATTTACCCATAAGGGTGGTCCAGCTGTCAAAAGGGCCTATTCCACACCCACGTCAGTGTGAACATTATTTAAATTGTGTAATTAAGGAGCACAGAGCCAAATATCACGATATGTTCTTGTGGCTGACAATCAATCCGTCTCTCCATGAGGCAACAATTACCATTGAGGGTGAACGAGGCCTCATGCTGGGTGCCAATGAGGCTGTACTTCAACTCAAAGTGTGCATCCCTAAACATTACTGCAACATTTGCACCAGCGGGCGGGAGTATTGGTGATGAGGACGTGGGTAAATGTTACGCCACAACATAATTTTCCATTACCTCCCCCACCTTTTAATTATTCCTATAGTTAGCAACCAAATCTTTTATTGGAATGCTGTTGATGGTCATAGACATTCCTGTGTAAGAGACCATGTTGTGTATTATATACCTCGTGTCCGTTTTACGTAATACGTACACGTTTCATACATACAATTTTATGCATGATAATTTATATATAATTTCTATAACAGTAAGACATACACTGCATTGTATCGCAATATCATGTTTAGAGAGAGGATAGACGAAATACAATAGGCCTATATAAAATAATAACATTGATCATTATCCACACAGGCCTTACCACCGAGTTGCACACACCATGGGCATGACTGCGGCAGGAGTGAGGCAGATGGTCCAACGCGCTACCACGTCCTTCCCTTCCACACCTGCACCACCGCCTACACCTGCCGCCATCGACAACTTTGCTGTCGGTGCCATACGCCACCACATTCACCGCAAGTTTGCCGACAGACAACATCTTACACTCAGTGTAATAGCGACGGACCTAAAGACAGCTGGTATTATCCCGAATGATACCTCTGAGACGGCAGTTTGGCGGCTCATACACACCATGGGATTCCAATACAAGACATCACAGAGAAAGATGTATGTGAGGAGGGAATCTCTGGACGTGGTGTGTCGCCGGATTGCTGCTCTCCGGGCTCTCCAGCATCACCGGAGGGAGGGAAGGAAGGTGGTGTATGTTGACGAGACTTGGTTTACCACCAGGATGGGCCACAGCAGGGAGTGGGTGGATACCATACAGCCTGCCACCAGCACCACCTACAGTCGTCAGGTACCACCAGGAGAAGGGGAGCGATTTTTGGTGGTCGCAGGTGGCACAGCCGAAGGCTTTGTTGACGGGTCCTATCTGTGCTACATGGCCAAGACAACCCAGGGTGACTACCATGGGGAAATGAACGGCGAACTGTTCCTGCGGTGGCTAACAACACACCTCCTGCCGTCATTGCCAGAGCCATCTGTACTGGTGCTGGATAATGCACCTTACCACAGCCACCTGATGGACGAGTGTCGATGCCCTACCACAGCCACTAAGAAGGCGGACCTCATCAGCTGGCTGGAGCACCGCAGGATTTCCATCCCACCTGTTGCCACACGACCTGAGCTGCTGCTCCTCTGCCAGCAGAACCGTCCACAGCCCAAGTACAAGGTCGACAACACCATCCGTGAGTGGGGCCACGAGGTCGTACGGCTGCCACCTGGTCACCCAGAGCTCAACGCCATTGAGCAAGTATGGGGAACCATGAAGCACCATGTGCGGTCCTCCCTCCAGCGGTTTACCCGGGCGGATCTAAAGGCCAGGTTGGAAGAAGCGCGGCTATTGGCAAACAAGGACGTGTGGCAGGGTGCTGTTCAACATTCCCAGAACTTTGAAGAGGGGTACTGGAAGTCCGACAACATACACGAGAGCGTGGAACCTGTAATAATCAACGTCGCCAGCGACGATGAAGGCGAGGATGACGATGTTTTCATGGGCAGTGATAGCGAATAAATGGTTTACAGTATTGTCATGTTTGCCTCATTTTATTCCTACAATATATTTATCGATCATAATGCATCTACTTCATGACAGTAATGTAATGTATGTAATAGTCCTAATGATACGTCACAATATATGCAGTATATTTGGTACTTTATATTTATTTGATAAGGCTACAATGAGAGATGCAGTGATGGAGAGAAGTATAATTATGCAGTCTATAGGTGATGATGTGGTTATCAAAGACACAAGTTAACAAAATATTAATATCTTACCTTAACCATGTTTATATTTTATGATGAATGCACAGTATTTAGCACAAATAAAAACAAGTTATCACAATAGGTCCAGACCACAGGTAATACCAATAGAACGTGTTCTTTGTCCTTCTACCACATGTGCACAAACATCCGGTTATACAGTAATTAACAGTGTGGAATACGTCTTGCCTCCATAACAATTTGCACTACCCCTTGTTTACGTACTCAATAATATCGTAAGCTGCATGAATATTAGTGCATACACTATAATTATTATATCTATATATACTGACATAAGATAAGTAGCTACAAGTACAGTGCATAACATGAACCGTATAATATATTGATGGGAGATGCAGGGAGACGAGAGTGAGGAGGGAGTGTGGATGGGGAGTCGGTGAGAGGTAAGGAAGGTGAGTAGGGGGAGATTTAGGGGTAGCTAAGGAGTGGTTTGGGGGGTGTTGGGGGGGGGGGGGGGGAAGACGAATACTACACATTCCTTTGAATGTGTACACGTGACCTCCCGGCTTCGTCTTAACCCTCTCACGACCATAGGACGCAGAGGTTGCCAGATTAGCAATAAGAAATAGATTACTCTCACTGTTATAATTACCTCTCCAAAATTAGTTTTCTGCCCACAGCTAACTCAAAGACAACTGCAGAGGTTGAAGTAAACAAACTAAAGGTTTATAGATACCCCTGACGGTAACAAAGGCTTTAAAGTATCCCTAATAGGCTCAAAAATCGCGTCAGGATGTGAGAGGGTTAATATTCACGAGTAAACTGCTAACGTAACACATATAGCAAACTGCTATATCGGCCATAAATTAGGTCGGGGTGTAACAGGCTTTGTGCTGAAATACCATACTGATACAACAATAATTCATTTGGGAGATATTTGCGAAAAACAGTGTGACGCTGCCTTTGAAATCCATAGTAAATGGCACGAAAGGTCATAATATTAACAAATAAATGGGGTGATAGGTCTTAAAATTGCCAAACTAATGAACCGGACGTCTTAAAATCTGAAAACTAATGAGGCTTAACATGAGGGAGAAGGGGAGCCAGAGTAACTAACTATCCTCCCTTAAGAGCCTTCCATCCCTCCCCAGCAAACTATTGGCTCTCATCCCTCCATCTGGTTCTCTGTCTTCTTTAGCTGCTTCTTTGGGGACCCAATCTGTCACTTTAACAGTCCATCTGCCACTATCCTGTCGATATATATGGCCTGTCCAAAACCATTTCCTCCTTTGATAATAATGATAATTTATTCTACTTTTGAATGTTTTCTTATCAGAAGGCTCTGGTACCGGTATCTTCTAGTTATCTATGGTTTATTTTGTTTTTACCTAAATACCATTTCCACACGCATATTCTCCAATGTTGTCTTTCGATACCAAGGGCCTTCATGGATCTCTTACGGCAACTCTAACAAGCACAGGCACACTTGTTACCACAAGTTTGTTGGCTTGAACCCGAACACACACATCAGATACATTATGAATAATATACATTTTATGAAGCAGCTCACTACAACACTATTTTTCACCAACCCACACCCCTCCTTCTCAGTACAGATTTTGTTCTCACAGTTTCAATCATCGAGAATGCCTGCAAGCTGCGGAGACTCCCGTGGTTCATTGGGTAGAAGCAGTTATAAACTCATTCATTACCGGTAGTGTTTTTCTATACTTATTCTGGGTACTATTAGATGATTGTTTACAGTTTAAAAAGGGCCTCCAGTAATGAATAGACTTCTAACTATCTCACTTAACCTCTCTTACTACCGCAAATCCTACCTAAGCTATACAAAATCGTCTGAATATAGCTAGAATATAATTAATACGATGTCACCGGTACAGAAAGGGTTAACGTTGCTTAGCAAAATGGGGATCAGTTTTCCAAAGAGACACTTTTATGTATAAAAAGGAGATAAACGGCAAAGCTGTCTGTAACGAGTGTTCCCCTCAACATGAAAGAATGATAAAGATCCAAATTCAAGGTACGTTAGAGTAAAGTTGTCTAGACACGCAGACATTTAAGCAGTTTAAGTCATAGGACATGGAACCGATAGGTTAACCTAACAAGTGCGCATGGGGGTAATTGGAAACGTCCCCCTGTGCTGACGTATTTGAGGTGTTTCCGTCACTAAAATATTCATTGTACCATTAATAGCATTAATACTTACCCATATGCGCCTATTATGGGTTGATTATAAAGGTAATAACCTGAAACAACAATAAAACGAGTGAAAACAGCGTTTGGATGGTCAAAATCGGAGATATAGCCCGCGAGTTGTATAATGTATGGGTGAGGCAAGCTGCTTTCCCGCCAATTTCCCCCAAGGCCACTGAGACACAGTCGATCGATACTCTCTCTCTCTCTCTTGCACTCGCTTGCCATCAGTGATGACAACACCCTGCTTGCAACTCGCTAATGTTAGCACGAAAATATACCTCAGAATAAGGGAATAAAAGGGAAAATAGGTGATAACTGAAGGAGAGGAGGAAAGTGGGGAAGGAGGGGAGGTAGAGGACTGAGATTTTGCATGGCCCAGGGGCCCAAAAAAAATAAAAAAATAAAAAAATAAAAATAAAAATAATATTTTTTTTTCGATGTCAAAAGTTGATTTTTTTTTTCACTCACTCTTAAGAGTCTCCCCGCAGTCCGCCGGGGTAACTCTTAAGAGTCTCCCGCAGTTCCCGGGTTAAGGGAGACCGTTCCCGAGTGTACTTGTTGAGTGGAATAATGACTGGGTAAATCAGCTTACTCTTGGGTTAGAGAGTTGAACAGATTATGGGTGATATTGTGTGGTTATTAATGATTTTGTGCTCAGCCACAATTAGGAGTTAGAAATGTACAAACAGGTGCATTGGGCAAAATTCTTCACTTTTCCCTGCTAATTCAAAAGTTATTAAATTACAATGTAATTTTGAGGGACTAAAAGCTACCAATGGTAAGAGTAAATCTCAAATATATTGTAATTGTGTGGAAAAGAATCATAGGCCTCTTTGATGTATAATCCGTAATCCCAAATGTTGACATTATGGCCATGAGGCTCGCTATCGGGAAGTACATCTTGTTCATCCCCTGAACAAAGTATATAATAATTCTGAAACCAGGAGACAAATGGGAAAACTATAGGATTCATGTTTTAACCCCTTCTGTACTATATTTAGACGATGTTGTGCAGCTTAAGAAGGATCTGTGGTAGCAAATAGGGTTGTTGTTGTTGTTGTTGTTCCCTAAGCTGCCTGGCCGAACAGCCCCGAGTCCCTGAGAAAGGCCATGCCCACGATCGGGCTTTCCCACAGAGCTCTCATTGAGTGTAGATTGTGTTGTTGGCGTAAGTGGTTGTGTGAAATGCAGTCTTCTATGATGTGTTTAATGGTATGGGGTGCTGTGTTACATCCCGGGCAGGCGTCGACAACGGAGTCATCCAGTCTCTTCTGATAGCTCAGGAGGGCTGGATGGTGTCCGCATCTCAGCCTGGCCAGGTGGACTCTGTCCTCGCGAGGAAGGGAGGATTCGGAAGGATGGATTTCGGGAGGTCGTGCATGCAGCTGCGTGTTGTCTGTGAGTGAGTGGATGGATCGGTGAGAGATATGAGTATGGATGTGCTTCTGGAAGTTGGTTCGGGGTGGGCAGGGAGGGAGAGAGGACAATAATTGTGTGTGATACCGTGTGCTGGGTGTTGTTTTGATATTTCTTGGTGTCTGTGGGTGTGTTGCCATGTAGTTTAGTGGGTGGTCTTGGTTCGTGGAGGCTGCTGCCAGGAATTAAGTGCCTCTCATGTCCAGATGGTCTTTGACTTTGAGGATTTTGGTTTCTTGATGTAGGTGATCTGTGGGTGCAGTAGCTGTGCAGCCTGTAATGATCTTCAGGGCTTTGTTTTGAATAGTCTGTAAGGTCTTATGATGTGTTTCAGCTAGGTTAGAAGCAAATAGGGTTAATTAAGATAGTTCGAAGCCTGTTAATTGGTGGAGGCCCCTCTTACACTGAATACAATCGTCAAATAGTTGCCAGATTAAAGTTAAAAAGACGTTGCTGGTACAGAAGGGGTTAACCACCTCTATGAATCCCTCTATAATACATTAATAAAATGTGTTAGTTTCCATGCACATACACTTCCACATGTCCAACCCCTCTCCCTTTCTCTCTCTCAATACAACTAACGTTTTCAAAAGGATGCTACACATTTATCTCGAGCAGGTTGAAATACTATATAATATACACACGTATGCCTAACGATTTGTCTATGTGAATTAAGGAAACAAAAGGCACAGCTGCCTTTAACAAGTGTCTTCCCCAAAGTTGAAAGAATGACAAAGAGCCAAACTCAAGGTACGTTAGAGTCAAAATGTCAGGACACACGGAGCTTGAAGCAGTGAAATGCAGATAGAGGGAGAGTGTATAATAGTATAGCTTATATTCCTGCACGTGCTATGAATTAACCAGCAGACATTTTATTATTCTGCAAGCGAGGTTGGTTTTCCATTTATGTCTCTTATTGCCCTATATTTCGTGGATAATGGTTGGAGGGTTGAGAGGCTTCTAAACTACTGTCCTAGTCTTCCACTTAGTAGCAACTACTTAACAATACTACATTTAATTCTAGACTACTTAGTAACAAGCGGAAGGTGCAAGTAATCCGTATACTTATGTAACTATGTATACCTCTCCCACCCCCCTCCCCCACTCTCACTCTGCAAAATTATTGGTAAATCTTTTAACTCGCACGAATCTAAGAATTTCTTCTTGAATCGAGTTGTCAACTTGTGGAATGGGCTTCCTCGAAACGTTATAGACTGCATCACCGTTGATTCATTTAAACTCCGCCTAGACAAATATCTCACATCAAACCCGCGACTGACTGCGTTTGTAAATTAATAACTTTATTTTATCCCCCCCTCAGTTACTAACCCATCTGTCCTCTACTAACTTCCTAATCCTGCCACGGACATTAGTTCCAGGGCAGTAATTCCCTTTCCAATGTTCCCTTACCCACTCTAAACCACTGTTTGGACACTTGATCCTCAGTGTTTTGGAGGACAAGCAACCTAGAAGGGTCACTAGATATGTTGTTGCTTGATTTCCTTTGTACTCCTTTGTACTCTCTCTCTCTCTCTCTGTGTGTCTCTCTCTCTCTCTCTCTCTCGCACTTACCCCACTCCCCTCAGGGATGTTTTTCTTGTACCTCAAACACAATTTCCACACACATTCCTCCATTGTTCACTTCCCCTAACAACCACTCTCATAAAAATGTTGCAGCAATACACACACATACACGCACACACCGACACATGCACACAAACACACTCAATAAATAAACTGATTATTATATACCGATTCTTAACCCTTGTCTAGCGGGGTGTTTTGGGCTTATTTGGGCATATTCAGGCCCTCCTGAATGATAAATCAAGTATCTGCATGAACAGAAATGTATTCAGCAAAAAAATAGGGGCTAAATGCTTCAAAATGAGACCAGAACGAGCTACGTAGCACTCGTGGTTCTCATACAGTGATACCAGTAACATGGGAGTTTAGCGTATAGCGGCATATTTTTCCCAGCTATGCTCACTACTGGCTACACTGCCGGCCTCTTGAGAACACAGGGAACATGAGTTAATGGGCGGCGGTAAGCCCTGGGAGTCGGCTGTCTGGCCCGCTGCGCTCCCCGCCATTTGCACTCGATTTTAAACCTTTCAAAGCCTTTATTGGCGGCGCGCAACTTATGTCGTGTGAAAGAAATTTGGACTAAGTGGCGGTTCACAACTTATGTCGTGTGCCATTTTCAGCACGTAATGTTGCTGAGAGAGAGAGATAAGTTGTGGCAGGAGAGTAGCAAGCGTATGAATGCTCCAGACCACCATGGCGGACCTACTGACATGAATCCCACCCTCCCCCACCCTCACGCACTCGCTACACAGGGAATTATGTAGGGAAACTACCTAATTACATGGTTTTTGCACTCGTGTTGCGCGATCGTTGCAAGAAAACTAACTGTCGTACAAGGATGGTTGGGGTGTCATTGGAAAGCTCTGTTTATGCCCTTTCAGGGATAGATACTTGTTTTACGCTCTGGGTCTTATTTAGGGATGAAAATGATCACGTAAACAACCCTATTTAGGGTAAAAACACCCCGCTGGGCGGTACATTTAAATTATCGCCTAGGCCGCTCGTTAGGTGTTAATAATGCTCCTAACTTGCTGCAAATTGGAGGCGGACTTAAGTCCGCCGCCGCTCTGAAGGGGTTAATAAGTACACCGACTATTATAAACCAATTATTTTGATTACATACACACAAACATACATATTACACACACATATCCACACCTACTACACATCCAGTTTCAACTATACACTCTCTGTTTTAACTTCAGAGACTCATGTGGTATAAATAATATATTGTATTTTATCAAGCTACACAAGTTCCACAAAAGCGTTACACAATCTTTTCTCACGCGTTTCTACATCCATGTATGCATGTATTTATTACCCCATTCATCTCTGTCTCTCTCTTTGCTGAGTACCTATACCGACATTAGGCAATTGTTAACCCTTTCTGTACCGGTGTCTTTTTAACTGTATGGTGGCTAGTATTAGACTATTCAATTCGGTATAAAAAGGCCTCCAGCAATTAACAGGCTTCAAACTATCTAAATTAACCCTTTTCACTACCGTAGATCCTTTTTAAACTGGAAACAATCGTCTAAACATCACTAGAATATAATTAAAGGGACGTGTCCGTTACAGAAGGTGTTACCTTAATATCATAGAAAATTGTTTTGTCCGAGTGTGTCCAATGTGATTACCAAATATAATAAGTCCTATATGTTATACTTCACATAACCAATAAGTTATCAAATGCATACCCCCAGTATTATCAGCTGAGAGAGAGAGAGAGAGAGAGAGAGAGAGAGAGAGAGAGAGAGAGAGAGAGAGAGAGAGAGAGAGAGAGAGAGAACAGAACCAATACATGGGGTTATTTATTAGTGGCCCCTCCATCATTGACGATTATGCCTATTACATAAGGCTACCTCTTCAAACGCTCATAAGCGTAGTTTGAATCTACCGCCGCAGAGCTCAGAGGAACCTTCATCATAAGCACACGCAAAATCACTCATGGTTCGTCTTTATGATTGGGTTCTCACTACGAAAAAACTTTGTAACAAATAAAAAATAAAAATAAAATAAGAATAACTATTCATAAGCTTTTCATATTCCGTGGATGTACTTCTGTGGATTCTTGGACCAGACGTTGCCTAGCGCATATTTCCGCCTTCCTTGCTCTGCGTTCAACCCACCCGGACGTGTCCCCCACAGTGCTCCGCTTTGATTCCGCATTCTTGCGTCCCTAGTGAGTTTTTTCTCATTTGTTTACTCTGGGATGTCTTGAGTAAGGTTAGGATTAGCTTAGCAGGGGTGTCATGGGTGGTTTTCTCGCAGAACAAGTGTATTTTGGGTCGTTTTGTTGGGGTGTCTATTTCGGACGGACCCTCGTGGCCGAGTTGAGGACGCTCTGAAACTGTTTTTCGTGTTTAGCCATCTTTAGTCCAGCTTGTTAGGAGGCTTTAACTACGCGATGTCGGGCTTCTAGCTATCTTTCAGATGGGGTAGCCTACGTTATTTTATACTGACGTTCCTGGTGTATTTTGTTCACATAGTGTAGTTCTTTCTGGGTCCCGAGTCAGTGTTACCCTTACCCGGGTTTTTTCTACGATGTTGGTGTGGCAGCTGTTCCAGTTTTGGTGGGATGAAGTGCTTTTCGATTGTGTTTCGACGTCATTAAGTGTTTTTTCAGTTTTCACCAGGCCTAGCCAGCCACTCGTAGTTGTTCACATATGCAAGTGTTTTCATTGTTTATTATTATAAAAATGTATTCATGTGTTATGTGTGTCCTGGATTAGTTGTGATTGGCTGATCCAGGAGCATCGGACTGTGTCTGATTATGTTTATCAGATTGCGTTCTGATTGGTGTGGGTTGCCTTTCCGGCGGTTTTTCTCGATTGCTCCGAGAAAGCCGTTTTGTTTACCGGGTTTTAATCAAGTTGGTTAAAATCGGTAGTTAACCCGGTGAGTTGGGTAGCTTGAGGGCTCATCAGAAACTGTGTTCTCTGTGGTCGAGCCTGTGATCAGGCTTCCTGTATTTTTTCCCCACACATTTATCTAGGTGATCATGCTGACACCTGTTGGATATGGTTTTCTCGGCTTTTCAAAGCCATTGAAACAATGCTGTTTGTTTGTTTGGTCTTTCCCTCCCGGCGACCTTTTTACAAAGAGGTCTGGGGCAGGTACAATTGGTTTGACATTTAATATGAAACCTGGCGGTTGTACCTTCGGGTGGTTATATTAACGGATTTGCAATTCGCTATGGTTTACCAAACAATTGATTGATACAATAGGGTATCACGGCCTTCAAGACGGCGATCTATGAGGGCTTCTGGGAGAAGTCGGATTAGAAATTAAGATAGGCTTAGACTTTTTATGGGATAAAAAGATGCCTGAATCTTACTAGTGTTTCAAGTGTAAAGGGATACTTGAAAGACTTCATCGTTAATAAAGATATGCTTCATCTTTATGAAGATTCAGAAGATATGCTTAAATCTTTTGGACAGGTAAAAGATATGCTGAAATCTTTAATATGAAACTAAAGGAAAACGAAAGCCATTGAAAGAATGCTGTTTGTTTGATTGGTCTTTCCCTCCCGGCGACCTTTTTACAAAGAGGTCTAGGGCAGGTACAATTGGTTTGACATTTAATATAAAACCCGGCGGTTGTACCTTCGGGTGGTTATATTAACGGATTTGCAATTCGCTATGGTTTGCCAAACAATTGATGGATACAATAGGGTATCACGGCCTTCAAGCCGCCGATCTATGAGGTTAAGATAGGCTTAGACTTTTTATGGGATAAAAAGATGCCTGAATCTTACTAGTGTTTCAAGTGTAAAGGGATACTTCAAAGACTTCATTAAAGATATGCTGAAATCTTTAATATGAAACTAAATGAAAACGAAAAGTAGTGGTTGAGGGCTACGGTTCGTTGACCAGCGGTTTTGTGACACATGTTTTTGAAACATTTTGGGGTAACCTTATGAGCATTAATTCCTGGAAATTTTCTCTTTCCAGGGCGGAGTACCGGCGTGGCGCCAGATGACCAGGTAGATCCCGGGGGTAGGGTAGATTTCCACCTGTCTCTGTCATGTCGGCACTAGAACCTCTCATTGCCCTATGTTCAACGCCGTTATGCTCAGGTATCCCTATTTTTGCACACAAGCTTTGCATTAAATGTGTTAAATGCCTCGATCGGTCACAGGGGATATGGATGACAAAGAATTGCACTCTTTGTAACCTCTTAAGTGTTAAAGTTTTAATTCAAAAGGATAATACTGCGGTGGTGGCTTTGCAAGAAGTGAAACAACTTCTCGCTACTTATTCAACGAATGTAGCACATAAAGCATTGCAATGTGATAACCTTGAGCTTTGGGAGCTTTTAATTATCAAACATGCCCCCCCCTAAGTGAAAGATACGTGCACGTAAGACCTCAGAGACTGGGCGGGGACAGGATACCACATCGTACGATAACTTTCTCTTTAAACTTTACTAGTAACGAACCAAATAGTAGCATCGAAAAAGTCCCTAATTTCAAGAAAGCAAACTTTCATAAACTTAGAGCTATGTTTAAAGAAACTGACTGGAGCTTTTTAATTAACAATAACGACATAAATACATCTTGGAAGTTATTCGAAACCACTTACCTAAAAGCAGTGCAAGACTGCATACCATCGAAACTTACGGCGTCCAGGCCATAATAATAAGCCCAAATGGTGGAATAAAGATATTTCAAACTGCCTGCTTGCTAAAACATTTGCTAATGATAGATTAAAATCCTCACAAAATGACGAAGAACGGGTGAAATTTGTAGAGCTACGACGCAAAGCCAAAAAGTTAATTAAGCAAAGTAAAAAGACCCTAGAGTTACATATTGCGAATCAAAGTAAAACAAACCCGAAAGAATTCTATAGTTATATCAGAAAGAAAAAAGTAGTTACTTCAACTGTTGGACCGTTAGTCGATGAAAATGGAGAATACACCAAAGACGAAGTACAAATGAGTAATGCCCTCAATACCTTCTTTGCATCAGTTTTTACAACAGAAGACCTCAGTGATATCCCTACACCATCGCCAATTCAGATTGATAATTCAGAAGTTCTAAGCAATATCACCGTTACAGAGAGAGAAGTATTGAATTGTTTAGATAAACTTAAGGTAAATAAAACGCCTGGACCTGATACAATCTCGCCTAGAGTTCTAAAGGAAGCTATGGATGAGCTCTCCAAACCACTGACATTACTATTCAATAAATCCTTGCAGTCTGTAACTATGCCTGATCAGTGGAAGATAGCCAACGTAACACCGATATTCAAAAAAGGCAGCAAATCCCTACCCAGTAACTATCGTCCAATTAGCTTAACCTCAGTTGTATGTAAAATGCTAGAAACGGTCATAAGAGACAGACTCGTAAATCACTTGGAGGAAAATAACATACTTAAAGATACTCAACACGGCTTTCGTAAAAAACGTTCCTGTTTAACAAACCTCTTAGACTTCTTCCACGATATCCTCAACCTCTACGATGAGAGTAAAGCTGTAGATATTATATACCTTGATTTTCAAAAGGCCTTTGACAAAGTTCCCCACAAACGTTTACTGCTAAAACTAAAAGTGCATGGAATAGAAGACGGTGTGTTGAAATGGATAGAAAATTGGCTCAGCGACAGAAAGCAAAGAGTAGTCATAAACGGTAAGGCATCTAAATGGACCAATGTAAGTAGCGGGGTACCCCAGGGATCGGTACTAGGACCAATTCTCTTTCTAATTTACATCAACGACATAGATGAGGGTCTCACCTGTACAATCTCAAAATTTGCTGACGATACAAAAATTGCAAATAGCGTACTCTCAAAAGATCAAGTTGACGATATGCAACAAAATCTAGATAAATTGTCACATTGGGCCCAAATTTGGCAAATGAGTTTCAATGCGGATAAATGTAAAGTACTACATATCGGATACCTAAATGAGAAAGCAAACTATTCGATGAATGGCACTCAGCTTAAGAATGTAAACAGAGAAACCGATCTGGGAGTAACAATATCGAGTAACCTAAAACCGAGTCAACAATGTTCAGAAGTTGTTAAGAAGGCAAATAAAATAATTGGCTTTATAGGCAGATCATTTGAGCATTAATCCAAAGACGTAATCCTAACCCTTTACAATTCCTTAGTCCGCCCTCTTCTGGAATACTGCGTTCAATGCTGGTGCCCTTATTACCAAAAAGACATAAACAAGCTAGAACGAGTTCAACGTAGAGTTACCAAAATGATACCTATCCTAAAGAACAAACCATACGAAGAGCGTCTTAGAGAATTAAATCTATTTCCTTTAACCCAGCGCAGATTAAGAGGTGACTTAATTCAAGTGTTCAAAATCATCAAAGGCATCGACAATATGAACTGTAGTAAGTACTTCACTATCGACCAATCTAATTACACGCGGGGAAACGGTTGCAAAATTATTGGTAAATCTTTTAACTCACACGAATCTAAGAATTTCTTCTTCAATCGAGTTGTCAACTTGTGGAATGGGCTTCCCCGAGACGTTATAGACTGCAGCACTGTTGATTCATTTAAATTCCGCCTAGACAAATATCTCGCATCAAACCCGCGACTGACTGCGTTTGTAAATGAATAACTTTATTTTATCCTCCCCTCAGTTACTAACCCATATGTCCCCTACTAACTACCTAGTCCTGCCACGTTAGTGGCAGGGCAGTAGTTCCCTTTCCAATGTTCCCTTACCCACTCTAAACCACTGTTTGGACACTTGATCCTGAGTGTTTTGGAGGACAAGCAGCCTAGAAGGGTCACTAGATCTGTTGTTGCTTGATTTCCTTTGTACTCCTTTGTACACACCCTCCCCCAGCAAATCTAGGAGGCCTCGCTCACCGTTCACCCTCGGCAACGGTGACGAGGTCCAAATCAAGGTCACCCCTGAGGAAGCAGGTGAAAGCTTCGGGCCACTCTGCTTCACCTTCAAAGAAAAGGAAAAAGGAAGAGAGTAGGGGACCTAAAGACATTACTAGAACTAAGCATAAGTCAAGTAGAAGTCATAAATCATCCAAAAGGGATCCTCCGGCGCGAAAGGACTCACGGCTGTCACCGGAGCCTTGTACCCCGCTTTCTGCCTCTACCCCCACCAAGTCTAACGTCCAATCTGACAGGTCGGGGGTGGAGTCAGAGAATGTGGTGGAGGATGCCCCGGCGGACATTTCATCACCTGATATTCATGCTTTTTCTACCAGGTCACGTGTGTCAGCCTCAGATTTAGAAGTATTTTACAGAAACTATAAACCTCTAGGGTGCTCGGGTGAGGGCTCCCAATTGGAGAGTATACCAAGCTCGCAAGTGAGTAACAGCCACAGCCAAGGTGTATAGCGATACTCACAGCCCTGGCAGGACAGCACACATCCTTTTGTGACTCAAGTAGTGGCTGACGTCCACCGGGATGCCGATGTACCATCTTCTATCTCAGATTTTACATGGCGGCATGTGGAGGTCCCGGCTTCGGCAGGATCTTCCCATGATAGGCCAGACTTACGGGATGAAGAACAGCGTTCTCTGGTCTCAGAGATGGAAGTTGAAGAGTCAGGTCACCATCTAGACGACTCTCAGGGTAATGTCGAATCTCCACGGAGTTCGTCATCTGCTAGGTATGTAACTAGAGAAAAGATTGATGGATTACTATTAAATGCACTTAAAAAGTTCTTTGGCCCTACACCGGAAACTCCTACAGTTGGTGTGGGAGCTCCCCCGACGTCGACAAATGTGCGACCTCTGGCTACATCCATTGCTTTACCTAAGATACCTAACCCTCCTCTTGTGTCAGATCCAATTTCCAATGTCCCAGGCACAGCAGCTCTCACTACTTCCAATGTGCGAGTCATATCAGACATAACTCCCCCCCCCCCCCTTTAGACAAGGCACCAGTCAAAAAAGGAGCTATGCCTCTTTTATACGGGCCTGATGAGTCATGGGTAGCAATGTTACCAACTAAGCCAGAGGCAGCACAAGCTACTATATCGGGGGAGCTCCCTGTACCACATGAGTGGGTAATCCAAGGCAATAAGTCTAGAAAACTAAGAGCATTGGATAGTCACAGAAATGTTTTAGATGTTCATATTAAGGCCATTCCAAGTTATTATAACCATGACTTTTTTGTGTATGCATCAACACCAGCCCTACCCCCGGCCTCAGCTTCACAGCTATTTTTTTACTGGACTAAGAATGATGGCTTTAACGACATCAAGGCACTTTCTGCTTTGACGCCGGAGTAGGGTATGTTTCCGATCACAGACTCAGCCTCTAATCCAGTCTTGCAGGTGGGGCTGTTGGGTACGGGACCTTGGGTGGAATGGGAAACAGAGGCTCAAAATTTTGCCACTACTTTCACTTCAAAAGCTTCTCACCAAATCCCTCAAGAAAACCATACTTGGTTCTCTCTTCCGGTTTTTGGTGCCGGAGGAATCCCCTCTGCTTTGTTTGATTTCTTGGCTGCCCCTAAAATAAATTTGTGCGAATTAAAAGATCCATTTAGCACGCCTTCCCCATCTCACCTAGACCGCGAGTTTAGGTTAAGAGGAAAAGCGTTTAGACTGTTTTCGCAATATATTGTAACCCAGCAAGTAACAAAGTCTATGTTACGCTCTTCTCAGGCGATCGAAGCTGCGGAAGTCAGGAAGGCCATTGAACTTTCCCGGCGCTTGCTTCTCCAAACTTCCATTCAATCTTTAGGAGATAATTCGGACAGCCTTATTAGAGGAAGTTCGAGCAAGGCAGGATCTGAAGATGTTCTTAGTGAAGAAACTTCCTGACCGTATTGCAAGCCAAGTAGTTCTGTCTCCAGTTCTAACTACTTCTTTGATTTCACCAGCAGTTTGGAAGACTGTTTTCAATATGGCACAAGCATTCAAACAAAGTCCCTCTCAACCTAAGAAGCCTACCTTCACTTTCCCTAAGCCAAAACCAGTTTCGAAAGCTCAAGCTAGTGGGTCTAAGCCTTTTCATCAGCCAAAGGCCCCTTCCACCCAGGGTCAGGCTCAAGTCAGGTATAAACAGGGTAAATACTCAGGTAAAGGCCACAGGTTTCACCAACGACTGGCTGGTGGTGGCAGAGACAGAGAAGTTATGCAACACTCATGTCAACATTCCGTTAAACCATGTCAAATCTCTAGGATTCAAGGTCAACTTAGTAAAGTCAAACCTTGTTCCCTCACCAGTAATTCAGTGGATAGGGCTGGTCTGGAACACAGCATCTCTCACTCTGAGTCAGAGTGTGGACAATCGAAACAGATTTCGCTAAAAACTGTTTATGTTTCTCCACAGTCTGACTACGACACGGAGACTCTGGGAATCTCAAGTCGGTTCTCTCAACTGGGTTCAACTAACTGTGAAGTTGAGCCGGTTGAAAGTCAAACGTTTAATCTTGGAGGGCAACAAATATTTCCCACTATTACCGGCGGGAACATTATGGCCTATCCCAACATTAATACATAGCTTACTAGCGGTCTGGGCGAAGAGGGAAATGTTGCACTCAGTCATGTTATGGACCTCTCCTCCGCCGACGGTATGGGTGGACACGGATGCGTCAGGGACGATAGATTGGGGCTTTCAGTCAAACCTCGGGCATCAGGGTCAAGGGCTTTGGTCCCATTCAGAAACCTCCCACATAAATTTAAAAGAATTACTAGTCCCCTTGTATTTCCTTCAAGTTCACAGCTCTACTTTACGGGAAAAATCGGTGGCTTTCAGGATGGACACTCTCAATGCAGTTCACTGCATTCAGAAACAAGGGTCAACGAGGTCTCGGAAGTTGCTAGACGTGTCAGAAAAGATTTTTGTTCTAGCCGACAAGCTGAACATTCATCTTCATGCATCATATCTCCCAGGCGTAGCAAACGTCTGGGCAGATGCTCTGTCTCGGAGACGGAGCACAACGGTAGTGTGGGCACTCAAGCAGAACATTTTCGATCAAATGATTGCAGAGCCTTACCGTCCACAATTGGATCTGTTTGCATCAGAGGAGAATCACAAACTCCCTCGGTACCTCACACGCCGGACATTAACGCCGGCAGGGGGGCCCGACGCATTGGTGACGGATTGGAACATGTGGAGTTCCATTTATCTGTTTCCGCCACCAGATGCTTCTCTAATGTGCCACGTAGTCAACAACTACAGGATTATCGAGGCGTAGTCTCGTTAATCACGCCCCTGTGGCCAGCGCAGTTGTGGTATAAGAGATTGATAACGTGGTGCCCGAACCCGGTGTCGCTCCCGGTCGGGTATTTCCACTTAGACACGATTGGCAACCTAAAGACCTCGCTGACTTTTGCATTGTGGACATTCAGGAGGCCAAGTGGTTAACGCAGTATGGTAGAAACGTGACAGATACATTTATGAATCAGTACACACAATCTACCAAGAGGCAATATCAATCTCATTGGCAGTCCTTTACTTCTTGGATAGTTAGAACAGAACAGACAGTACCTTCGGTGGCATTAGTTTTTAATTATTTAAACTATTTGTTTGAACAGAAACGTCTATCTGTAGTGACTCTAAAAAATCACTTAACAGCTATCAGGGTGCCATTCTTTGACCTTACAGGTCTAACCATACCACAAGCGGAAGAAACGGGTTTCATGAGGGCATGCTTCAAACTCCGCTCACCTCCCCGTCAGCTCATGCCTACCTGGTCTCTTGATCAAGCGTTATTTTTGCTTCATTCCCGTCTGTATCAGAATACGGCAGATTTTGAATTACTATTAAAAAAGGCTGTGTTCCTTATGGCTTTGGCAACTGGTAACAGGGTGTCTGAGCTGGCGGCGATGAGCAACACCCCTAATTGCATAAGGTTTGGTAGACTAAATGATTGAATTCATATTGCACCTTCCCCAGGGTTCATCGCCAAGAATGAACATAGTGAACATGTTTTCTCAGAGTTCACGGTGCCGGCATTGAAACGGGGTAAAGTGCACCATAATTTGTGTCCTGTACAAGCTTTAACCAAATATATGAGAGTGGCACCTCTTAACCAACAAGGTGCTTTATGGGTATCGAGTACAGGTAAAAGTTTAATGAAACGTAAAATGGCTTCTCTGCTAGTAGAAGTCATTAAAGAGAGTAATCCCGGCGTAGTGGGTAGGGCCCACGATTTACGCTAATGGGCAGTATCTTTACGTTTTCTCAAAAAAAAATCTGTGGAAGACATAGCTACTACTCAACTATGGGCTTCAAATCATAAGTTTTTTACTCGATACCTGTCGGTAGCACTAGACGAACCATCAATGCCATGTATAGCGTTACGGCAAAGGGTCTAGATGGGTCTCTAAGTCACTAATTGTTTAGGTTAAGAAAGAGGGGGGGGGGGGGGAGTGCAGTCAGTGAAACAAAAGACACCCTAAACCCCGCCGGAGGATATGTACAGAGTATACGACCTGTGATACAATGTATAAGTGTTGTGATTAAAATTTCTCTGTAGTAATGACTACGGGAAATGTTGTTGAGGTACAATGGATGTAGTACAACAATTGTTTCTTTAAGTGGGATACACTGTTGAAGCAATTTAATTTTAAGAGTTCTCGGTAGTTGCAACTACGAGTAGCATTTTAGTAAGTACATCTGCGATAGTACAAGAATTTATTCTAATTTTTGTGTCTAATTTTAAGGAATATACACATTAGAATAATGGGGTTTATATGTGCACATGTAAACATAAAGTTTTATTTTTCACCACTTAATTTAAGTGGGGTGCCTTTAACTTTCAGATCTGTGAACAGATTCTCATAGTTACCCTTTTTCCTCAAGCAGGCTTCTTTAAGCACGCCCCTGCTTGTACCCCTTTGTATATGTTGTATAAAGTTTATACATAAATATTTTATTTTTACAAAGTAAGAATACTATGTGGTTGTTTGATTATCTGCCTATTCTATTTGCAATGGTTATGATATGATTATGAATGTCCCCCTCCAGTCTTAGATATCAGGCATAATCGTCAATGATGGAGGGGCCAATAATAAATTATAGGTTTGACTCCTGCAAGGAGATAAAGAAAACCTAATATTTAGTAGTGGCCCCGTAATCATTGACGACTGGGGCCCTCCCGACCATCCCCTTCCCATTCGTTGATGTATTAAGGATTTTGGTATACTTGATATGTCAGTGAAGGCGGAAAAATGCGCTAGGCAGCGTCTGGTCCAAGAATCCACAGAAGTACATCCACGGAATATGGAAAGCTTATGAATAGTTATTCTTATTTTATTTATATTTTGTATTTGTTACAAAGTTTTTTCGTAGTGAGAACCCAATCATAAAGACGAACCATAGGTGATTTTGCGTGTGCTTATGATGAAGGTTCCTCTGAGCTCTGCGGCGGTAGATTCAAACTACGCTTATGAGCGTTTGAAGAGGTAGCCTTATGTAATAGGCATAATCGTCAATGATTACGGGGCCACTACTAAATATTAGGTTTTCTTTATCTCCTTGCAGGAGTCAAACCTATAATAAATACATCATGACAGCGCATAGCTACAGGCACCATTCAACTGTTCGTGTCGTAGCTGTAAAGTCAGGTATGTCGGATGTAGTTCCAAGTATTTCATAATTAGAATATTCGAGCATATGGGAAAGAGGTATATAACAGGTAAATATTTGAATAACATACTTTTCTCGGCCATTAGAAACCCTTCTCAGGAGAACAATCCTCCGTACTCAGAGAATTATTTCGAGATAGTAGGTCGCTTCAATATTGAATAAAATGGATAACAAACACCATATGAGGAAGAGCACTTTATTGACAACGTTTCGCAGATAGCTTCAGCAGGTCACTAACCTGAATAAGATGTTTTTAACACCTAACGAGCGGCCTAGGCGGTAAATAATATGTAGCCACCAGCGGGGTGTTTTTACCCAAAATAGGGCTGTTTACATGATCATTTTCATGCCTAAATAAGACCCAGAGCGTAAAACAAGTATCTATCCCTGAAAGGGCATAAACAGAGCTTTCCAATGACACCCCAACGATCCTTGTATGACCGCTAGTTTTCTTGCAACAATCGCGCAACACGAGTGCAAAAACCATGTCATTCGGTACTTTCCCCACACAATTCACTATGTAGCGAGTGTGAGAGGGTGGAGGAGGGTGGGATTCATGTCAGTTGGTCCACCGCGGTGGTCTGGAGCAGTCATACGCTCGCTACTCTCCTGCCACCACTTGTCTCTCTCTCTCAGCAACATTACGTGCTGAAAATGCCACACGACTTATGTTGTGAGCTGCCACATAGTCCAAATTTCTTTCACTCGACATATTATGATGCGCGCCGCCAAATAAGGGTTAAGGGAAAGATTTGTTCACAAAATAATTGTATAGTTTCCAAAACTTATGTAACACATTTCAGTTAATAGGATTAATGATGGATGCAGCTTCTCCGAAATATTGTGACACTAGACAATAAACTGGTGAAGATTAAGATCTTTCGGTTTATGGCGACCCTTTTCATATTAACAATTCAATACCCTAGAGGTTAGGTCACTGGAATTACTCTCTCCCTCTCATATATATATATATACCGGTATATATGCCTGGAAATCCACAGAAGAGTACAGAACAAATACCTGACTCTGGAGCCAGCCACTCTTGCAAATTTTTATAATAACTGAAGATCTACGAAAGTAGAGAAATGCATTTCAACACTTTTACATAAACATTATTTTAATATGTACACAACAGTCCGAGCCTTCTAATAAGATACTCGGACATACTTTTTAAACCCTTATTTTGTGCATGCAATATATTTTAGATGCAATTTAATTTTAGCACTAAAAAATTTTAAACTTTGTGCAGTGAACCTACTCTTTTCTACACACCTTTAGTGTGGAAGCATATTCGCATATATATATATATATATATATATATATATATATATATATATATATATATATATATATATATATATATATATAAAATATATATATATATAGGTGAAGTGACGGGGTTGGTGAGAATGGGCTCCAGGGAAACCTCCTGTAAGCTTGCAAGCCTACAAGTACAGAAGAAACAAAGGAAGCAACGTTTACCCGAGCACCCCATGACCTCAGGAATTTCCCAGACTCTATGGAACACGGGACCTGGTCATCTAGGACAGTCACCCCAGGTAAAAGGAAGTCCTGATGTCTTATCACAGCAGCGGTTTCAAACTACACTCGCTAATCACCAGCCACCATTTGTCCAGACCCCGGATTTGCAGTATAACGAAGAAATGTTTATGCAAGTAAAACACCAAAGGCCCGAATGCTACCGGAGCAAGTGGAACTAATTAGGTCTATCAATTATGATGGGCCTGGAGAACCACCCAACATAACAGTAGAAGAAAGGATAGGCGAACTATTCCCAAGTTGGCCAAAGAGCTTCAATTATGAAGTAATCAATATAATCATTATTACATGCATGCTAGGCTAAGTAACTATCACCTAAGTGTTAAATA
Source organism: Paralithodes platypus (assembly GCA_032716605.1). Lineage (NCBI taxonomy): Eukaryota > Metazoa > Arthropoda > Malacostraca > Decapoda > Lithodidae > Paralithodes > Paralithodes platypus. The sequence continues at coordinate 38,776,022 of CM064577.1, read as the reverse complement.
AAATATCTATTATCCGTATGTACCTAACAATAATTACCATGTATGTCTTAGTTAAGTATTAATCATCACAACTTGACCACAACATATTACAATATCCTTTTTACATTGAATTCCTATAAGTAAGAGGCAAGAATTAAGTCAAACATAGCCTCAACGAAAATATACGAAAAGTAAGCAAACAACCACTGGGGTATTGTCCTTAATTCTGAGAAGAATGGGACATAACAGCAGTGGAGCCATTGTCTTGCCTTCCCCCCTGCCCTGGGAGCACGCCGAACCTGCTGTGTGCCTTCTGAAGTCCGGATCCTAAAGTCCTGATTGTGAGAAGTAGTTCCTCCTGAAGTGCTGCCCTGTGGACCTGCGTTCAACATCGGCCAGACATTCTCTCAGCTCTCTACCCTCCTCTATTACCCTAAGTGTTTCTGAGTATCTTACGTTGTGATTATTGCTATGAAGGTAAGGTTAAAATATGTGAATATTACAGTGCTTAACCCTCAATCATCGGCGCGCAACATATGTCGAGTTAAAGAAAACGTGCCCATATGCGGGCCTCGACAGATGTCGAGTGCAATTTTGTGCACGTAATGTGCTCTGAGAGAGAGCTGAGCGGTGCGAGGAGCATAGATTCCCGCCTGACCGCTCGCCACCACCGCCGTGGGTCGATTGAAATTTATTACACCCTCCTCCACCCTCTCTCACTCGCTACACAGGGAATTATGTAAGGAAATTACCTTATTTTAGGGTTTTTGCACTCGTGTTGCACGATCGTTGCAAGAGAACCAGTGGTCGTAGAAGGATGGTTCGGGTGTCATTGGAAAGCTCTGTTTACGCCCTTTCAGGGATAGATACTTGTATTACGCTCTGGGTCTTGTTTATGCATGAAAAAGAGCACGGAAACAACCCCATTTAGGGTAAAACCACCCGCATGACGGGTAATAGAAGTTGCCGACCCACCCGCTGGAAATGTGTTAATTATCTATAGATCTGTGTCCAAGATCCTTATTCATTGCATATGTGTTAATCTCTCAGAATTTGTAGTAATTGTTATCTAGATCTGTGCCTAAGATCTAAGTGTTCATATGTTATATAAATCTCCTAGAATGTATTACGCATACGTTACATACTTGTGTTCATTAAAGCACCTATCCAAATACTCACAGATTTTCCTTGTATATATCTAATTATATTATGTATGTTGCAAGTTGAAGTCTAAGTGTATTACGTGTAATTATTCCCTTCTTTAAATAATCACCTGTTACCTAGAACCTACGCTCAATTTCATATTCTGTTTGTATCCGTCCCCCCTCGTTGTGAAGAATTTTTATTAGTTTTTATATATACTGTACTTTCTTCCCGAGATTATAAATTTACGCTCATTCGTTTTAAGCGTTATTGTAATTATTATATGAACCGTAAGAGGTATATGAAGCAGTAGATAATGACAAATCATATGATATTATATATTTAGATTTCAGTAAAGCTTTCGACAGAGTCCCTCATGAGAGATTGATGAGAAAGGTTGAGGCGCATGAAATAGGTGGGGCGTTGTTAGGATGGATTAGGTCATGGCTAATTGGTAGGAAGCAGAGAGTCAGCATAAATGGTACTAAGTCAGAGTGGGGATCAGTCAAGAGTGGTGTCCCCCAGGGATCTCTGTATTGGGTCCTCTGTTATGTATCATATACATAAATGACCTTGATTTAGGTATAACTAGTAGGATAAGTAAATTCGCAGACGATACCAAAATAGGGAGACCAATAGATTCAGATAGCGACATAGAGTGCCTCCAAAGGGATCTAGATACACCTTACACGAATGGTCAGTAAAGTGGCAGATGAATTTTAACATTGACAAATGCAAGGTATTAAAGATAGGGAAGACGAATACTAATGCAAAATATAAACTAGCTAATGCTGAATTAGAAAATTCAGACTGCGAGAAAGATTTGGGTGTGTTTGTTAGCAACGATTTGAAACCTAGACAACAGTGTATATGTGTAAGTAACAAGGCAAACAGGATTCTGGGGTTCATCTCAAGGAGTGTGAGTAACAGAACTGCCGATGTTATCTTGAAACTTTACTTGTCATTAGTGAGACCTCATATGGATTATGCTATCCAATTTTGGTGTCCTTATTACAGAATGGATATAGATTCCTTGGAGAGAGTACAGCGAAGAATGACAAAAATTATTCATAATATTAGAAATCTACCATATGAAGAAAGGTTGAACAAATTAGGCTTACATTCGTTAGAAAGACGCAGAGTTAGAGGGGATATGATAGAAGTGTTCAAGTGGTTCAGTGGGGTAAATAAAGGAGACATGACAAATTTACTGAAGCTCAGTGATAGCGAAAGAACTCGAACAAATGGTTATAAATTAGATAAATTTCGTTTCAGAAAAGATATAGGCAAATATTGGTTTGGTAACAGAGTTGTAGATGGGTGGAATAGGCTACCAAGTGATATAGTGGGATCAAGAACGATAGGGAGCTTTAAGATAAAATTAGATAGGCATATGGACGAGATGAGTTGGGTGTGAGGGGGATCTACCAGGTGTGGGCCAAACGGCGCTCAGCAGACCCCCGTTATCTTGTGTTAATCTCTGACCGTTTTGGTGGGGTCAGTACTCAAGGTATTAGTGAGTTGGGCCTATAATTGAGGTTGGGTGTGACAGGGATCTGCCTTGTATGGGCCGATCGGCTTTTTGCAGACTCCCATTTTCTTATGTTCTTATGTATATATGTTCATTTGATTACTGATGTAGATAATTCTGATTCTTCTCGTCTAGGAATTCTAGCCTTGCATAGTTTCTGTTATCTAATTATTCATCATTCGAATACACCGCTTATTATGTGAATTTTTCACAAGACTGTTAACTAGTTCAGATATCTTATTATACCTTTTTGGGTATTTAATTTAGTACAACTTTGTCGTGTACGTCATTTATTTATAAATAATATTGTACTTAATTATTCGTATACGCTGATTTTATTTAAGCGTTCCTCAGTATTGGTTAACTAAGTTAGTTCTGTTAACTGTGCTTTATATCAATTTTCGCTTAAGAGATATTGATCCTTGATTCATTTATAACCAGAGAGTAAATATTAAATCTGAATTCCTCGACCCGATTTAATATTGTTACATATATTGTTACGGCCCTACAATGATGAACCCGAGAGATTAAAATTCAAGCAAGAGCAACTAGCATGCTGTAGCGATCAGAAGGCCAAATAGGGTTAATGTCATGAAAAACCACAAATAAGAGAAGGATGTTATTAAACAATTCTAATTTTCGTATTTCGTATTACTATGAACTAGGGAAAACGAACAGGTTTATAAGCATGATAATTCAGTTAATCACGGCAATGAATAATGGTTGGCTAAGCGCCGAGTGAAGGCTTCGAGGAAATGCACTCGTTACAAGGAATGAACACTACACAAAAAGAACATTTGAAGACAACGGTTAACCTCTGAAGTGCGCATGGGGGTAATTGGAAACGTCCCCCTGTGCTGACGTATTTGAGGTGTTTCCGTCACTAAAATATTCATTGTACCATTAATGGCATTAATACTTATCCATATGCACCTATTATGGGTTGATTATAAAGGTATTAACCTGAAACAACAATCAAACGAGTGAAAACAGCGTTTGGATGGTCAAAATCGGAGATATAGCCCGCGAGTTGTATAATGTATGGGTGAGGCAAGCTGCTTTCCCGCCAATTTCCCCCAAGGCCCGATCGATACTCTATCTCTCTCTCTTGCACTCGCTTGCCATCAGTGATGACAACACCCTGCTTGCAACTCGCTAATGTTAGCATGAAAATATACCTCAGAATAAGGGAATAACAGGGAAAATAGGTGATAACTGAAGGAGAGGAGGAAAGTGGGGAAGGAGGGGAGGTAGAGGACTGAGATTTTGCATGGCCCAGGGGCCAAAAAAAAATAAAAAAATAAAAAAATATATATAAATATTTTTTTTTTTTCGATGTCAAAAGTTGATTTTTTTGTTCACTCACTCTTAAGAGTCTCCCCGCAGTCCGCCGGGGGAACTCTTAAGAGTCTCCCTGCAGTTCCTAGGTTAATCAACACTTAGCATGCTGAACAGTAAACTGGATCACACTCAATTACAGACCGATATATGATACCATATGATATCATCAGACAACACGCTCGGACAACGTGTACACTCAAGAACACTAATCAGTGTTCGTTACACACCACACAACGCGTAATAAAACTCAGAGCTCTTCACAACAATAGGGCTCGTTACACATACACAATAATGCACTAATGCTGTCTCATCTCCCCTTCAAAGGACAAAATGGTGCAATACCTACTTGTCTTAACACACAAACCAGGGGACAACACGTCACGCATGTCCAGGGGTAAACCCAGACCAGCGTGAAGGGGAGCACTTCCTCCACACCTCTGCCTCCTCGGGCGCTCCAACAGGTACTCACTCTTAACTCTTCCCTCCCTACACACATCTCCTCCCCATACCCTACTTTCGGCAAGAAATGTGGTGTCACACTAGTCTATCCAACAGAGTCACACGGAATATCAGATACAGGCCTCCTGTCGTGGGAAACATAGATTTTCCCATGCCTCCATGGTCCACGTGTGTAGGTGGTGGAGGTTCCCACGAATCCACACCACGTGTGTAGGTGGATGGACTTTCTCATGCCTACCCGACACCTGCTGCTATCGGGGTAGATTAAGGTGGGTCACCTCTGTCTCTCTCGTCCCTCCTTCTATTGCTCGGCTACCACGCGGCTCCTCTCACACCCTCCCCCTTAAAAATAAATTTGTGGTGACAAATTTAAGCATTCACAAACATTTTTTATATGCGGGACAGGTGGTCAGCAATGACATTACATTTCCCTGGAATATGAATGATATTGAGGTGGTACTCATGCAAGAACAAACTCCACCTTGTAAGCATCATGAACAAAGTTAATATTCTGGCTACCACCAGACACAGGATGCTATACTTCACGATCATCACCTAGCAACAAGACTGCACCCGTCCCCAAATCACTTACATCCACACCCAATTTGAGCTTGGCACACCCCACATGCCCAATACATTCCTTAAGTCTAGACAAATGGTAAGTGTCACTCTTGGTGATATCATTGAGTTTCTTAACATCAATGCAAAACCCTGCTGACCCACCTGGCTCATGTATGAAAGTGACAGTGGAGGAGCATTCACTCTGGCGTGGCTCTCTGATGTCTCGTTGCAACTCGTCGTCGACCTCCTGGCGCGTCACCTTGGCTCTCTCGGGGTTGACTCGGCACGGCCGCAGCTTGACAGGCTCCACATCCGCCACGCCCACGTCACATTCCATCTCCATTGTCCGGCTTGAAGCATTCCGGGGGACACTCTCCAACCTTTTCTCTACTAGACCATTAAGAGGATAATTTTTGTGCATATGCAGTTCATTGATTACACCATGCATCGCTTCATTTTCTGCAGCCTCCTTCACTCTCGGCTGCTCTATCTCCTCGTGATTAGTAAATGGGCCCACATCGGGCAGACACTTTTCACCTGAGACATCATCACTCTCTCTCACACCATCATTTAGAGAGAATAATTCATCTAGCCCCACCTCATCAGGGCCCTCAAACACACTTTGCACCCTTGCAACATCACTCTTTGCCAGCGAGAATAATTTCCCTAGTCCCCATTCATTATGGCCATCTAGCACACCTGGCACATCACACCTTGCTGGCGAGAACAATTTCTCCAATCCCACCTCATTAGGGCCATCCAGCACACCTTGCACACTTGCAACACCACTCTCTTTTGCCATTGCCACATTCATCCCATTATTTTTATGAGACATGGGCCGGGTTACAGCACAAGCAGGGAATAAATCTGGCATCTCCTTCTCCAGCTCTCCTGTTGCAGCACAACCATTAGACCTGGAAACAATTATGGGAGAATTATTCACCTTCCTCCCCGCCAAATCATTTCCTAACACAAGGTCAATTCCAGGCACTGGCAATTCATTTATCAGCCCCACCGTTACCATACCATTCACGAGCTCACTTCTCAGCTCAACAGTCACAAGAGGCACAGACATATTGCCCCCTACACCACGAATGAGGATGCTTTTTCCCTCGTGCACAAACTTCTCCAGCACCTTCGTCCTCATGAGCATTTGTGCAGCACCTGTATCTCTCCAGATTTTCACAGGCCTAACTTCATCATTCTTACGAACAGATCCACACGACACAAAGGCAGCAAATGCCACATCTCTCTTTCTCCTCTTCCTCATTCACACAGACTTTCCCCAAGAGCTACGGATTTAAAGTCTCTCATGTACTAAGCTTTACTGTTATCTGCCAGAGGCCTTTCCCCCATGCCCTTCCACATCTGTTTAAGGAAACAATTACGTTCCACGTGACCAGCTTTATCACAGTAGGAACACGCCACCTCCCTTCTCTCTTCCCTCTTACTTCCGCCAGTGGTGGGAGAAGCAGGGGGCTGCCATGGCTTTTCATTCCACCTTTGAGGTGGAATTTTTGGCTCCTGGGTGGTAACACTGTCAGTGGTCGGTGACCTTGGTGACTCAGGGTGGTGGTAGTAATTGCTTCCTCTACTGCCGCCCGCTCTACTGTCCTGACCTACTTTGCGTGTTAATACATATTCATCGGCGAGTGTGGCAGCCTTCTCGGGATTCAGGGTAGCTTTCTCTAGGATATGTGAAGCTACGTCTCTATGTATTGTTCTACAGAAATCCTCCAAAAGAAAGAGCTCAAACATTTTCTCATAGTTACCTTGAATATCCCGAGAACGCAGCCACCTGTTTAGTTCCTTTTTCTTCTCATACATGAACTCCACATGCGTCAAATGACCAGGTTTATAGGGATTCCTAAACAGCAAACGGTAAGATTTAGTCACTAATTCGTAGGCACGTAGAATGGTCCCTTTTACAGTCTCATAATCGCCACTTTGAGACACGGTAAGAGCAGTGTAGGCGACAAGAGCCTTTCCCTTTAACCCACTTTGCAACAAGAGAGCCCATTTATCCCCAGGCCAGTCCATGTTACTCGCGACTTTCTCAAAAGCCAAAAAATACCCAGTTGGATCTGCCTCGTTAATTGTCGGCACCATGCGAACGTGCTTAGTGACATCAAACACCTTGCCGCCCCCTGGCACGTGCCGTGTCTCGCCAGTCCCGTTATTACACTCAAGTTTCCTCTCCTCCAGTTTCAGCATCGCCTGTTCTACTTGAAGTCTCGCCTGTTCTGTTTGTTGTTTTGCTTGTTCTATTTGAAGTCTCGCCCATTCTGTCTATTGTGTTTCCTGTTCTGTTTGTTGTTTTGCTTGTTCTGTCTGTTGTTTGGCTAACTCCAGTTGCATTCTGAGCAACTCTACCGGGTTGTCTGTATTCTGTACCGATTGTGATTGTTGTGTGTCTGTCACAGTCTGCACCCCATCTGCAACTAACCCATCCCGGGTGGCGGAAACTAGCCCCAATCTCTCTAACACCCACTCCAATAATTCCGCCTTAGTGTCAGAGATTGCGTTATCAATCTCCAACTTGTCTGCCACCAATTTAAGCTCCTGCTTAGACAGACTAGAGACATTTTCATAAGTGGGATCTGAGCGAAGAAACCCTTCTACATCCTCATCGTTCATAAGAAACATCTTGGCCTGGTTTAATTGATCCGATTAAAGCAAAAACAAAATCGAAGTCATGTACCAGAAACGAGAGATGAGTAGCAATACAGTACACCAACAAATCGTCTGAGTGTGATTCCAGTGAAAAACAAAAATACAAAGATTTAAAAAATGCTTAAGTTCGATTCCCGGTGAACAGTCGTGAACAAAAAGACAAGTCCCTAGTGTGGGTACAAGTTCGCTAAATCCTAAGCAAGGTAGCCAAATTCTTGTTACGGCCCTACAATGCTGAACCCAAGAGATTAAAATTCAAGCAAGGGCAACTAGCATGCTGTTGCGATCAGAAGGCCAAATAGGGTTAATGTCATGAAAAATCACAAATAAGAGAAGGATGATATTAAACACTTCTAATTTTCGTATTAATTATATTACTATTAACTAGGGAAAACGAACAGGTTGATAAGCATGATAATTCAGTTAATCACGGCAATGAATAATGGTTGGCTAAGCGCCGAGTGAAGGCTTCGAGTAAATGCACTCGTTACAAGGAATGAACACTACACAAAAAGAACATTTGAAAACAACGGTTAATCAACACTTAGCATGCTGAACAGTAAACTGGATCACACTCAATTACAGACCGATATATGATACCATAATATATCACCAGACAACACGCTCGGACGTGTACACTGAAGAACATTAATCAGTGTTCGTTACACACCACACAACACACAATAAAACTCAGAGCTCTTCACAACACTAGGGCTCGTTACACATAGACAATAATGCACCAATGCTGTCTCATCTCCCCTTCAAAGGACAAAACAGTGCACTACCTACTTGTCTTAACACACAAACCAGGGGACAACACGTCACGCATGTCCAGGGGTACACCCAGACCAGCGTGAAGGGGAGCACTTCCTCCACACCTCTGCCTCCTCGGGCGCTCCAACAGGTACTCACTCTTAACTCTTCCCTCCCTACACACATCTCCTCCCCATACCCTACTTTCGGCAAGAAATGTGGTGTCACACTAGTCTATCCAACAGAGTGACACGGAATATCAGGTACAGGCCTCCTATCGTGGGAAACATAGATTTTCCTATGCCTCCATGGTCCACGTGTGTAGGTGGTGGAGGTTCCCACGGATCCACACCACGTGTGTAGGTGGATGGACTTTCTCATGCCTACCCGACACCTGCTGCTATCGGGGTTGATTAACACCTTACGAGCGGCCTATGCGGTTTATTTATATGTACCGCCCAGCGGGGTGTTTTTAGCCAAAATAGGGCTGTTTACGTGATCATTTTCATGCCTAAATAAGACCCAGAACGTAAAACAAGTACCTATCCCTGAAAGGGCATAAACAGAGCTTTCGAATGACACCATAACGATCCTTTTATGATGGCTAGTTTTCTTGCAATAACCGTGCAACGCGAGTGCAAAAAGCATGAAATTAGCCACTTTCCCGATATAATTCCTTATATAGCGAGTGAGAGAGGGAGGAGGGAGCTGGGATTCGTGTCAGTATGTTCGCCGCGGTGGTCTGGAGCAGTCATACGCTCGCTACTCTCCTGCCACCACTTGTCTCTCTCTCTCAGCAACATTACGTGCTGAAATTGCCACTCGAGTTATGTCGAGCGCCGCCACATAGTCCAGCTTTATTTAACTCGACTTATGTGGTGAGCCGCTAATTAATGGTTAAGGTGGGTCACCTCTGTCTCTCTCCTCCCTCCTTCCATTGCTGTCTCGGCTACCACACGGCTCCTCTCACAATATCGATTGAAGAAACATATGTTCAGATCATAATTTACCCAAATTAAGTTAATAGTAAGTTGAATCGTAAAAGTAATTCAGCATATCATTTCCCTTAATTTCAACTCCTTCTCCCATGTACTAAGATCATAATCGCACAAATAGTAAATAGAAATTCCAAGATCTCAGTAACTAGAATGACCTGAGCTATTTACCTGGTCATTAGCCACCCCTACCCGGGCTGATTTACCTGCCCACGAGCGCCCCTCACCACCCGTGAGCGTTACTCGAACCAGCCGTTCATATACTAGTTTTATTTCTCAATTCGCTTCATTCTCCCATTCCCGGGGAAACTTGTGTTTTAAAGAATAAATATACGTTAGACACTCGACTCACATATACATTATTATCAAGGGTTGATTCTATATGTCACATGTTCTTTCTTATTAATTGTATATTTCCTATTTCATATTACCACAATAGGTTATAATTTGTGTTCTTGATCAGAGACTGAATATTTATGCATTACATGTGTTGCTTACCGTTTCTCATAATAGTTAAGTTAACCCTCGGTCCTCATTTAGCTCTATACATCCGTGATCTTAACATTGAGATAATTATGCAACGCATTGAGTGATCCGGAGTATATCGCAAGAATCAATAAGTATATTAACCCTACGCCATTGAATAAACTATATGTGTATAATTTACATGTGTGTTGTCATTGAGTTTTGTAGCACCTGATTGAATACCTATTTTTGTGGTTAAGAACGTGTTCGATGTGTTCCTGTTGAGGATATTTACGGTCTATAAGTCCATAACTGGATTTTAGTGCAGACTGGATAACGAGATATAAATATTATATCTCGGCATAACACTGGCGGCAGCGGTGTCTCGATACGGCATAACAGCACAAGTGTTCTTACTGTAATTTTTTTCTAAGTATTCAATTTTTTTTGTTTTTTTGTTTTTTTCTATGTGATTGAGGGAGGCAAAAGGCATAACTGCCTATAGCGTGTGCCTCCCCCATAGTTGAAAGAGAGACAGGGCCAAAATCAAGGGACGTTTGAGCCAAAATGCCTGGACACACAGAGTTTGAAGCAATTTAAGTCATAGGAAGAGGGAAAGACTGATTCTGGGAGAGAGTTCCAGAGCTCAGCTGTTGAGTTGAATAAAGTTTGAGAGTAACGTTTCACTCTTGGTTTGGAGAGTTGCACAGAGTAGGGGTGGGATTGAGTTGCAAGACGGGTATCACGTGCCCTACGTAAAGGAGGTGGTATGCACTGGGATAGCTCTGAGGAACACTGATTATTATAGTAGCGATAGAATAGCGAGAGAGATGCAACATTGCGGCGGAGAGAGAGAGATTGCAGAGAGTTGGTGAGTGGACGGGAGTTAATGATACGAAAGGCCTTCCTTTCAACTTCGTCTAGGAGAGCGGTGTGAGAGGAACCTCCCAACACATGTGAACAATACTCAATACAAGGGCGCACTATGCCCCTGTACAGAGCAAGAAGCTGTGCAGGGGAAAAGAACCCCCTAAGGCGGTTGAGCACACCCAGCTTCTGGGAGACTGCCTTAGCAAGACGGGTAATATGGTCCTTCCAAATGAGAGCAGAAGAAAAAGAGACACCAAGAATATTGAGAGAAGATGAAGGGTTGATTTTTGTATTGTTGAAGAATAAGGGATAGTCCGCTGGGAGATCCTGACGGGTAGATAGATGGAGAAATTGGGTTTTGGAAGCATTAAAGTTAACAAGGTTTTCTCTGCCCCAATTGGAAATAGTATTTAGATCAGAATTTAAGAGTTCTATGGCTTCATTACGTTTGTCGTTGAGGGTTTGCTGGCTGGGGCGTTCTGAAAAACTAATGGAGTAGTGTAAGGTTGAGTCGTCTGCGTATGAATGGATGGGAATTAAGGTACAGTTAAGGAGATCATTTATAAAAATTAGAAAGAGAATAGGAATTAGGACAGAGCCCTGAGGAACACCGGCTTTATAGGGTGAGGAAGTGAACAATGGCTATCCACAACCGCGGCTATGGAACGGCCGGAATGGAAATTAGAGACAATGGCACAGATGGAGGGATAGAAACCGAAGGAGGGTAGTTTAGAAATTAAAGATTTATGCCAGACTCTATCGAAGGCTTTCGATATGTCTAGTGCAATAGAAAAAGTCTCACCGAAGTCCCGAAAGGAGGATGACCAAGAGTTAGTAAGATATGAAAGAAGATCACCAGTAGAGCGACCCTTAAGGAAGCCATACTGGCGATCTGAGAGCAGATTATGAGAAGAGAAATGCTTAAGAAATTTGGAAGCAAGAATAGTTTCAAAAACTTTAGAAAGACACGAGATAAGAGCAATTGGACGATAGTTGGAGGGTTGAGAGCGGTCACCCTTCTTTGGGACAGGTTGAATGTGAGCAAACTTCCAGCATGAAGGGAAGACATTAGAGGATAGACAGAGACGAAAGAGTTTGCCTAGGCAGGGAGTCAGCACGGAAGCACAGTTTTTGAGAACAACAGGAGGAACACCGTGCGGACCGTACGCCTTATTAGTGTTAAGCCCAGAGAGGGTAGAAAGTACATCTTTAGAAGAGATTAGGATATTAGGCATAAGTAAGAGAGAGGAGGGCGGAGAGGTAGGAATAGCACCGGAATCATCCAAGGTGGAGTTTCTAGCAAAAGTTTGAGCGAAGAGTTTAGCTTTGTCAGAGGAAGAAGTGATGGTTGTGCCATCTGAGTGGGAAAGGGGAGGGAAAGACGAGAAAGAGAAATTGTTGGAGAGGTTTTTGGCTAGATGCCAGAAAGCTTGGGAAGAGCTAGAGTTGGATAGTTCAGTGCATTTATTATTGATGAAAGAGTGTTTGGCAAGTCGAAGAACAGATTTGGCTTGATTCCGGGCAGAAACATATGAAGAATGAGAGTCTTGAGTTTTAAGGCGTCGGTACCGTTTGAATGCTTCCTCCTTATTGCGGACAGCAGCAGAACAGGCGTGAGTAAACCTAGATTTGTTAGCATTAGTCTGAGAGAAAGAGAATGGAATGTATGCATCCATGCCCGGTAGGATTACCTCGGTAATGCATTCAGCACTCTCCGAGGGTCCTCGGCCATGGAAGCAGAAATCATTCCATGGGAAATCAAAGAAGTACTGCCGAAGAGCCTCCCAGTCAGCAGCGCCAAAGTGCCACAAGCGCCGCCGGCTAGGAGGATCGGGTGGCCGTACTGGAGAGATAGGACAGGTGACAGAGATAAGTTTATGGTCGGAGGAGCCCAAAGGAGAGAAAAGATCGACAGTATAAGAAGAAGGGTTAGAAGTTAGAAACAGGTCAAGAATGTTGGGCCGATCTCCGATGCGATCCGGGATACGGGTGGGTTGCTGAACTAACTGCTCTAGGTCATTTAGGATAGAAAAGTGGTAGGCTTGTTCACCAGGTGGATCAGTAGTGTGAGAGGAGAGCCATTGGCGGTGGTGAACGTTGAAATCTCCTAAGATGGAGATTTCTGAGAAAGGAGAAATGGATAGAATGTGTTCCACTGTAGAGTTTAGATAGTCAAAGAATTTGGGAAAGTTGGTAGAGTTAGGGGAAAGATAGACAGCACAGAAATATTTAGTAAGAGAAAGACAGGAAAGTTTGAGCCATAAAGTTGAGAATTCATAGGAGTCGAAATCGGGAACACGAGAGCAAGTGAGTTTGTTGTGCACATATGCACAATATCCGCCTTTGGCTTTGAAACTAGGATAGAGAAAGTAGGAGGATACAGAGAAGGGTTTGCTGGATGTTGCTACAGACACCTGAGTTTCGGTGAGGAAGAGAAGATCAGGTTTGTAGGAGGAGAGATGGTGCTCAACAGAGTGAAAGTTAGAGGAAAGTCCGCGAATGTTGCAGAAATTAATAGAAAGAGTAACAGGCCGAGGTCCAGGTAATTGTGTGGGATCGTCAGGGGATGTTCGGTCGGGTGAGGGGGCATTTATGGTCCCCCCCCCCTGGGGACTCCGAGGCTGGGCTAGAATTAAAAAAAAAAAAAAAAATTAATTTTGGTGTGGAGGAATGAAGTGTGGTGTGCATGTTTAGTGTAGTAAAGTGGATAGGAGGAGGAGGTGTTTGTGAGAGCTAGCTGGATTGCTCTCAGTGTAAATGAGGCACAAAGAAAATCAGTAAGAGAGGCCAAGCAAATGAAACAGGAGTTCCAGCGACTCTTTATCACATGCCTATAACCTCACCTGGGTCTAGCCCTGATCGCTTGGTGCCTACAATCTCCCCACAGTAAAGTGTTTCACATTATTCAGCATGGCAGCAATTAGATCTCTTGACATCCCGGCATTCAAGCCTGAGGATTATGATATATACACATATATGGAGATAGTCAAACCGGTCCTGGATATTATGTTCGGAAACGAGGATGCTTCCAAGATTCATACTATTGTGGTAAAACTAGGGAAGTATGCAACTAAAGTGTCGGGGTATGTGCACGATAATATGCCTGGGTTAAACTGGGCACAGTTTGAAGTATATGTGAAAACTGCAATTAATCCAGTATTGGGACAAACAATTTGGATGGTACTATTGAACAATTGTAACAGATAGCTTTAACTGCGTTCCCAGAAGAAACCACGACGCAAAGGAAGAAGATAATATTCAAGGCACTTGTGAGAATTTTGCCTGACCCAGTGGCCGACCACTTCTCGATAGTCGAGCCAACTAATTATGATGCGGATATGCCTGTGATCAGAAGAATCATGGCACTATGGAAGTCCAGGGAACAAACTAAGATTGCAGTGATTAGCAAAGTCACCACTCACCCAACCACCAACACAGCCCCCATCAGTGGTCCAGTAGCTCCTCGTGTAACTGACAAAGCTGAAGATTGGGCCCGGATTTGATCAGCGGATTGGAAACCCTGTTCTGGACCATGCATGCTTTGGTCATTGAAGAGGTCATTTAATGAATTGACCAAGAAGAGGACCAGAACCCCAAGTTGGTGGGCGCAGATTCCCTGGATCAAACCGCGTCAGATTGCTACCATGATAGGAGACGGGACGGCAGGCATAGAAGGAGCAGAACAATATCAGCCTGAAACCCTACAGCCAGAACCACTGGATTTTTAGGCTGCCCCCCCAAACAAATAGTCGTAACCATGACGGGACATCGGATGATGGTCTTCCGGTGTACAAGAAAATCATGCTGAATGAGGTGAAAGTCCGACTTCTTATAGATATGGGGGCTTCCCGATCTTGCCTCTTCCTTCCTTTCTTTCGAAAACATTTTTTTTTTTTTTTGGACAGTCTGCTGCAATCTTCCTCCATTATCTTCGTAAGTGCAAACGACCAAGTTATTCCCAATCTTGGTCAAACTCTTCCACTATATGTAAACACCCCTCTCCCAAATCACAGAGTTAATCATTCTTTTGTGATTTATAATCCCAGTGAGACTAAATACGATGGTTATTTAGGTCTCGACCTTCTGATATCCTTGAGTGCCTCAATAGATTGCAGGCACCGAACTTTAACTATTAATCCACCTTCCAAACATGAAAAAAAAGCCTCCCTTGATGCACTTAAGCAGCTAAAATCACAGACTTTGCTTACCTCTCTCCCCGTCACTGCTGCAACCCAAAGTAATGAACAAATCCTCCCCATCCAACCTCATATCATCTCTCAAGCTATTATTTCTACTACCATAACAGTTCCTCCACATCATGAAAAATGGATACCTTTAGTACCCACCATAAAAGGAGATGTCCTCTTGACCCCACACCTCCAAAGCCCTTTCAATGGGGTATACCTAACCGGTCCTAGCCTGCTACCAAATCAATTAACTTGCATACAAATAGCCAACATTTCAGACAAACCAGTCACCTTGCCAAAAGGACTTGCCATTGGCGAAGTGCTGACGTATTTGAGGTGTTTCCGTCACTAAAATATTCATTGTACCATTAATAGCATTAATACTTATCCATATGCGCCTATTATGGGATTGATTATAAAGGTATTAACCTGAAACAACAATCAAACGAGTGAAAACAGCGTTTGGATGGTCAAAATCGGAGATATAGCCCGCGAGTTGTATAATGTATGGGTGAGGCAAGCTGCTTTCCCGCCAATTTCCCCCAAGGCCACTGAGACACAGTCGATCGATACTCTCTCTCTCTCTCTTGCACTCGCTTGCCATCAGTGATGACAACACCCTGCTTGCAACTCGCTAATGTTAGCACGAAAATATACCTCAGAATAAGGGAATAACAGGGAAAATAGGTGATAACTGAAGGAGAGGAGGAAAGTGGGGAAGGAGGGGAGGTAGAGGACTGAGATTTTGCATGGCCCAGGGGCCAAACAAAAATAAAAAAATAAAAAAATAAAAATAAAAAAAATATGTTTTTTTCGATGTCAAAAGTTGATTTTTTTTTTCACTCACTCTTAAGAGTCTCCCCGCAGTCCGCCGGGGGAACTCTTAAGAGTCTCCCCGCAGTTCCCGGGTTAAGAAGTGCGCGCGGAGTGACATAGAGGGATAGACAGACGAATGAGGAAGTAAGAAGGAGGTGTGGTGTGGAGGTAGATGTGCTGGAAAGTGTGGAAAGTAACAACTTGAGATGGTTCGGCCATATGGAACGTATGGAAAGCGAGAGAATGACTACGAGGGTGTACGAGAGCGAGGTGGAAGGGCAGAGAAGGAGAGGTAGACCGAATGAGAGGTGGAAGGATGAAGTGAGGAAGTATTTGGATGAAGGTGGTGCTGGTTTGGAGGAGGTGCGTCGACTGACTGGGGACAGAAGTGCATGGGGACAGTTCGTTCGTGACCACCCCTTCGGGGATCACGGCGTCGGGCAATAGATAGATAGATAGCCTTCTATTAATTTACAGCAGAATTCTATTACTTTACAGTAGCCTATATTACTTTACAGTAGCCTATATTACTTTACAGTAGCCTAAATTACTTTACGGTAGCCTTCTATTACTTTACGATGGCCTTCTATTACTTTGTTGTAGCCTTTTATTACTCTACGGTAGCCTTCTATTACTTATAGTAGCCTTCTATTACTTTACAAAAGCCTACTATTACTTTACGGTAGCCTTCTATTACTTTACGGTAGCCTAATTACTTTACGGTAGCCTTCTATTACTTTACATTATCCTTCTATTACTTTACAGTAGCCTACTATTACCTTCCGGTAGCCTATTATTGCTTTACAGTAGTCTTCTATTACTTTACGGTAGCCTTTTATTACTTTACAGTAGCCTATATTATTTTACAGTAGCCTTCTATTACTTTACAGTAGCCTTCTATTACTTTACGGTAGCCTTTTATTACTTTACAGTAGCCTATATTACTTTACGGTAGCCTTCTATTACTTTACAGTAGGCTATATTACTTTACAGTAGTCTATATTACTTTCCGGTAGCCTTCTATTACTATACAGGAGCCTATATTACTTTACAGTAGCATTCTATTACTTTACAATAGCCTATATTACTTTACAGTAGCTTATATTACTTTATAGTGGCCTTCTATTACTTTACGGTAGCCTTCTATTAATTTACAGAAGCCTTACATTACAGTAGCCTTATATTACTTTACAGTAGCCTTATATTACTTTACAGTAGCCTATATTAGTTTACAGTAGCCTTCTATTACTTTACAGTAGCCTTCTATTACTTTACGGTAGCATTCTATTACTTTACAGTAGCCTTCTATTACTTTACAGTAGGCTATATTACTTTACGGTAGCTTTCTATTACTTTGCAGTAGCCTATATTACTTTACAGTAGCCTTCTATTACTTTACAGTAGCCTTCTATTACTTTATAGTAGCATTTTATTACTTTACAGTAGCCTTCTATTACTTTACAGTAGCCTTCTATTACTTTACAGTAGCCTTATATTACTTGACGGTAGCCTTTTATTACTTTACTACAGTAGCCTATTACTTTACAGTAGCCTATTTTACTTTACAGTAGCCTTCTATTACTTTACAGTACCCTTCTATTACTTTTCAGCCACCTATTACAAGGTACGTCGGAACAAGAGAGAAGTATGTATTAAAAACATACAATACCGATATCTATTTATAAATTACCAAAATAAAGGTAGGCTATAAGGAACTACTACAAGGAGTCTAAAGGCTCTTATGAAATAATATGACGAAGGGAGTACCCAATTCTGGAAAACTAGTGGCCAGCGAGGGAGGTAGGTACCTGAATGGATGCTCATTTTTTATACGTATTCAGATAGATAGATACATAGATAAATATATAGGTGTGTCTGTGTGTGTGTGTTTGTGTGTATGCATGTACGTATAGAAAACGAACATCTGTTGAGGTGTTTGTGGAATGACATACTTGGGGAGGGAGAGGGTTGGAGGAAAGGAAGGGAAGAGGAGGAGGAAGAAAACTAAAAAGAAGAGGTAGACAGGGAAGGGTATTCAACATGCCCTTGCTCATTACACACAAGAGGAAAAGCTGCAAAAGGCTTTAAACACACAGAGAGAGAGAGAGAGAGAGAGAGAGAGAGAGAGAGAGAGAGAGAGAGAGAGAGAGAGAGAGAGAGCGAGAGCGAGAGAGAGAGAGAGTACAAAGGAAATCAAGCAACAACAGATATAGTGACCCTTCTAGGCTGCTTGTCCTCCAAAACACTGAGGATCAAGTGTCCAAACAGTGGTTTAGAGTGGGTAAGGGAACATTGGAAAGGGAACTATTGCCCTGCCACTAACGTGGCAGGACTAGGAAGTTAGTAGGGGACATATGGGTTAGTAACTGAGGGGAGGATAAAATAAAGGTATTCATTTACAAACGCAGTCAGTCGCGGGTTTGATGCGAGATATTTGTCTATGCGGAATTTAAATGAATCAACGGTGCTGCAGTCTATAACGTTTCGGGGAAGCCCATTCCACAAGTTGACAACTCGATTGAAGAAGAAATTCTTAGATTCGTGTGAGTTAAAAGATTTACCAATAATTTTGCAACCGTTTCCCCGCGTGTAATTAGATTGGTCGATAGTGAAGTACTTACTACAGTTCATATTGTCGATGCCTTTGATGAATTTGAACACTTGAATTAA
Organism: Paralithodes platypus; assembly: GCA_032716605.1. NCBI lineage: Eukaryota > Metazoa > Arthropoda > Malacostraca > Decapoda > Lithodidae > Paralithodes > Paralithodes platypus. Next base: position 38,757,579 of record CM064577.1, on the reverse strand, counting down.
GTCACCTCTTAATCTGCGCTGGGTTAAAGGAAATAGATTTAATTCTCTAAGACGCTCTTGCTCTTCGTATGGTTTGTTCTTTAGGCTAGGTATAATTTTGGTAACTCTACGTTGAACTCGTTCTAGCTTGTTTATGTCTTTTTGGTAATAAGGGCACCAGCATTGAACGCAGTATTCCAGAAGAGGGCGGACTAAGGAATTGTAAAGGGTTAGGATTACGTCTTTGGATTTATGCTCAAATGATCTGCCTATAAAGCCAATTATTTTGTTTGCCTTCTTAACAACTTCTGAACATTGTTGACTCGGTTTTAGGTTACTCGATATTGTTACTCCCAGATCGGTTTCTCTGTTTACATTCTTAAGCTGAGTGCCATTCATCGAATGGCATTCGATGAAGAAAGAGAGAGAGAGAGAGAAAGAGAGAGAGAGCGAGCGAGCGAGAGAGAGAAAGAGAGAGAGAGAGAGAGAGAGAGAGTGAGAGAATGTGTATATAATGTGATCACTGTGTGTCAACTAAATATTGTAAAGGTTTATTGATGTTTTTGCTTGTTACCTCCCATAAAGTATCCCCTTGCATAGTTACCAAGGTATTTAGTTTACTTGATGTTTATGATATTAACTGAGGGGGCTAATCATTCACAAAACATTCACACTAATTATGTTGTGATGATTGAACCAGTTTGCAGATTTAGTGTCTACATTCTCAAGTTAAATCTTGAATTGTATCCAAAACATGTGATCAGATTAATAATTGCAAATTGGCTAATTCATTAACTTTTAAAATGTCCTTGCATGTCTGTCTTTATTAAGGCTGATCTAGCAGTTTGCTAACTCATATGGTGTTACAAGGAAACTGGAGAAAGTGAAACTAACAACACATTGACATAGATCAGAAAGTAGTTGGTCATCTACTATATAAAGGGCACTTTCTGTCTGTCTGTTTGTATTCTCACGAACTGCTCCCTCAGATTTCAATATGGCAGGCCCATACTTTGCTTGCAAACTAAGGGGCTGCCATAATAGGTGCCCAACTCTGTTTTCAAGATGGAGAGCCCATACTTGGCATGCATACTAAGTGGGCGCCAGAATATGTTTTAAGCAAAACATTTGTTGTCCCCTCTCCCCCCGGAGGGAGGATATCTCAGATAATTCCCCCGATGATCTGTAATAACCATAAAGGTAATCAACAAAGGTGTGGGTGTTCTTTACATGCGTGTGTTACCGGTAACTATATTATTTATTTCATTAACACATTTCTTATAACATACCTTATGCTAAAGCTTAAAACAAAGGTTAAATACTAACATTGTTCAAATATTGCTTATATAATTTAGTTAAATTGGTGTATATTGCATCATATTTCTTCACATGAAATCACATTCCGATGCTAACCACAGATAGGAATCCTAACATAACAATACCCAAATAAAGAAAAGAAAAGGTTAACCAGAGATCCCAAAACACCGATAATGAATAAAAACAATCATATTGATCAGGTCACGTATTTCCCAAACACACTAGTTTTATCAAATTCACTTGTACGCGGGACCAGTTAGACACAATTAAGCAAATACGCCTTAATAACTACCGTATGCTTCAAAAGAATACTGAGTGAATGGGGCAAGACTAATTACGGAAAAGTTTTCAGTGGAAATTTAAAGACGTCTTTTAAATATACAGTAAATACACACACACACACACAGACACACACACACGTACAGGTATATATAATAAAACAAAAACACTGCGCACCAACCAAACCAAAGATGCGTCCCTGAGCCAGCTTGCACAAAGACAACAAACAGAAGCCATCACCACTTCCCAACTATAATAGATGACATTCTCATTTGTATAAAGCAGTCCTGAATCTCGGGAACTGTTCCATTCAGTAGCACAAACATATAGTTCACACAAAAAGCAAATATTTTAGCATTTATAGGAATCTATGTGAATACAATAACTCACATACGATATTGCCGCATGACAAATATTTTTACAAACATCATAGTATGGCCATATGTTTAAATATAGCGTTCACTACAGTTTGGAGTATATATATATATAGTTTATATATAATATATATCGATTAATGCCCTTTGCTAGTCATTTTATTCCACTCAGTTCCCCACGCTAACTTTCTATCAATGGTCAACTCCTAACAAATAAAATCCAGTTGTTAAAACGTTTGCAGAAATAGAAGACACCTTTACTTATGCTTGCATTGATTTGCCTTTCCCTAGGTTATCGGAGAGCGGAAGGGTAGTAATCCTAATATATATATATATATATATATATATATATATATATATATATATATATATATATACTGTACATATATATATATATATACCGGTATATATATATATACTGTACATATATATATATATATATATATAACAGAGCGAAAAGGAGAGAGAGAGAGAGAGAGAGAGAGAGAGATAATTAATGGCGAAACTAATTATGGAACAGTTTTCAGTGGCAATTTACGACATCTCGTAATTAAAACGTAAACACACACACACACCTACATATTACATTAATGGCCAGTGACATATAATATTATCCTTTATATCCTTTGATGACTTTCCTAGGTGCAATATGATGAGGACATACGTAAAGACAGACACCTTATAATCCCTAGTCACCTCAGTAACAATAGTGGATAACTAGTACGGGTAGTTAGAAGTGAAGATCCTATTGTTAGTTCATAATTCAAGCTATATATATATATATATATATATATATATATATATATATATATATATATATATATATATATATATATATATTATAATTATACAGTATATATAATTTCCAAAACAATAAATAATGCCTATGGTTGTTCTATGGTGTAGATCGGTATTTTGATCCAATTAATTACTCTTTATTGACTAATTTCAAATTAGGATTGCTCATAATATTACGTAATATCCCTACCATCCTCCTTAACAACCCTCGCCCCCCAACCCCCTCCGACAATTAAATGAATGAAGGCATGCATCCTCCCAGGATCCAGCCATGAAATTATATTTTGTTTGACCACGGCTTACAAAATAATATATATATATATATATATATATATATATATATATATATATATATATATATATATATATATATATATATATAGTATATTTTTCCCGGTATATCCACTGGTGTCACGTCTGGCCACCTTGGATTGGCAGGTTGACATGCTGTATAACACCTGCAGGCAACGTTGGGTTCAATAATAGTCTGGACTGTAGAACACACTGATAGTAGGCTATATTAAATGTAATTTTCGTCGATAAATATTTATATTATTCAAAACTGTATTACAATAGTTGTGAATATTAACATTTATTATCTCCTATACAGTATATATATCCTAATCTTTGTATTCTTTCACCGGACACCTAATCTTCTGTCACCTCAACCTACTTCTGGTTTACTGCTATTGGAACAGGTAGCCTAGTATCAGAATACATGTTACTGATAGCAGGATAACATGACAAGTGGAGTGGGTGGATGAACTGATAGGTGGAGGGGGTTGATGAACTGACAGCTGGAGTGGGTGGATGAACTGACGGGTGGAGTGGGTGGATGAACTGACAGGTGGAGTGGGTGGATAAACTGACAGGTGGAGTGGGTGGATGAACTGACAGGTGGAGTGGGTGGATGAACTGACAGGGGGAGTGGGTGGATGAACTGACAGGTGGAGTGGGTGGATGCACTGACAGGTGGAGTGGATGGATGAACTGACAAGTGGAGTGGATGGATGAACTGACAGGTGGAGTGGGTCGATGAACTGACAGGTAGAGTAGGTGGATGAACTGACAGGTGGAGTGGGTGGATGAACCGACAGCTGGAGTTGGTGGATGAACTGACATCTGGAGTGGGTGGATGAACCGACAGGTGGAGTGGGTGGATGAACTGACAGGTGGAGTGGGTCGATGAACTGACAGGTAGAGTAGGTGGATGAACTGACAGGTGGAGTGGGTGGATGAACCGACAGCTGGAGTTGGTGGATGAACTGACATCTGGAGTGGGTGGATGAACCGACAGGTGGAGTGGGTGGATGAACTGACAGGTGGAGTGGGTGGATGAACGGACAGGTCGAGTGGGTGGATGAACTGACAGGTCGAGTGGATGGATGAACTGACAGGTGGAGTGGGTGGATGAACTGACAGGTGGAGTGGGTGGATGAACTGACAGGTGGAGTGGGTGGATGAACTGACAGGGGGAGTGGGTGGATGAAATGACAGGTGGAGTGGATGGATGAACGAACTGACAGGTGGAGTGGATGGATGAACTGACAGGTGGAGTAGATGGATGAACTGACAGGTGGAGTGGGTGGATGAACTGACAGGTGGAGTGGATGGATGAACGGACAGGTGGAGTGGATGGATGAACTGACAGGTGGAGTGGATGGATGAACTGACAGGTGGAGTGGATGGATGAACTGACAGGTGGAGTGGGTGGATGAACTGACAGGTGGAGTGGATGGATGAACTGACAGGTGTAGTGGGTGGATGAACTGACAGGTGGAGTGGGTGGATGAACCGACAGGTGGAGTGGGTGGATCAACTGACAGGTGGAGTGGATGGATGAACTGACAGGGGGAGTGGGTGGATGAACTGACAATATATTTGGTAATCCTTGTTAAACCCCAAATAGGTCCAGCGTGATAGAACTGTCAATCATTTTTTAGATTGGGTTTCAGATCTCTGTTAATTTATTTTAGTTGTATATAACCCGAATATTGTTAACACCTTCTGCACCATGACAACTAAACAAAATCGTCTAATGGCAACCAAAATATGATGTATATTACGTAATGGTAGTGAAGGGGTTAATGTTTACCCTACTAAGTACATAAATATTTCACAAATTTGCATTCACATTAATCAAAATATTCCTAATTTGTTTTCTCCGAGATTGCTTCCTGTAGCTGCTATTTTTTCAACATACCTGAATTTGTATTAACTTATCTAATTGATGAAGTTTGTATTTTAAATCGTTAGTTACAGTTTGCATCCCCTCTCCTGTTTGCAGGCAATACAACCTACACGAACCTTGCGGTCCCTCCTGGGCAGTCCGGATAATCTACTGTATAATACTTGAAGGAAACTATCACATCTCGTGACAATATACCCTTTGAATCACAATTTCGCCGATAAACATTATCATGTGTGCATAATCTAGAAATAAAATAATACCCAGACACTTCTATGGTGTTATGTAATAATAATTTTAACCGGTTCATTACATCTAGGCCAGCTTGTAACACAAGATAGGCTATAATAAACGGGTTGTAAGTTTCTACTCCCATTTCCTGGTTGAGTTTTCCTAATATACAGTATATATATATATATATATATATATATATATATATATATATATATATATATATATATATAATATTAGTTCGATTGCTATCGTCGAGGGGTGTTTAAAATCACTATGAATATCAGGACACATTAGATTGAACTATTCAAGTAATTAATGGTGCAGTTTAAAAGCAAGGTTGTCATTGAACTATTGAATTTGACTGTGCAATAGTAAGCATGTGGTGATGATAAAATTAATAATGTCCGCTACTTTCATGGTATCGATCCTCACCTTAACTCACGCCATGTCCACCATGTTGCAGGGGGACCAATTTAAACCATCGACCCGTGAACGATGACTTCCAACCTACTTCTCAGGTTAAGGGAAGATTTCCACTTGAGGGATGTTTTTCTTAACCCTTTTCTCTCATGTTTAGCCCCATTGACTTCACGAGCTTTTGCCATATTTGTGTCAATGTTTAGACCTTTTATGTGCCATCTAGGTGTCGATTTTTTCCTGGCAAGCCATAGCGAGCCTGTATTTTATAGGACTGTTCTACCGAAATATTTACAAATTTATCTTGAAAGTCGGTAAAGGGGTGTAATTTTAAACTAGATGGAGGTCTAAATAACAAACTAAAAACCTCCCCTTAACAAAGACCGGATAACGATGGAGTTACCTATACTGTATACAGGTAGGTACAGTTGGGGTCGGATACATGAGACAATATCATATGTAATTAGCCATATAGTAAATTGTAGTAAATATATACAAAGGCAAAGGTGATTCCTTGGACAGGGGTAATGTTAAGGGGTTGAAAATGCTCGAGCAAGTCATGAAATGCAGCGAAAAGGTCTTTGCATGCATGCTCAGAAAAAGTGTTGCCATCAGAGACATGCAGTTTGGATTTATGTCTGCACAACTAATGCGATCTTCATTCTTAGGCAACTGTAAGAGAAGATCACATCGAAAAACAGGGAGCTATACCTAGTTTTTGTAGACCTGGAGAAGGCCTTTGACCGGGTGCAAAGGGAAGTAATGCAGTGGGCTATGAGGAGACTCAGAGTGGTAGAGTGATTGGTGTGTGTGTGTGATAATGAGAATGAATGACGGATCACGGGCAGCATTTAGAGTGAATGGGTTTTTGAGTGAAGAGTTCCCAGTAAAAGATGGAGTTCACCAAGATTAAGTGTTTAGCCCATTACTTTTTGTTTTAGTCCTAGAGGCTCTGTCAAAGGACTTTATACCAGAACTCCCATGGGAGTGATATATATATATATATATTGTTACGTATCTTGATCCTCAAGTGGTTAACTTGATGAATCTAGATAGCACAGAGATATATATTAAGGTATCAGTCAGCTGAAGGCAAAACAAAAGTAAAATCTAATAAAATAATTTCCTGTTGTTGCTTCCTTTCCTTTTGGATCTTAGGACTTAGTATCCTTTATTGACTGATACTCTTTAATTATGAAAAATACTGAAACTAATTAAAGTCATGTAGTATTTATAAAGAATTATTATTTAACCGAAGCTTAGTAGGCTATGGTTATGAACCGAAGAAGTTATATCAAAAGAAGGACTATTAATTCTATAAAAAGTCTTGAAAGATAAATATTAAGGAAGAATATTTCTGTCTCTTACCCTTTTTTAAATGAATAGATAGTTTTCTTCTATGTCCTTTTATTTATATTTAATGTAATTATTCTTGGTTCTTGTCTTACGTTAATAGTATTATATTATTATTATCATCAGGATTTATATCAAAGTCACATAAAAAGTTAGATATATATTTAATAATTAGTTAAATGAATGTCTTAACCACGTAACATTGAGGTTTGATTATGGGTAAATAAAGTTACAGGATCGCTTCATAGATTCGATTAAAGTCTCACTCAAATAATATGAAAAGCAAAATATAATATTTTGAAGCAAAAGAATTTTCTTCAGCTTAGGAAATCACTAGAAGTAATATTAACACAGCCATGTTAGTCTAAGGCGATATTACTAATACGAGACAATAGCATCACCGTACTAAGCACCGTTAAGCAATGTAAGCTTAATTCAAAGAAAATGAAAGAACTCGTAAGTATTAATATAAAACAATAGTATTACTTTCATCATAACCCAATTACTTAAAGAGTTGCTTTAGTCCACAAGTTAATCAACTAAAATAGTTACGTACATAATAGTAGCGTTAACGTTAATTCCCAATCAAATAGTTAAGCACATAATAGTAGCGTTAACGTCAATTCGCAATCAAATAGTTAAACACATAATAGTAGCGTTCACGTTAATTCCCAATCACATATCTCACTAACCAACATAACGTAAGTGTTTACACCGAACACACTTAACACACATTTATATAATCTGTCTGACAGTCACAATCCCATTATAATACTTCACCCCGTCTTCCTCCAGCTGCAAGTTCACCTTCCCCAACTCCAAATGAGACTGATTTGAATGCCCACAACTCGGGTCTTATATACCAAACAATGATGGTGTAGGAACGAATCAGGAGGCGGGGGGTGATGCCTGCTCCAATCATAGCTCCTCGAGTCGCATAACAGGTGCCTGGTCCACTCACAGCTCCTGGCGTCGATCATACGTCATAGCATCGGTCATCGAGGTAGTTTGCAGGTATGCGGGCGAGCTGGTTCCACTCGCTCGTTCTCTAGTCTGCTTCACCGTTTGGGTAGTTTAGCTCCTTCAACTCTAATTCTAACTCTTAAATTAACATACAGGGCTCCGTATGTCAGACCTCTCCCCTAGAAAAGAGTTTAAGGAGTATAGTACATAATATTAAACATAATACATAAATAGATTCACCACCAGATTGGCAACAGCAAGATTATAATGAGGATATAATAAGGATATCACCCAAAGTAGGCAACGTCTCCAGGTACCACATCAGAACATAGCCGGAACGTAGCTGGAGCGTTAATCGAACTGCAAGGCATTATCTCACAGGTGAAGGCTTGATAGCGCACTACAAAAGCATGATATTTACCTCGCTACAAGGGAGAGCTAATTGCCAAAATCCTCTCATTAAATTAAACTTACTGCTGTATGAGGCCAACCTGGAAAATGCAATCTTTGATCCGTGGCAGTGGGTAGGTATCGTTCTTTGTGACAGCATTGACTTGCCTATAGTCCCTACAAAACCTATGGCTCCCGTCTGGCTTCGGCACAAGTATGACCGGACTACTCCACTGGCTGAAGGCCCTAGTGATCAGTTCATTAGATAACATAAAGTCAAGCTCGACCTGCAGTATACTCCTGCGTTGTGGCGAGACACGGTAGGGGGATAGTTTAATGGGAGTTGCATCCCCTACGTCGATGTCGTGCACGGCCAAAGAAGTGAGCCCTGGAGTATCACGGAACACACTGGGAGACTGAGATAAAACAGAGATTAGTTGGTTCGCTTGATCAGAGGGAAGATGACATAGTTTAGATGGTAATTCCCTCAAAGCCACTGAATTATACTGAAAGTTGGATAGGCTACATGACAAGTCAAAGTCTGCATGGATACCTTCAGGCTCTGGAACAGTCTGTTGCGGGTCAGTAAGAGAACTGAAGACTTCGTCCGCACCAGGCTGTTCACAGGTCCTGACATTCACTGCCACAGTGGGAGAATCTGGAAGAGAGGAATCAGGGGACCTATGGTAGGGCTTCAACATATTTATATGGAATACTTGCGTGGGCTTTCTCCTGTCTGGGGTAGTTACTAGACAATCGGTAATGCTCACCCTCCGAATGATCTTATATGGGCCCCTGAACTTAGCAGATAAAGGTTGGCCAAAAAGGGGGAGCAGGACCAAAACCTCATCACCGGGCTTAAACTCCCTCTCACGGGCTTTTCTGTCATACCATTTCTTCATGGAGCTTTTAGCCACTGTCAAGTTTAGAGCGGCAAACTCACATGAGGATCTCAGCCGGGTTTTGAAATCTGAAACATACTTGAGGTTTTGGTTCCCCTCCTGGCCAACTAGGCTATCCTGCAATAGTTGCAACGGACCTCTTATCTGGTGACCGAAAACTAGCTCATTAGGGGAAAAACCCAGGGATTCAGTTGGAACCTCACGAGTAGCAAATAAAAGAAAAGGTACCCCCTTATCCCACTCAACTCCGGTCTCTGTACAATACTTACGTAACATTCCCTTTAATGTCTGATGATATCGTTCGAGAACCCCTTGACTCTCTGGGTGGTAGGTGCTAGACTTTACATGCTCGATACCCAACTCCTTCAGGGACTGCTGGAAAATGTTAGAGGTAAAATTAGTTCTTTGATCACTTTGCACCTCATGGGGGAAACCCATTCTGGTGAAGAATTTGAGCAGTTCCTTGATAACAGTTGGAGCAGAGGTAGTCCTTAAGGGTATAGCCTCTGGGTAGCGAGTTACCATGTCCATGATAGTTAATAAATAAATGTTACCTTGGGAAGTCGTAGGCAATGGGCCTACAATGTCCACTACCACCCGAGTAAAAGGATTCTCGAAAACGGGCAAGGGCACCAGAGGATGTACAGGCACCTTCTGATTGGGTTTTCCGGTCATCTGGCAAGTGTGACACACTCTACAACACTCCACTACATCTGCACGCATTCCTGGCCAGTAAAAGTGGGCTCTGATTCTGTCTAGAGTTTTTCTCACACCTAGGTGTCCTGCCAATGGTATACAATGTGCCATTTCCATGATATCTCTACGACAAGGTTTGGAGACTACTACTTGATGGACGTCCCAAGCCCTGTCATCGATTGGTTTGTGTGGCGGTCTCCATCTTCGCCACAATACTCCTCTTTTGAGGTAGAAACATTCACCACCCTCCTTCTCACATTCCTCTTCACTCACGGACCTGGCAGCTAACTCCTTGCATTCACTATCATCTCTCTGTAGCTCTACCAGGCCACTAGGACAATTTGGAGGGGTTTCATGGTCATCGTTAGGGTCAAGATGAGCCATAAAGGTGTCAGATAAATCCACCTCAGTCACATCATCAGGCACAGTTGGAGCGTCATTCACACTCTCATCATCCCTTTCATCAACTGTTACATTCGGTACATTTCTGTCTGAGGGAACTGCTACTGGAGACATTGAACTTGTGACAGCACATACAGGGAAAACAGTTGGCAACTCCTTGTCGAGCTCACCGGTTAGTGGCTCGTTAACAGGGGAAAGTGACAAAATGGGGTCTGGTCGGACCTTCTCACCTGCTACATCATTCCCCAAAAGGAGTGTTACCCCAGGCACAGGGATATCTTGGGACCTACACAAAGCTATGGTGGCCTCACCCTGTAGTAACTCACATTCAATTTCGCCTTTTACCAAGTATGCATAAAACTGGCCTCCAGCACCTCTCATTACAACTGGTTCGCCAGGTGGGCACTCAGTGTAAGGATTCACCATGAGGGTGCTAGTAGAACCTGTGTTTCTCAGAATTTTTACCTCATGCATACAACCATTTAATCTCACGTTGCCAGATGAAATAAAGGGACGGTAACTGTCCTGCACTGATGGTGAAATTATTATTGGCTTAACCCTAGTGGGTTGCACCACACATGCTACTACACCCCTGTCTAGATGATTTACGTTAGCTGCTAGGTACTCCTTCTGTCGGGAGTCCTGCATTAAAGGAACTTTTGGTGCTAGGTACTCCTGTCGGGAGTCCTGCATTACAGGCACATATGGAGTTTGAGATACGGCGGCAACTGTCTGCCCCGATCTCTCGGTTCTCTCCTTGGCCCAGCACTGATAAGCTAGGTGGCCTCTCTTGCCACAAAAAGTACATACTTTAGGGGATACGGGAACGTTCCCTCTTTGAGCATTACTATTAGTTTGGGGCCCACCTCTGTTACCATTGCCCTGAGTCGCATTTTTAGTTGGGGGAACAATTCTATTTTGGCTAGCTGGGGAAGACGTTATAGGCTTGTGACTGGGTCTGTCAGATTTGTGATTGGGATACTTAAAATTAGAACTAGAATTATCGTAGGGCTTCTTTCCACGAAATTTGTTGTTGAGCACGTATGTGTCAGCCATGTCAGCAGCGTCGGCAAGACAATCTACCTTTTTCCCCTTTAAATGATAGGATACAGAAGAATCAATTTTCCATAGGAAATTTTCTAACAGGACCAACTCCTTCAGATCGTTGTAGCTTGTGACTTTCTTACTCTTGACCCAATGATTGAAAGTTTTAGTCATGGTCCTGGCAAATACCTTATGGGTTTCTTCTACTTTCTTCTGTTTTTTACGGAAAGATTGCCTGTAAGCCTCAGGCTGCAATTGATAAGTTTTTAAGATAGCTTCTTTGAGATTGTCATAATCCTGCCTAACTTCTGCTACTTCTGACAAATACGTGGCTCGAGCCTGCCCTGTCAAAACAGTTTGAAACATAAAAGGCCATTGATCTCTTGTCCACTTCATACCTCCACCAACTTCCTCAAACAAAACTAAGAAATCCTGCACATTATCCTCAGTGAAAGGTGGAATGACACTAGTCATAGTCAATCCCAGAGGGGGAGCAATTACGGGAGCATTTGTATTGACATTTAGTTGAGCCGTTTGATATTGATATTGATAATGTTCGGTCTTTATTCTGGCTTCTTCGATATTTGCTCTGGCTTGTTCGGCATTTATTCTGGCTAGTTCTATTTTTAGTTTGGCTAGTTCCAGTACCTGATCACCGGTCAAACCAGGTGGCAATTGTTCATCAAGTTGGCTAGGTTTACTAGGGATCCCACCAACTGCTCCGTCTCCCTCCCCGCCTTCTACAGGGAACAGGTGGGTTTTTATGGTCTGAGCCACCTCTACTTTAGACATGTTTGAGACAGTTAATTGGAGATGTGAGGCAAGCACTTTCAGTTCGGATTTTGACAGACAGTCAATATCAGGGGCTGTGGGTTCTGATTCTATGAAAACTCGAGCATCTTCGTCATTAATTAGTTGAGGCATGATTAATATTTGATTTTAAGTAGTGAAACGTTAATGAAACTGAGTGAAACTGTATGAAACGAATCCTTGGCAAGGTCGCCACTCTTCTGTTACGTATCTTGATCCTCAAGTGGTTAACTTGATGAATCTAGATAGCACAGATATATATATTAAGGTATCAGTCAGCTGAAGGCAAAACAAAAGTAAAATCTAATAAAATAATTTCCTGTTGTTGCTTCCTTTCCTTTTGGATCTTAGGACTTCGTATCCTTTATTGACTGATACTCTTTAATTATGAAAAATACTGAAACTAATTAAAGTCATGTAGTATTTACAAATAATTATTATTTAACCGAAGCTTAGTAGGCTATGGTTATGAACCGAAGAAGTTATATCTAAAGAAGGACTATTAATTCTATAAAAAGTCTTGAAAGATAAATATTAAAGTAAGAATATTTCGGTCGCTTACCCTTTTTTAAATGAATAGATAGTTTTCTTCTATGTCCTTTTATTTATATTTAATGTAATTATTCTTGGTTCTTGTCTTACGTTAATAGTATTATATTATTATTATCATCAGGATTTATATCAAAGTCACATAAAAAGTTAGATATATATTTAATAATTAGTTAAATGAATTTTTTAACCACGTAACATTGAAGTTTGATTATGGGTAAATAAAGTTACAGGATCGCTTCATAGATTCGATTCAAGTCTCACTCAAATAATATGAAAAGCAAAATATAATATTTTGAAGCAAAATAATTTTCTTCAGCTTAGGAAATCACTAGAAGTAATATTAACACAGCCATGTTAGTCTAAGGCGATATTACTAATATGAGACAATAGTATCACCGTACTAAGCACCGTTAAGCAATGTAAGCTTAATTCAAAGAAAATGAAAGAACTCGTAAGTATTAATATAAAACAATAGTATTACTTTCATCATAACCCAATTACTTAAAGAGTTGCTTTAGTCCACAAGTTAAACTAAAATAGTTACGTACATAATAGTAGCGTTAACGTTAATTCGCAATCAAATAGTTAAACACATAATAGTAGCGTTAACGTTAATTCCCAATCAAATAGTTAAGCACATAATAGTAGCGTTAACGTCAATTCGCAATCAAATACTTAAACACATAATAGTAGCGTTCACGTTAATTCCCAATCACATATCTCACTAACCAACATAACGTAAGTGTTTACACCGAACACACTTAACACACATTTATATAATCTGTCTGACAGTCACAATCCCATTATAATACTTCACCCCGTCTTCTTCCAGCTGCAAGTTCACCTTCCCCAACTCCAAATGAGACTGATTTGAATGCCCACAACTCGGGTCTTATATACCAAACAATGATGGTGTAGGAACGAATCAGGAGGCGGGGGGGGGTGATGCCTGCTCCAAGCATAGCTCCTCGAGTCGCATAACAGGTGCATGGTCCACTCACAGCTCCTGGCGTCGATCATACGTCATAGCATCGGTCATCGAGGTAGTTTGCAGGTATGCGGGCGAGCTGGTTCCACTCGCTCGTTCGCTGTCTGCTTCACCGTTTGGGTAGTTTAGCTCCTTCAACTCTAATTCTAACTCTTAAATTAACATACAGGGCTCCGTATGTCAGAATATATATATATATATATATATATATATATATATATATAGAGAGAGAGAGAGAAGTCTATAGCAATTAAGATATAACATAAATAGTTATGGAAATACAATATCAGTTCTATGAATAAATATATGTATTGTTCTAGTGACCACCTTGAATAAGTTAGTGTACCTACAATAAAATAAAGATACTTGGGAACAGCCCACCAGGGGTATAGACCAGTGAGTGGAGGAGCCTTCAATTCTTAAGGGGGAGGGGGGAGGTAATTCTTTGTAGATCCCCTTCGCTCTCATGCTTAGCCTAATTAGTGTTCAGATTTGAAGACGTTCACCCCATTACTTTGGCGATTTTAAAACCTTCCATCCCATTTCTTTGTCCACTTTAAGACTATGCGTAACTTTTAGGTGTTGATTTTTGTTCTGGTCAACAACAATGAACAAAGAAGTCAAGATGACAATTTTTCACCGAAAAATGTACAAATTTATCATGGGGTATATTTATAAACTTGATGGAGGTCCAGGGAGCAAACTAGTATATATATATATATATATAAGAACATAAGAACATAAGAAAATGGGAGTCTGCAGAAAGCCGATTGGCCTAAGCAAGGCAGATCCCTGTCCCACACAACCCCAATTACAAAGCCCAATTATAGGCTCAACACTCTAATACCCTGAGGATCATCTTACCAAACCGGTTAGAGATTAACGCAGGATTACGGGGGTCTGCAGAGCGCTGATTGGCCCAACCCGGCTGATCCCCCTTCACACCCAACCCTTCTCGTCCATATGCTTATCCAATTTTTTCTTAAAGCTCCCTATCGTTCTTGATCCCACTATATCACTTGGTAGCCTATTCCACCCATCTACAACTCTGTTACCAAACCAATATTTGCCTATATCTTTTCTGAAACGAAATTTATCTAATTTGAAACCATTGGTACGAGTTCTTTCGCTATCACTGAGCTTTAGTACATTTGTCATGTCCCCTTTGTTAATCCCACTAACCCACTTGAACACCTCTATCATATCCCCTCTAACTCTGCGTCTCTCTAACGAATGTAAACCTAATTTCTTCAACCTTTCTTCATACGGAAAATGTCTAATATTATGGATCATTTTTGTCATTCTACGCTGAATTCTCTCCAATGAATCTATGTCCATTCTGTAATAAGGACACCAAAATTGGACAGCATAATCCATATGGGGTCTCACTAATGACAAGTAAAGTTTTAAGATAACATCAGCAGTTCTGTTACTCACACTCCTAGAGATGAACCCGAGAATCCTGTTTGCCTTATTACGAACGCTTATACACTGTTTTCTAGGCTTCAAATCATTGCTAACAAACACACCTAGATCTTTCTCGCAGTCTGAATTTTCTAATTCTAAATTAGCTAGTTTATATTTAACATTTGTTTGCATCTTCCCTATCTTTAATACCTTGCATTTGTCAATGTTAAACTTCATCTGCCAATTTACTGACCATTCATGTAAGGTATCTAGATCCCTTTGGAGGCACTCTATATCGCTATCTGAATCAATTGATCTCCCCATTTTAGTATCGTCTGCGAATTTACTTATCCTACTAGTTATACCTAAATCTAGGTCATTTATGTATATAAGAAACAACAGGGGACCTAATACCGATCCCTGGGGGACACCACTTTTGACTGCTCCCCACTCTGACTTGGTACCATTTATGCTGACTCTCTGTTTCCTACCAATTAGCCATGACCTAATCCATCCCAACAACGACCCTCCTATTCCATGTGCCTCAACCTTTCTCATCAATCTCTCATGAGGGACTCTGTCGAAAGCTTTACTGAAATCTAAATATATAATATCATATGACTTGTCACTATCTACTGCTTCATATACCTCTGAGAAAAAGCTAAGCAAATTAGTAAGGCACGAACGTCCCTGAGTGAATCCATGCTGAGAAGAATTTATTAAGTTAAATTTTACTAAGTGGCTTCTAATTTTCCTAGCAATAATAGACTCTAGCAACTTTCCTATGATTGATGTGAGACTAATGGGACGGTAATTGGATGCTATCGATTTATCACCTTTTTTGAAGATCGGAACTACATTTGCAAGCTTCCAAGCTTCTGGAACTAAACCTGTTTCTAATGACTTGTTAAATATAAATGCTAATGGACTACTTAACTCATCTCTGCATTCTTTTAATACTCTAGCATATACCTCGTCAGGACCAGGCGATTTTTGAGGTTTCAGTCTGTCAATTTCCTTAAGCACATCATTTCTACTTATACTAACTGTACTTAACATATTTTCTATACTATCACTATATACCATATTGACTTCTGGAATCTGTGCCAAATTTTCATTAGTGAAAACGGAAAGAAACTGACTATTTAATGTACTGCACATTTCTAAATCATTTTCTGTTATTTCTCCTATTGAAGTTTTTAGGGGGCCTATTACATCTCTAACTTTAGATTTATATAGTTGGTAAAAAGCTTTAGGGTTATTTTTTGAGTCGCTGGCTATCCTTATTTCATAATTTCTTTTTGCTTTCCTGATTTCCTTTTTGACCTGTCTTGATAGAGTCTGATAGTATATATGTAAATGATTTTCACCTTTCTTTATTTTTCGATATATTCTTTCTTTTTTCCTATAAGATCTATTAGCTTATTAGTCATCCATTTTGGTTGGTTCTGCGTCGATCTAAATCTTCTTTTAGGGATATATTTATTTTGAGCATTGTGGAGTGAAGCAATAAACTGGTTATATGTAGGTGGCAAGTTTAACTCTGGCATATCCTGACTTAATCGCTTAACAATAGGGTCCACCCTTAAGTCTCTTCTTAGCCCACCATAATCGGCTTTTCTGAAATCTGGGATAAGTGTCGTATTCTCTTTAGCATTCCCTGTCCATTGTATATTAAAATAAATAGATTTATGATCGCTATTTCCTAGGTGGTCACCAATCTCTACATTATTTATCATATGTTCATTGTTACTGAAAACTAAATCAAGAATATTAATACCTCTAGTCGGCGTATCTATGAATTGAAATAAAAAACTATCTTGTACTACCTCTATAAACTCTACTGAATCGGAGTCGCCTATTTGGTGCTGCCAATCAATGTTCGGAAAATTAAAATCCCCCATAATGCACACATTGCTAAACCTTGATGCTATTTTAATTTCCTCCCATAACGATTTTCCGCCATTTCTACTCATATTAGGCGGTCTATATATAACTCCAATAACTATGGTCTCACTACCTTCGTTAACCTCTACCCAAACACTTTCATTATCATTATTTAGTCTAATACCTGATTTAATACAGCTTTTTAATGTACTCCTGACAAACACTGCTATACCCCCGCCCCTCCTACTTGTTCGGTCATATTTAAACAAACTATATCCTGGAATATCAAATTCTGCTAAAAAATGCCTAGATTCTGTATTAATCCACGTTTCAGTTAGCGCTATTATGTCTATATTTTCTGTGCTAACGAGTGCTCTAAGTTCGTTCATTTTGTTACATAAACTCCTACAATTTGTATAATATACCCTCAACCTATTACTTTTATTTGCAACTAATTTTCTATTGTGTTTAGCTAACTTATTATTTCCTGTTGAACTACTAGCTCTAGACGGAAATTCTACTCTATCAGTATTCTCATCTTTACTATCAGTTACATGTGTAGTGTTATCGATACTACTATTACACATCACTATATCCGCACTATCTTGACTGATTATTTCTATTTTACTCACTGGTTTGTCACATGAAGTACCTGCTCCATATGGAGACAGTATTTTACTTACACACCCAGGTTTTTTTAACGAAACCCCGCAACAATCTTGTCCAGTGAGCTGGCCAAGGTCGAAACTCCTAGTCGAGAGAGATGTACTCCATCCTGGGCATACAGTTCATCCTTACCATAAAAGAGGGACCAGTTATCCAGGAATGGAATAGTATTTGCCTTACAATACTTCTCCAGCCGGCTATTTACACCAATAGCCCTGGAGGACCATTCCTTCCTTACCCCTCTTCTAGGCAGGATACTGTTTACCACAGGAACTCCACCTTTTTCCTTGATCCTCACCAACATTTCCTGATACTTGGAGAGCAACTCCTCAGTCCTGCATCTCCATATGTCGTTGCTCCCTGCGTTGAGGAAGATGATGGGGTCCTCCCCACTCACTTCCATGACAGCATCTATCTTCTCAGCCACCCTCCCGACTCCGGCACCAGGCACGCAGACAACTTTACCAACCTGAGTGTTTGTTGCCCTGCCAAGGTATCTAACCAATGAATCACCGACAATGAAAACAGACTTAGCTTTTTCCTTTTGTCGGCGTGTAGCAGCAGTTGTTGCAGCAACAGCAGCAGACTTCCCCCCCTCCCCTCTCACTGCCTCGATGATCGCCACTTCATCGCCATCACTCTCATCAGCCAAGGTGCTGAAGTTGTTGTGGGTCTTAACTGGCTGCCTTTTCAGCTTGCAGGCCGTTGCACTAGTTGACACCACTTTCCAAGGGGCTTCACGATCCCTGGGAACACTTCCGGTAGCCTCACACTTCTTCTCCGCCATAGCTAGTCTCAAGGCCAAATTTTCATCTTTGAGACACTGAATCTCCTGCTCCACACTCTCCAGTCTCTCTTGCAAAGCAAGACAAAGCTGGAGAGTATGGGAGGAGACAGCAGACTCATCAACAACAGCCATCACTATGAAAGTTCACTAGGACCTCACTAAGGGTAAACAGGTTCACTAGCGGTCACTGGGGACGTCCGCACAGGTCAGGGGTCAGAGAGCAACTGATATATATATATATATATATACAGTATATTGTATATATATATATATATTGTCACTTCCACCAGATAATTCAGCTGTAGGTGTTTGTTATGATTTATACAAAAGCCTATTTCAGTTGCAGTGTTGTATGTTTAAGGAGAGGTCTGCTGTTTTTCTTTCTCTCTCCCGTCTCACGTGTGTACTTCTTGTCCAGTGGTGACGTCATGATCGCGCCACTGTCTTGTAACCATGTTGATTGTTGCTATGAGTATAATTATCTATTTTGTTCAGCACTGAGGCAGAGTTGTATTAGTTTATTATAAGTTTGCATAATGATGCCTTATATTTACTTGATTACTTATGGATTGTGTTCTTTTATTTAATAATTTTCATCTTAGTAAGCGTTGTTTCCACATAGCGATTTTGATAATTTAATTTGACTTTATATTGTCCTTGTCCCAATTTTGGTTTGTTTAGTTTGCAAGTTTTACATTTTAATGTATAGTTAATGAGAGTACAAGTGCCTAGTATAATTATGCAATCTAGTGACGCTTGGAGCTCTCACTTCTCGTGGCCAGGGGACCCTCGTGTGAATGTTCCCACGGTCCCACTCCCACCATCACTCTAGTCCTGGCTCTCATTCTGACAACATCTCTGTTTGGTGTTGGTTAGGATTGCTTAGTGTTTTCCCTTGAATACCGCATATTTCTTTTTTGTTCTTTATTTGATTGGAGCATAGCAAGGGCTGGAGTCATATTGAGCATATAGTTTTGTTTTAACATCTTTAGTTTAAGATTAATTACTGCATTCATTTCTTCTGTGGCAATCTAGAATATAAGCTTCTTTTTATTCTTCCATGTTGTTTTCCATTATTCTGCTGCATTATATTTATGTGTGAATATTATTCCTGGTTGGTATCTATAGTGGTTTGCGGGTTGGCCTGTTTACTTAGTTTTTGGTAGGCCTTTGAGAAACGGGGTTGTTGGGCGTGTGTGTAGGCCTGCAGTGCCATAATAGGCTACTGTCTTTTTTTCCTTCCACCACACAGCATCCTCTAACTCGGGCCTTAGTTAACCCTCTAGGGGATGGCAGCCAATCTTCAACCTACTAAGATACCAACCCTTGTGCCTTTAGTTTAGCAGCAATATATTTGGTGCAGTCAGGGACTAGGGGTGGAGCCTGTTACTAGGTGAGGTTGTCCCCATTGCACTCGTTTGTATTGAGCTAACCCCAGATGATGTTGTAAGGGTTAAGTCATTAAATTTGTTTACCCCTTACAACACCACCGCCGAGCTGTGCTGAAGAGAGCCACTCGGTGTATGATTAAGACATAGGCTAGGGATAGTAGGCTAGGCACAGAGGTTTATTGCACTGAACTTTCCATGGGTTTTTGCTCTGTATTGTTCTCAATTCCTAAGCGATTGGGTATGATATAGAGTGTTCTGGGAGTCTAGTGTGGTATGGTTAGATAATGTTGGTGAAGTATAGAATAACCTTAGAAGTTCTCTTGCATACTACACACACTATGGACGAGACTCGAGGCTAATAGCTATTTTTGTGTCTCCTTGTTACTGCCTTAATAGAGCAAAGAGGAAGATAGCCATTTTTCCTAGAGAACCTGCGTGTCTTGGTGTTTGAGTCGGATATTAACCCTCTCCGACATATGACGCAATTTTGAGCCTATTAGGGATACTTTAAAGCCTTTGTTACTATCATGGGTATTTAGAAACCTTTAGTTTAGTTACTACAACCTCTGCAGTTTCTTTGAGTTAGCTGTGGGCAGAAAACTAATTTTGGAGAGGTAATTATAAGAGTGAGAGAACTCTATTTATTATTGCTAATCTGACAACCTCTGCATCATATGAGTCTGAAGGGGTTAAGAGCGTGTCTGTTGCAGGGTAGTTCGGTGCTGTGGGCTAGGCTATTGGAGCATCTGGTTGCCCCTGCTCCCCTTGTAACTTTATATATATATATATATATATACATTATATCAACTCACCTTAAGGTTGAGTGAGATAAATATGTTTAAGGTCTGCTGTCAGTATACCCAGAGAAGACAGTAAATTGGATGGAAGTATACAGTATTGTCAGAATTTGTTCATAAATCCAATAACGTTCCAAATATATCTTGCTGTAATGGAATGCCCCAATACTGCACGAAATATTCAGCAAGTCAATCGACATAAACCTCTTCTATACTGACGAATTCTTTTTTCAAATTATTTTAACTATAATTAGACGATTTTGTGTAGCTAAAGAAGGATCTGCGGTAGTAATCAAAATACTATTTCCAATTGGGGCAGAGAAAACCTTGTTAACTTTAATGCTTCCAAAACCCAATTCCTCCATCTATCTACCCGTCAGGATCTCCCAGCGGACTATCCCTTATTCTTCAACAACACAAAAATCAACCCTTCATCTTCTCTCAATATTCTTGGTGTCTCTTTTTCTTCTGCTCTCATTTGGAAGGACCATATTACCAGTCTTGCTAAGGCAGCCTCCCAGAAGCTGGGTGTGCTCAACCGCCTTAGGGGGTTCTTTTCCCCTGCACAGCTTCTTGCTCTGTACAGGGGCATAGTGCACCCTTGTATTGAGTATTGTTCACATGTGTGGGGAGGTTCCTCTCACACCGCTCTCCTAGACAAGGTTGAAAGGAAGGCCTTTCGTATCATTAACTCCCGTCCACTCACCAACTCTCTGCAATCTCTCTCTCTCCTCCGCAATGTTGCATCTCTCTCGCTATTCTATCGCTACTATAATAATCAGTGTTCCTCAGAGCTATCCCATTGCATACCACCTCCTTTACGTAGGGCACGTGGTACCCGTCTTGCAACTCAATCCCACCTGTACTCTGTGCAACTCTCCAACCCAAGAGTGAAACGTTACTCTCAAACTTTCTTCTACTCAACAGCTGAGCTCTGGAACTCTCTCCCAGAATCAGTTTTTCCCGCTTCCTATGACTTAAATTGCTTCAAACTCTGTGTGTCCAGGCATTTTGGCTCGAACATCCCTTGATTTTGGCCCTGTCACTCTTTCAACTATGGGGGAGGCACTCGCTATAGGCAGTTATGCCTTTTGCCGCCCTAAATCACATAGAAAAAAAAGTAAATAAAAATAATGCAGATAGTTGAAGCCTGTTGATTGCACCATGACGTAATTTTAATCTTATTCTGGTTACCATTCGATGATTTTCCTTTGCTTATAATCGACCTCGAACATTGAAAGGAGTATATGCGATCTCAAGAAATCCTCTGCATATCATAAATCCTTCTTAAATTTCATAAAATCGTCTAATTTTAGCCAGTATCAAAATTAAAAAGTTAAATGGTGGTGAAGGGGTTAAAGGTAATAACATTATCTATTATTGACCAGTATACAATTAGAAGGACGGAACAGGAACTGAACGGTTTAAGATTGCTGGCAAAGTGTGTGCATGTACAGTTGAGCTCATCTCCCAGCGGAACACTGCCACTAATAGACCTAAACATAATATTATATAAAAACGCTGCTTCAATTTATACAACTCGGAAAAAGAGGGTATCTTAACCCTTAACAGGCGGCGCGCAACATATGTCGAGTGAAATAAATTTGGACTAAGTGGCGGGTGCCAGAGTTCTACCTTGTTGTCACCCAAGACCGTCAGCCATACCCTCCACAGCCCTGCAACCAAATTGATCCAGCTTATGTAATGTATGAGATATGCCTCACTTTTGTTGACCCTTTTTTTTCACTACTTTCCTTTATTTTATTTTTTTATATATGACTTAATATTTACAGTAGTGTAATTTGCTCTTAACATACTATTAAGCATTAATTGTAGTTTCTATTGGTAACAAGAAATTTAAAATCCATCAATCAGTTTTCGGGTGAGAACCGTTTAAAGTGCCGGTCCCCATATGGGGCCACATTGCTAATTTTGTTACACTTCAGGAACATTACCTGAGCAGGGTTAACTAGGTATAATTGACCATTGATATTCCTAAAGTGATGTTAACACCGCTTGACGAGAGTTCACACACCCACTCGCCCACCTCAACAAGCACATTACACTTCTTTCGAATACAGCAAAAATATAATTTTGAAGACGACCACCAACCGACCTTGAATAGGATTAGTCACTCTTTTAACTTGGGGGAAACACTTGTTACAGGCAGCTTTGCCTTTTGCCTCCCGCATACAAATAACAAAACAAAACACACACACACCATTACACATCACTACCACCACCACCACTACCACTACCTACCACCCCCATCACCATCACCCACCACCACCCCTCTCATTACAGTCACTCTTCTCAGTCGATAATCGGTCCATTCATAATCCTAAGTTGTCACCGTAAATAAGACAAGCCCAGCTGTTATATGAGGGAGTCTGTCCGTGACTGGAGGTGATGGTGGACTGACAAGAGTGAAGGGTTATGTGGAAGGGGTAGGAGTATAATGATAGGTTAGGTTGTGTGTGGAGGAATATTCTCTGTGGATGAAATATTAACCCCTTATTGGCGGCGCTCGACTTAAATCGTGCACCAATTTGCAGCAAGTTAGGAGCATTATTAAGGCTTGTAAAGGGTTAAAATCGAGTGCAAATGGCCGGGAGTGCAGCGGGCCAGACAGCCGACTCCCAGGGCTTACCGCCGCCCATTAACTCATGTTCCCTGTGTTCTCGAGAGGCCGGCAGTGTAGCCAGTAGTGAGCATAGCTGGGAAAAATATACCGCTATACGCTAAACTCCCATGTTCGTGGCACCACTGCAAGAGAACCACGAGTGCTACGTAGCTCGTTCTGGTCTCATTTTGAAGCTTTTAGCGCCTAGTTTTTTGCTGAATACATTTCTTTTCATGCAGATACTTGATTGATCATTCAGGAGGGCCTGAATATGCCCAAATGAGCCCAAAACCCCGCTAGACAAGGCTTTCGAGATGTGTTTTGTAAAAGAATATTAAGGTATGTTACTAAAAGAGGGAAAGGGCAGATGAAGATGAAGAGACTGAGGGAGATGGAAGAGCACATAGAACACCTCGAGCACCTCCTGGCCTCCCAAGAGTGGCCAATAGATCCCGAAGACTATTAGGTACACATAGTACTCCAAACAATCCCTCCCCAATCTTGTTTGCAAATATCCAAGGCCTAAAAAATAGAACCACGAACAAAGTACCATTTATTAGGGGCCTGCTAGAAGAAGCAAACGCTATATTTGCGGCTCTCACAGAAACTCACATTAAAGATCAGCAAGATAGTGAGGTATGGATTCCTGGTTACAACCTACATAGGGCGGACAGAACGCATATATCACATGGAGGTGTAGCCTTGTACATACATGACTCACTGATATGTACTGAATTCCTAAATAACAGTAACGAAGTGGTGGAAATACTTGGAGTCAAAATAGAATCCCTAAATTTAGCAGTTATTGTTACATACAGACCTCCAGACTCATCCCGAGAAGAATTCAAAACCCAGCTCAACAAAATAAAATCAGAAGTGGAAACCCTGGGGAACCCAACACCAAATAGTATATGGCTAGGAGACTTTAACCTACCAAACATTAAATGGAGACAACTAGAAAACCAGTTAGTGGCAAATAACACCGGAGAAGCAAATACTAATACGAGAGAGCTTTTTGAACTTTGTGATTTTTTTAGTCTTACCCAACATATTGCTGAACCCACACGGGAAAACAATATCTTAGACCTGGACTTCACTAACAACGACTCTCTAGTACACAGCATTAACATATCGGACACAACATACTCATATCATAAATTAATTGAGATCAAAACAACCTTAGAAAGTGTACAGACAACCTCAGAATCGAGAACAAAAACCGGCCCCTTCAGTAAATTTAACTTCAATAATAAAAACAATAGGTGGAAAGAGGTAAATCAAGAAATGGAGGAAATAGACTGGGAAGATTTAATGGATAACCTGACACCAGCAGAATGTCTAGTCTTAATAACAGAAACCATGACCCAAATCTGTAGCCACCATATACCTGCAAGACAAACAAAACGAAGATGCAAAAAAGATCGGGAAAGGAGGAGGCTGTACAGAAGAAGAAAATTACTCACACAAAGGCGCACACATCAAAATCTACAGGATAGGCAAAAGGTCGAAATAGATAGAGAAATTGTGGAAATTGAACAAAGGCTAAGAATATCATATGAACTACAACATACGGAAGAGGAGAGGAAAGCTATTGCAGGTATAAAGGAAAATTCCTAATACTTCTTTTCATACGCCAAACAAAAGGCTAAAACAACATCAAACATCGGCCCACTGAGCAAAGAGGACGGCTCTTTCACAGGGGACAAAAAGGAAATGAGCGAACTCTTAAGCAGGCAGTATGAAATGGCATTCAGTGAGCCTGATGAAACAAAAGTCATCAGAGACCAAAATATATTTTTCATGGAAACCTCCCCCACGGAAACCCCTCAGATGCTGGATATTTATTTCGGTCCAAAAGACATAGAAGAGGCCATTTCCAACATGCCATCCCACTCGGCACCAGACCCGGACTCATGGAATTCGATCCTAATGAAGAAATGTAAGGAAAACCTCTCAAAACCCCTGGCTATAATGTGGAGAGGAGTCTAGACACTGGTGACATACCAGATAGCTTGAAAAACGCAATAATTGCCCCACTGCATAAAGGAGGGAGTAAAGCACTACCAAAAAACTACCGCCCGGTAGCTCTAACCTCTCACATCATTAAAGTTTTCGAGCGAGTCCTGCGAAGCAAAATTTCAACATTCATGGAGACAAATGAACTACACAACACCGGTCAACATGGGTTCAGAGCGGGAAGATCATGTCTCTCACAACTTTTGGAACACTATGACAAAATTCTTAAAGCGCTAGAAGAAAAGAAAAACGTGGATGTCATCTACACCGATTTTGCTAAGGCATTTGATAAATGTGACCATGGTATAATACCCCACAAACTGAAAGCAAAAGGTATAACTGGGAAAATCGGACGGTGGATATACAATTTCCTCGTAAACCGAAAACAATCAGTAGCAGTAAACCAAGTCACATCTGAGCCTTCGGATGTCAAAAGCTCAGTGCCCCAAGGAACAGTGCTAGCGCCCCTTCTGTTCCTCATACTAATTTGCGACATAGATACCAACACCAGACACAGTACGGTGTCGTCTTTTGCTGATGACACAAAATTAAGCAAGATAGTAAACACACAAGAGGACACGGGCCGACTGCAGGAAGACATGAATGTAGTGTTCCAGTGGACCAGGGAAAACAACATGCAATTCAATGAGGAAAAATTCCAATTAATACGGTACGGAGATAGTAATGGTGTTAAAGAAATTACAAATTACTTAACAGAATCTAACCACATAATAGAACGGAAAGACAGTGTGAAAGACCTTGGGGTATTAATGTCTGAAAATATGGGTTTCAAAGTACATAACCAGGTCAAAGTGGCGGCTGCGAAACGTCTAACGGGTTGGATTCTGCGTACTTTTAAAACACGCGGTGAATTGCCTATGATAACGCTCTTCAAATCTCTAGTGCTACCGCGGCTTGAATACTGTAGCGTATTAACATCCCCATGCAAAGCAGGTGAAATAAATGACGTAGAGAGTGTACAAAGAAATTTCACTTCGCATATAAGTTCGATAAAACATCTACATTATTGGGAGCGTTTAACAGCACTGAATCTGTACTCACTGGAACGTAGAAGAGAACGTTACCTAATAATATACACATGGAAAATCGCAGAGGGTTTAGTACCAAACCAACATACTCCGATAGTCATGAAATTCAGTGATAGGAGAGGCTAGGAATGCGAAATCCCCTGGATGAATAACAGGGGTGCTATGGGCTCTCTGCGAGAGGGCTGGTTATCACACAGAGGCCCACGTCTCTTCAAAAAACTCCCACGGCGAGTAAGAGACATGAGGGACATCTCGTTAGACAACTTCAAGAGAGCCCTAGATGTCGAACTGCAAAAAGTGCCAGACGAGCCCATCCTCGCAAGGGAGCGAGCTGTCGCTTCAAACAGTCTACTGCACCAAATCACCACCCGTAACGAGGGGCGTCGCGCTCCTTGGTGCCGCTAGAAGAGTGGCGAACACATCAAAAGGTATCAATAAGGTTCCAATACTATATATATATATATATATATATACACACACACATACCCCATAGCTGCAGGTGGCTGACTTGAGACAGAGCCCGAGCAGAAACAAATCAAAATTAAATATTAATGGACAATTCACACATATCTAGGTGTATAGATCGATAGATAGCTAGATCAATAGATATATATTGACATAAATGTGTGTGTGTGTGTGTGTGTTTATGTGAATGTGTGTGTGTGTGTGTGTGTGTGTGTGTGTGTGTGTGTGTGTGTGTGTTTGTGTGTGTGTGTGTCTGTGTGGGTGTGTGTCTTTGGATATAACACTTGTGCACTATCCCAACATTCTCCTATGCTCCCAGCTGGACTCTTATTTTCTTGTAATCGTATGCGGTCCAGAACAACAATAATGGTTCCAAACACTGGAGTGCTGGGGTGGAGGGTAAAGGCTTACCAACACGAACACTGGGGCCGAAAAATTTGTATGCAAATTAGTGTACAGCCGGATGCCATAGTGTCCAGCCCACATACAAGAATTCGTGGACCTCCTATTTTTGTTATAATGCAATTATAACCAGTTGGATGTATTTTTGGAAAAAATGTGCTGGTCAATAAATAGTATATATATAGTTTTGTAGTTGATGTATAGACAATAGTATGAATACATTCGTGTCCAGTTATATACTTCCTCATTACGTATGTTATTAATAATTATGTATCATAACCATCCCAGCAACCTTTGTAGAAACATGTCACCGTATTTCACAAAAGTGAGTTAGGTCTTTGAAAGGGGTGCAGTCACAGAGTGTGAAGTGAGGCTGAATGGTAAGGCAATGGAGAATGTCATTTCATTTAAGTATTTGGGCAGTGTGTTGAGTAAAGATGGGAGTATGGATGAAGAAGTGCGGGTGAGGGTGTAACAGGGGAAGAGGGTTGTAGGAGCAATGAATGCAGTAACAAGAAACTGGGTGGTCAGCATGAAAGTAAAGAATTCCTTTCATGATAGTGTGACGTACAGGAGTGAAGCATGGACGTTGTTGGAGAGACACAAACTAAGAGTGAGAGGGGTGGAAATGAGTTACTTGAGAAGTGTGTGTGGAGTTACATGGAGGGATAGATAGATGAATGATGAAGTATGAGAGCGGTGTGGTGTGGATGTAGTTACCATATATTCTTCCTAAACTGGTCTAAATGTAGTTGGAATCAAATGATAGTAGTCACCGGTACGGTAAGGGTTAAGAAAAGTGTCCACTTACTGAAGGTATTATATACCATCGCACAAAGCAGTTTAAGAGTGGAAAGACATATTGCAGACGTCTTCAGTATTCATTTATATCTTAGTTTCATTGTTATTGATTGAATGTTTATTAACCCTTAACTGGCGAGGCCCGCCTTAAGTCGGGCTCCAATTTGCAACAAGTTAGGAGCATTATTAAGGCTTTTATAGGGTTAAAATCGAGTGCAAATGGCAGGGAGCACAGCAGGTCACACGTCCGACACCCAGGGCTTACCGCCGCCCACTGACTCACGCTCCCTCTGTTCTCGAGAGGCCGGCAGTGTAGCCAGTAGTGAGTGCAGCTGGAAAAAATATGCCACTATACGCTAAACTCCCATGTTAGTGGTACCACTGCGTGAGAACGACGAGTGCTACGTAGCTCGTTCTGGTCTCATTTTGAAGCTTTTAGCGCCTAGTTTTTTGCTGAATACATTTAATTTCTTGCAGATACTTGATTGATCATTCAGGAGGGCCTGAATATGCCCAAATAAGCCCAAAACCCCCGCTAGACAAGGTTTAAGACGCTGCTTTAATTTGATAGAATATCTTCCAATATATTCTGATGGTGTTATAGCATAGTTTTATGTATACTGTATGTCATGATTTCACTGAACAGTAACACAAATTATAGTAATTATATGTTGTAATACACAGTAAAAAGAGGGTATTTTTGCAAAAACACAAACAATTTGTTTGTTACACTTCTAAAACACATTTTGGCATTCTTATATAAACGCGTGTTTCCTTAAAAACAAAACAAGTGTATTTGTATAAACAGAAACATGTGTTTAAATGTGTGTTACACTTATAAAACGGATTTAGCCGTTTATAAATGAAACACGTGTTCTATTCTAAACCCCTTATGTTTTCTTGTAAACACTTGTATTCATTATAAAAGTAAAGATTTTCATTATTTATGTTGTTTAAAATGGATAATAACATTCACAGGAAATCATAGTTTTAATATATCCACGAATTTTGCATCAAAGTATATTTTCTCGTTCACAATATGACAAAACAAGAAAGCGTTTACAAAAACACATGAAACTTCAGATTGTTTCATTTTAAAACACATGTTATAGTATAAACATAAATATATTAAATGCAATGCGCCAAAAACGTATAATGTTTCTCAAAACATAATTTTTGTGTTTTTATAAAAAAAAAAATTGTTTACTGTGTACCATGTACAGTTTTCTTTTTTCCCTGTGGTACATCCACTAAAACCGCTACAAGAACTTCAAACGCTTAATCAAATGACAAAAAGGATAACTCAATGCACTAAGTAACTATTATGAAGTATGAAGATGACAAATAAGATAGGATAATTAAGCAGATAAGGGAAGCAGTGCTGAAGGAAGTACAGAAGTTGTTTACTTTATCAGAGTTAGGTCATACTGTACAATGAGCCTCTCTCGTCCACAGGAACATTATGTGCTGCCGGCAGATAGGGAGGTCACAGCCGCCAGAACAGTAAGTCAATACTTCCTACCGGCACAAACTAGTCAACATAGTACAGCGGATAAGGAGAAAATTGTGCACTTTTTGACTAAAGCATCATACTTTCTACGTTCATACTAAGACCCAATGGGAACATTTTAAAAGGCGGAGGAAATCTGTAGTTTCATGGTGGTGCCTGTGGCAGCCCCTTTTCAATTAATTTCCATTAGAGTTCTGAAACACTGATTTTTGCCCCAAACTGTATACTGTGATAGAGATGTCAAACTAGTCTCAAATGACTCATCTAGACAAGGGAAACAAATTATGTTCAGACAATGTTTGGCTAATGTTGACCTTTGACTTGTAAATTATCTTTTAGTTTATCATCATGCTACAATTTGGTAAGCATTGTTGCCAATTATCCCAAATTTGTTAAACTACAGGATCCGGTACAAGTCAAACGGTCAACATTAGCCAAACATTGTCTGGATGTAATATGTTTCCCTTGTCCAGACGAGTCATTTGAGACTAGTTTAACATCTCTATCACAGTATACAGTTTGGGGCAAAAATCAGTGTTTCAAAACTCTGATGAAAATTAATTGAAAAGGGGCTGCCACAGGCACCACCATGAAGATACAGATTCCCTCCACCTTTTAAAATGTGCCCATTGTGTCCTAGTATCAGTGTACTAAGTTTAATGCTTTAGTCACAAACTGCAAATTTTTTCCAATAATGGTTCCTTATCAGCTACCCTATAATGACACAAACTTGATACGCCAAATATTCTTCTGGTGAAGTAAAAAATGCATTCAAAATACTAACAGCGTAAAACAATCTAATCCTAACGCCAAGCAAGCAACCCCCCCCCCCCCCCTTCATTATAAACAGCAGATTGCGTGACCAAAACACCCGCGAAAAGTGCGCGTCTCGCTCCTACGTTGTTTTCCACACAAGTATAACAATTTAACCCCTTGAGGATGATGATACATTTTTACAGTATATTCAGGCTATCTTTAGACAATTGGATACGAGGAAGTACTTCCGTACTTCCATGGTCAAGTCAATCTCAAGAAGGATCTGTGGGAATTAGAAGGGTAAAGACTAGCTCAATTAACCCTCTGAATTCCACATACCCTTCCTAATCTAAATAAAATGGACTGACTAGCCATAAGATACTGCTAAAACTCTTCATAATTCTCAAAGGGTTAAGCTAATACAATGCTTCGCTGTATTTCATGAACTTATTATACAAACATGAATCACTGGGGATAATGAACAATGCCAGCCTATGGGAAATGACCCTGCGAATCCACAGACACACAACACTAACACACATGTATACACAGGCGAGGAAGTACGGTCGCCAACGAAAATCAGTATGCAAAAGTTAAGGGTACAAGCCTGTTACACCATACTATGTTATTATTTAGGGTATGTGTAATAAACGACACAAGGCTAAGCTGAATTGAAAGCCTCAACCTCAAGATTAGATGTTTTTCCTTCGTCTGTAACTTTGGATTGGCCAGGTCATACTAACCTTTATTATACTGTGTAGCAATATTATTATTTTAATTGATTTATATTTTCATCAAATTTTGTGAATACTTATTCTTCCATCACATATCTCCCTCTCCATCCTATAAGTCAGAATTAATTTCAATTGATTTCTATGTTTATTTATGTATTTATTTATTATTTATTTATTTGTTTGTGGAGGGGGGGGGGGGATACTTGTTTTTCATCACATATCTCCCTTTCCATCATATCAGTCGGATTTTAGAGATCTTCATGTTTTCGTTCTTCTTTCCAATATCTGGCCCTTCCCCTTTTGTGTCACTTTCCCCTCTCGGCTCTTTCAACAGCGATTCCCATTTCAGATTTGTCCCTTTCTCTCCGGCCATATCCCGGCAGCTAACAGCCTGCCCCAAGAACACAATGGGCCTAAAACACAAACATTCTTGTCTCCTTTGTCAGTGTCCTCCCACTTCTTTGGCCCGAATACTGACCCCTCAAAAATGCTGTGCTTCTTTACTTTAGTAGTATTTTGCATATTTATTTTATTTTTTATTTATTTATTTTTTATTTTTTCTATATTCCAACTTACTTCCTCTCGGGCATAGGCTGAGAGCCTTAACATTCACCGCTTTACAATGAACAGTGAAGCCTGTGAGGTCTTGTTCCAGTCTAGGGAGTGAGACATGTGAAGCACGTAGAGTACAACGAGCACCTGCCATCTTGCCTTCACATGAGGCACGGTGCTCACTCATGGCCCGAAACGACCCCATCTCTGAAGCCACCTCGTTCCCGTGCTTCACTGTCTCACCCCCTACACTCAGACTCTCACACTTACACACACACAACGCCACCTGTGGAGCACATAACTCACCAGGCATTGCACCCCTATAGCATATTTTGAATATGGGAATATTCATACAGTGCTATTTAATCAGGGAACAATGAGGGTATTTTATTGACGTTTCGGTGGGCTTGTGGTAATGCACTGATACTAGGTACAGCACAAATTCCATCCCAATAATATCTTCCCATTGATACATCGGGATTTGAACCCGGGACCTTTTTACTTATATAGTGATGTATTTATGTAGTTGTATATCATATTTTGTGTTCATGTGCATGGTGACAAAAGGCAAAGCTGCCTGTAACAAGTGTCCCCCCTCCCCCAGATTGAAAGAGTGATGAGAGCCAAAATCGAGGTAAATTAGAGGTAAATTGGTGTGTTGGAAGAAAATATGGTGAGCTTGTTAAGTGTAGTGAAGTTAATTGTACCGATGTCAGCCTTTTTACCCGACATATCCTATATTATTTGTGATCATGATGAATATTATATATTGTGTTGAATATATTCATGGACAGATAAGGTCTGAGATTGATAGAGATGTATTGCAAAATAAATTCCAAATTCCAAGTGTAATTCATAATAACACTATATGCACACCATTATACTATACAACAATAACACATACCGCGCCATAACGTACAGCGTCAGGCATGCTCAATCACCTGCAATAATTATACAGTACACACAAATCCGTTATTTATCTCTGTTTCTCGAGTTGACATTTTGTTATCATATGGCATTCTGATTTTTGCTTCTCTGTCACCTCTAAATAGGTTAAACTAAATTAAGGAGCATTATTGAGAGAGTAAAGGTGAATAAGTCACACAAAATAGTATTCCTAAGTGCAACCGATCAGAAGGCTGCATTTGGTGTTGCAAAGCACTAAGTACCCGAGAACATTTAGTGTTTGTTTGCCACACCCTAATTAGTCAGCTTCATTAATGCAGTCCAACACGCCCAGCCAATCAAGGAGGGCTTACAAATATTTGGTTATGTATTCATTTCTTTCCCCTAGATTAAAAGCTGCCTGCTCTCTCCGCATTCACAGTCCTGACAAAGGCATCTTCACTAAGACCGAAGGTGAAATTGTCAAGGACTTGTTTCGCATGTAACACCATACACTTACCTTATAAATATGGCAGTACAATTGTTAAGAGCAAACCTGGTGGTCCCTCGGATATCCATCCCCGGCAGGGTTGGGTTATTGACACAGGGCCCTCCCGGTCGTCATCATGCGACTGTGTCAAGAGCATTGCAACGTCCCAAAGCTGCTTGTCAGTACAGCTATTTCTTTAGTAATATAAGGGGACTTCACTCTAACATCAATTCTGTACACCAATTTCTTCAAGCAGAATCCCCTACTCTCCTTTTTTTGACAGAGACTCAAGTAACATCCACATCTGACACATCTAGATTTAATTTTCCAGGTTATCAATTGCTCCAAAATTTCAGACCTAAAGGTGGTGTATGTTGCTTCGCAAAATCTGAAATTGCCCTGGAGGAGGTTACTAGTTTCAATTGTCCCTATTTTGATTATTCTATATACAAATTAATTTCTGCTGGTAAATTTAAATACATATGTTGCATCTACCGTTCCCCAAATACTCCTCCAGAGCAAAGTCTTTTTGATTCTCTGTCCTCACAACTCAGTGTCCTCAACTTAAATGCTTCTTCTGAAATCACTGTGTTGGGTGATTTTAATGTCCATAATGTTGAATGGCTCGCTCATTCAGCCAGGACTGATGATGCTGGTCTTGAATGTGAGCTATTTGCAGACTCATTTAATCTCATTCAACTAGTCAACCAACCCACCCGTGTACCAGATAATCCTAATCATAATTCCCACCTACTGGACTTATTTTTAACAACCAATTCAGAAAATTATGATGTTACAGTGAGGTCTCCACTTGGATCTTCTGATCACTGTCTGATACAGGCCACCTGTCTATCACTTACCACACCTTCCCACTCTGAACCTGTTTTGGTGACTAAATGGCATTACGATAGGGCAGACTGGGAGGGTCTTCAAGGTTTCTTTATTGATATTCCCTGGACCTCTTTCTTTTCTAATGATGCACACTCCACCTTGAGCCACATACAAGATTTTGTAAAAATTGGAATGGAAACTTTTATTCCTCATCAAAAGTACAGTAAAAGATCTAATTCACCTAAATGGTTTGACCATAATTGTGCTAGAGTAACTGAACAAAAAGCAATAGCCTACAATGCATACACAAGATCAAAAACACATGAAGCCTTTAATTACTTTAGAAACATCAGAAATCATGCCAAAACTGTATTAAACCTAACTAAATCAAACTTTCTCCATAAGCAGGCAAATAAACTTCTAAATAATCCAAATGATAACAAAATATTTTGGTCTACTCTTAACTCATTTAAATCCAACTTCACTACTGCTTCATCCATTCCACCATTAAAATCCCCGACTGGCAATCTTGTAAGTGACCCACGAGGTAAAGCTAACCTTCTTGCGGATATTTTCTCCACCAACTCAACCTTAGATGAAATAAATCAAGATGTCCCTGTACTTAATTTTAATTCACCTGAAATTCCCTCACTTAAGATCCACACCAGACATGTCAAAACTATTTTGCAGAATCTCTCAGTAGATAAGGCTCCTGGTCCAGATGAAATTCCTCCAATAGTACTTAAGAATTGCTCCTTGGTGCTCGCTCCTGTATTGGCAAATTTTTTCCGTCTGTGTACTCATACCTCATGCTTCCTAGTACCCTGGAAAGAAGCAAACATCCATCCAGTTCCTAAAAAAGGTGCCTCTTCAGATCCATCAAACTACAGACCAATAGCTATAACTTCCACTCTTGGCAAAGTTTTTGAAATTATATTAAATAATCACATAATTAAGCATCTGGAGAATAATAAATTAATCAGTGATAGGCAATATGGTTTTAGACGATGTCGATCAACTGCAGACATTCTTTGCCTTCTTACGCATCAAATCAACCAAGCTACAGACCAACATGGTGAAACACATACAATAGCACTGGATATATCAAAGGCATTTGATAGAGTCTGGCATCAATCCTTATTGTCGAAGATGTCACACTACGGCCTTGCATCATTAGTTCCACTAATTTCTTCTTATCTTCATAACAGAAAAATACGTGTAATGGTAGATGGCCTTTATTCTCAATTTCACTCAATAAATGCTGGTGTTCCCCAGGGATCAGTTTTGGCCCCAACTCTGTTCCTCATTCATATCAATGATCTCATATCTACCACTCATAATCCAATACATTCCTACGCAGATGACTCAACACTCCACAGTTCCTTCACATTTACCAATTCTTTCACCCAACCCGATCTTATAAATTCAAAAATAAACACTGCAATTTCTCTGAACCAGGACCTTTCTAGAATTAATGAATGGGGACAAGAGAATCTAGTTTCCTTTAATGCACAGAAAACCAAGTACATTCAATTTTCTAACCGACAGAATCTCACTGACTCCCATATATTTGTAATGATGTAAATATTCCCACTTCCCCTAGTATTGACATTCTCGGTGTAACATTAACTACTAACTTGAGCTGGACACATTATGTTAGAAGCATTGCTAAGAATGCCTCTAAAAAACTGGGACTCCTGTACAGAGTTCGAGAATTCTTCACTGACGAGCAGTTGGCCGTAATATATAAAAGTCATGTGCGCTCTCAGATGGATTACTGTTCACCTCTGTGGGGTGGAAGTGGAGTGGTTGCATTGAGGCAGTTGGACAAAATTCAAAATAAAGCTATTAGATTAATCAATAACCCTGCAATCACACAGGACCTTCCTACATTAGCCATACGAAGAAACGTTGCATCCCTTGCATTATTCTACAGATATTTTCACAGCAATTGTTCCGAGGAACTTGCTTCAATTGTGCCGCCTCTCCACATCTTTCCCCGTAGAACTAGGGCAGCTGAGAGCGCCCATGAATTTACACTTTCTCCTCCACAATGCAGAACTTCTGCTTATCAGAATTCATTTATCCCCAGAGCTACTACTCTTTGGAATTCACTTCCCTCGAATTGCTTTCCACAAACTTACAATCTACAAATGTTTAAATCCAGTTGTTACAAACATTTTATGAATGGAGGATGCCTTTAGGCACATGGACCTTTTTGTTTTATCTGTGTTTTTCCTTCCTCCGTTCATTGTCTCTTAAAAAAAAAAAAAAAAAAAAAAAATTGTGTATACGTCACCCAAAATGTAGAAACTCATAAAGGTAGCCTCAAAATTAGTTGTGCATCCTCCTCACAAATAGCATCAGAGCATCCCACAGCTTTGTCCCCTGCCAATTCCTTTCTCCCGAAACCTTGGTCAACCTTCAACGGTGTTTCAATTGTTATTGTTGTGGCCATCGCGCCGCCTTATGTAAGAAACCTTTCCTGTATCTTCTTAAATGCTCCGATGGCTTAAAGCACTCCGCCAGCCATAACCATATTATCCTCGGCACACTGACTCAACAAATTTATCTTCTCTCTCTACTCCATCCATTCCCATTACTCTTGCAAAACCACCTCTAGCCTCGACACATCTCCTTCCACCTCCCAACAAAACCATTCAAATCCATTCCAATCCGTCCCAATCCTTTCCGTCCATACCAGCCCCAGTTGTCCTGCCCCTCAAGTCTTTGGCCCAGAATTTCAAATCTCCATAGTACCTCAATTTCAAATCTCCATAGTACCTCAATTGCTGAAATCCTAGCCCGCTCCCCCAGTGAGTCAATATAGATCCCTCCCCCCCTCCTCCCCCTCCCCAAACAATTGAAAAATTAAATACATAAATATAATAAAATAATAATAAATAATAATATAAATAATTATAATAACAAAATAATATAAAACAAGATTACTAACAAAATGTATATATAAATGAAATGTAATATAGAATAAAAATAAAATAAATAATAAGAATAAAGATAAACAAAATACAGATAAAATACATCGCCTCACCTAAATCCCCTGCCAACAACCCTACCCTCAAACCAAAAATCCGTAGCGAAAATTACCACACCAAGATAACTTCGACTAATAAGTAAAACACACATTTTGAATGAACTAAATTAAAATGAAGATAACAATAGAGGGTCACATGTTTACATCTATTAAGACGTTTCTGACCAGATGTTTAGTCACGTGAATTCACGTCCACTCATTGATTCCCTGCCATCTCTCTCTCTCTTCGCCGCAATGTTGTTTCTCTCACTTTTCTATTGCTACTTCTTTCATCCGTGTTTCTTAGAGCTCTCTCAGTGCATACCACCTCCTCTACGTAGAGTACGTAGCACCTGACTTGCAACACAATCTCACCCCTACTCTATGCAACTCTCGAACCCGAGAGTGAAACGATATTCCCAATATTTCTGCTATTTAACAGCTGAACTCTGGTACTCTCTCCCTAAATCCATCTGTTCCACATCCTATAACTTAAACTGCTTCAAACTCCGTGTGTCCCGGCATTTGGCCCTTGATTTTGGCCCTGTCACTTTTTCAACTCTGGGAGAGACACTCCGTCAGAAACAGTTTTGCCTTTTGTCTCCCTCACCCACATTTTTTTTTTTTTTTTTTTTTTTTCTATATTCCAACTACTCCCTCTCGGGCATAGGCTGAGAGCCTGTACATTCCACCGCCCAACACGGTGAAGCCCGTGAGGTCTTGTTCCAGTCTGGGGAGTGAGACATGCGAAGCATCCATCATGGCTCGAAGCAGCTCCATCTCTGAAGCGGCCATCTACTGTATATGTACAGTATATTTATATGTATATATGTTTTAGTTTCCGCCCTAGACCTCCATTAACCCGGGAGCTGCGGGGAGACTCATAAGAGTTCCCCCAGCGCACTGCGGGTAGACTCTTAAGAGCAGAGCCTTTGAACACGTACCAAAACCACGCGTTTATAGCCAGGCGGCTGGAAATTGGTGTGGGTATAGTACTACATGTCAACTCTCGACACCACCCCGCCAAACGCTCGCCCCGCACTCGTGCAAGCACCACCGCGCCAGTAACCACGCACTAGTCATGGAGCCCACACGTCCCTCACGCTCGCTCCCTGATGACACAACCAGCCCTCCTTCTGGTGGTGTTAGCCACCGTGGAAGGCAGAGGGTGGCTGCTAAAGACCCTAGCTACCAGTACAACACGCCCTACAGCTCGGAGGACAAAAAAAATGCACCCAAAGCACGAAAAACACGTGCAAGCAGGGCAATGGCACAGAGGTCATTGGTCTTTCGGGACACTGCCACCACGACCCAGGCCACTACAACAACCACTACCACCACCACTGCCACCACTGCCACCCCTGCCACCCCTGCCACCGGTACCAGCGACGCAGGAGGCCGCCCTAGGGCTGCAGAACCTGCGGGGGCAGGAAAAATGAAAGGCACGGGCGTAGGGAAGAGAACCCGTACGCCAGCCACAGTGCCCCTACCACCACCACCACCACCACCAGCCACCCCTGGCCCGGCTGCCCCTGCCGCCCCTGCCGCCCCTGCCGCCCCTGCCGCCCCTGCCCAAGGAACAGGGAAGGGGAAGGGGAAGGGGAAGGGGAAAGGGAGAGGGAAAGCGACTGCTGGCCCTGCTGGCCCTGGTGTCCCTGCCGGCCCTGCTGCCCCTGTTGCCCCTGTTGCCCCTGCTGCCCCTGCCACCCATGCCGCCCCTGCCCAAGGAACAGAGAGAAGGGCGACAGGCACCACCATCATCTTGCCATCAAGGCCACGCACCACTGCTGCCCCTGCCGCCGCCCCTGCCGCCGCCCCTGCCACCGCCTCTGCTGTCCCTGTCCATAAGACTCCCGCACGTGCCAAAGTGACCCGGAAAACTCTGACACCATCAAAGTATGCCGCCCTGCTGTTTGATGGTGATTCGCAGGACATTGGCAGCCCGGGTTTCGACGACGAAGCCCTAGCACGGGACCAAGGGTGGGGGGATTTGGGAGTGGACAGTGGGAGTGAGTACGACGTCGGTGACGAAAATGAGGTAGGGCATCGTCTGTCAAGTGAAGAGGAGGGTAATGATGATGAAGTGATGTATCGCGACCATGGAAGCGATATTTCAGACGATGAAGCAGACGCAGACGACATTCCGATCCCTCAGCTGCCTTCGTTCGATTGGTCTGACGGGATCAATTTTGTACCTGACATGCCCCAGTTCAATCCTGGGACATCAGGAACAACTGACGACTGGCCCTGTGATGATCAAGCGAACGAAAGCGACTTCTTCCTCGCTTTTTTCGACATGGAGGTAATGACGTACATCGTTGCCCAAACAAACGCCTACTACAGGTGGGTGTTTGGCAGATTGGACGTCCTTTCTCCAAAAGCGAGAATACGAGGCTGGGTGGATACGACTGTGGAAGAATTTATGACGTTCTTTGCCTTGTTGTTCCTCATGCCTCTGATCAAGAAGCATGTGTTGCAACACTATTGGAAGCACGACCCTCTCATCGCCACCCCAACTTTCAATAAGTTCATGACTCGTGACAGATTTTTGTTGCTGCTAAGATTTATGCACTTTGCAGACAACGAAAATCCCAACAGGATTGACAGGATATGGAAAGTTTGGGATGTGTTCACCATGTTGTTGGAGAGGTATAGGAAATACTTTTACCCCTTCCTCAATTTGGTGATTGATGAGTCGCTCGTGCTCTTCAAAGGACGTCTTGTTTTCAAGCAGTATATCCCCTTGAAAAGGCATAGGTTCGGAATCAAGCTCTTCGTTTTGTGTGACAGCGAAACTGGAATAGTGCTTGACATGATCGTGTACACAGGCACTGACATTAACATACCGAAAGCCGCTGCCAATGACCCCATGGGCATGTCAGGTGCCATCGTCAGGAAAATGTTGGCACCTTACCTGGGCAAAGGCCACATCATCTACACTGACAACTGGTATACTTCTCCTGCTCTCTGCCAGTTTCTTTATGACAACCAAACTGGGTCATGTGGGACTGTCAGAAAGACAAGAAAGTTTATGCCAAAGTTCACAGGTGATGTCATTCCTCTCACAGATGCCTCCTCCAGTGACACACCTTCAGAAGACGACCTGGCCCAGGAACACCGCGAGAGGCATGTGCGAAGAAGGCGACGAAAGGGGCAGAAATACAAGCAGCTCGAGAAGTGTGGGAAACTGATAGCCCTGAAGTGGAAGGATAAGCGAGACGTCCACCTGCTTTCCACCGTCCACACAGGTGCCCAGGTGGATTCTGGCAAAATCCACTACCGAACCAGGAAGACAATCTACAAGCCCGACATGGTAGTGGACTACACTAAAAACATGCGCCTGGTGGACAAGTCTGACTGTCAGCTGTCAGGCGTTGAGTGTCTGAGGAAGACTGTGAAGTGGTATCACAAGCTCTTCCTCCACCTCGTTGATATAACGATGCTGAACGCCTACAACTTGTGGTTGGTGAAAAAGGATATGGCCCCAAACCAGAAGCTGAAATTCCGGGAGTTCGTCTACAACGTCTCCTACCAACTCCTGGAGAAGTATGGCACCACCACTCACAGACGTACGGCATGGCGTGGGGATCACGTTCCTGACCGCATCCAGCTGGGTGTCGAAAGACACTACCCCATCAACACTGAGATGCTTGGCACTCGTCACAGGCAGGCGCAGTGCACCGTCTGCAGCTCCAGTGTCAGGAAACCCCATGTCACGAAAAGAGTCACCTCAATGTGCGCCGAGTGCAAAGTTCCACTCTGCCTGGGTGACTGCTTCAGGGACTACCACACCTTCAAGAACTACTGAGTGTCGCCCCCTGCCATGCCCTGCCCTGGACTCGCCCCGTGCCCTGCCCTGGACTCGCCCCCTGCCCTGCCCTGCCCTGGACTCGCGCCCTACCTTACCTGACCTGACCTAATTGATCACGCTACCTCATAATGTAACATATATATTATATAATGTATAAGTTCCAAAGATGTCCCTGTGATATAGCTTTTACATTATATAATTGTATGTTTCATTATTTAGTTTATAAGTTTCAAAGATTTACATGTAATATGCCTTCTTTTTTTAGTATATCAATATATATGTTTGTTATTAGCCAATGTAATGTATATATAATTATTTTCTTACCTCAAATGAATTGTACAAAAATAAATATGTTTCAATAAATCCTGTCAAACCTACTAAGATAATACAAAAAA
Organism: Paralithodes platypus; assembly: GCA_032716605.1. Classification (NCBI taxonomy): domain Eukaryota; kingdom Metazoa; phylum Arthropoda; class Malacostraca; order Decapoda; family Lithodidae; genus Paralithodes; species Paralithodes platypus. The sequence continues at coordinate 38,716,604 of CM064577.1, read as the reverse complement.
AAACAATAAAAAAAAAACAAAAAAAAACAAGGTCATGTCATTGTATTCTTACAATATGATATATTCTATGAATATTTCATATTGTTTGAATACAATGGCATGATCTTGTAAAAAAAAAAATTTATCAAAAATTTTCTAGACAATATAAAACCTTCCCCATAACCCCCTCCTGGATTCGATCCCACTACCCTACGACACTTTGAGTTTTCCAGTCCGCGACCTTACCAACCATGCCACAGGAGCTCATACCAAATATCACTCAAAACTTTGTGTCTACAATCGAAAGGACAATATACAAAATAAATGAATTATCCCACCAATTTATGTTTGTAAATTGATGGGATTATCAATTATATCATGCCAAGGTTTATAAAAGTTTGTCTCTGTCAAGAATTAGTAATTATATAACTTTATTCTGTCAAAAATTGCCCAAACACTCAGCAAAATTGCCCCTCTCAGTGCGACTCCACTCATTTTCACACGGTCAAGCGGTCACGAGGTGACCCTTGCCGCTCCTTTATGCCCCAGCTACACCAGCAACAGCAGCTCTGTCTGGGAACAAAATTGGTATAAATACAATAATGGATAAAATACTCTTCACAAATACATTTGTATTGTATAATATTGTAAATAAAAAAGAATAATAACTGTGTGGGTGTCGAAAATTGCTCAACCAGCTTTCTTATGTCTCGCCTACGCGCGTATATTGGATTATACATAGTCATGACTGTCATACAAATAATTGCAGTAGGTCTCGAATATACATTTAGATTGCATATTACTTCGAAATAAATAAGTAAACGTTTCTCTGGTGGCAATCTACCCTTTCGCAAGTGTAAGGAGACACCAGTCTATATTTAGCTCTCTATCACAAAAGGCAATCTGCCTGTGTTGACTCAGCACCGTCGCTGGTGGTCTATAATAGTACTTTATTTACAGTCAATGGCCTACATGTTTCTGTGGTACTTCACATGTGTCTATAATGCAATGTCTGCTTGCATAAAAATGCAATTCTGAAGTCCATTTATACGTACGACATACGCATGTCTCAGTTTCTCTCTTCTCTCTCCATTCCTGACTCATGTTATTGTAGACCTGTTGATGGCAACGAACACCAGCCATCTGGTAGACATAAGGTTCAAAATACCAAGACATCAATACGCCTGGGGCGCCTCCACAATTATCACAAAGCTGGTTATCTATCTAGAGATCTGCCTGACTTCCATCTCTCCACGACTCACTCACTCACTCACTGCACCCCTGCATGCCTCCCTCCCACCCACCCACCAACCCCCAACCCACCCTTTCAGGCTTCCGTCTGCTAGAAACACATTCACAATTTGCGTAAATATCGCATCAATTGGGCTATATGCGGTATATTCCTTGTTATATGGGACGCCTACATATGTACACGTCTTTATTATAGCATGACAGTGCTCTAAATACAAGATTTACGTGATATTTATGGCGTAACACACCCTCTCCCCCTTTCATTCCCAGCACAACTCAGTCACACCTTGGTTCACGCATAGAAACTCATTGATAATGTGCGTAAATATTGCATCAATTGGTCTATATGCGGTATATATTTTGATATATGGCACGTATACATACGTACAAGTCTGTATTATAGCATGACAGTGCTCTAAATACAAGATTTACGTGATATTTATGGCGTAACACACCCTCTCCCCCTTTCATTCCCAGCACAACTCACTCACACCTTGGTTCACGCATAGAAACTCATTGATAATGTGCGTAAATATCGCATGAATTGGTCTATATGCGGTATATATTTTGATATATGGCACGTATACATACGTACAAGTCTGTATTATAGCATGACAGTGCTCTGCATACAAGATATACGTGATATGTATGGCGTAAACCACACTCTCAGCTCATAAATTGCCGCCAAACCTCCAACACATCTTCATTCCCGCCTACAAATTCTCTTATAATTCCCTTATATATTCCAATTTTTGGTCACTATGAGGCATATTCATTGTTATATGGGTGGCCTACACACGTATACATACTCTAAATAGCCTAAAAGGGCTCCAAAAAGGAGATATACGTGATAATACGCGGTAACCCACCCCCTCCTCCCTCTCCTTCTATCCCCAGGGCGCGTGAAAATTCAGCCGGGAAATCTCGCCGCTCGATGACAATCTAGCCGCGCGGTGCCATTCGCTCCACATTTTTCAACTACGGACCGTTCCCCTACCCCCCCCAGACATTTTTTTGGGGGTCAAATATATATGGGCCGATGCACGCAAACATTCCCTACACGATGATGTACTTTTTATCGAAATTGGCAAGAGGTCCCAAAATCATCATAGGTGCGCACAGTCTTACCCTGTAGAAAACCCCCTGTGCGCCGCGGAGAGGTTAAGCTTAAAATACACCCCAATATCCCCCTTCAAGATAAACTTGTAGGCTAACACCACATTTTTCGATAACAAAAATGCTCCGGCCGGCCGGAGATGTTACAACCTCGCTATCGCTCGCCATGAATAAAATCGACACCTAATTTGTACGAAAGTTCTAAATATTGCAACATAAAATGGGGTGAAAGGATTTAAAATCGCAACCTAATGTGCCGAATGTCATAAAATTAATGGGGATACAAATGAGGTTAAGAAGGGGTGGGGGGTGGAGGGAGCAGAAACACCAACCCTCCCCTCTTAACCCTCTCTGACATATGATGCGATTTTGAGCCTATTAGGGATACTTTAACCCTTAACTGTCGGCGCACAACATAAGTCGAGTTAAATAAAGCTGGACTATGTGGCGGCGCTCGACATAGGTCGTGTGGCAATTTCAGCACGTAATGTTGCTGAGAGAGAGAGACAAGTGGTGGCAGGAGAGTAGCGAGCGTATGACTGCTCCAGACCACCGCGGCGAACCTACTGACACGAATCCCACCTCCTCCCTCCCTCTCTCACTCGCTATATACGGAATTGTATGGGGAAAGTGCCTAATACATGCTTTTTGCACTCGCGTTGCACGGTTGTTGCAAGAAAACTAGCATTCATAAAAGGATCGTTATGGTGTCATTCGAAAGCTCTGTTTATGCCCTTTCAGGGATAGATACTTGTTTTACGTTCTGGGTCTTATTTAGGCATGAAAATGATCACGTAAACAGCCCTATTTTGGCTAAAAACACCCCGCTGGGCGGTACATATAAATAAACCGCCTAGGCCGCTAATAAGGTGTTAAAGCCTTTGTTACCATCAGGGGTATTTAGAAACCTTTAGTTTAGTTACTTCAACCTCTGCAGTTGTCTTTGAATTAGCTGTGGGCAGAAAACTAATTTTGGAGAGGTAATTATAAGAGTTAGAGAACTTTCTTATTGCTAATCTGGCAACCTGTGCATCATATGAGCGTGAAAGGGTTAAGCCCATCCCAATAAGGCATTTGTTCTGTTCCACCACATGTACAGTTGGTCAAAGTTCCAGCTGACCCACCCTCGCTCTGGGGCTCGCAGAACTATCTGGCAATACTGGTGTAGGAAGGAGGTGTGTTTTACAAAGATTGGGATTGGTAGATCTGATTTCGGCTATATCATTGTTAGAACATATACTAAACAAGGGAAAGTAAGCCTATCTCAAATACAAATGCATACATCGCTATGTATGATCTCGAAAATTCACCCAAAGTTCTTAGATTTGCTTAAATATTAAAGTTATTATATCCACTGATTGGCAACGCATATAAAACCTGCTGGCTGCCACAACATACTTTGCTCGATGTTATAAGAATACATATTTCTGTGTTATTGGTAGCTGCTTAATGAGGGAACATTTAGTTAGTCTTCACAACGTGAACATTACATAGTCTAATTTGCAGTAATATACAGGACAGACATATGTAACACATTAATGGCAAGTGGTATCCCTGCACCACTACACCAGTATTGCCAGGTAATTCGGCGAGCCCCAGAGCGAGGGTGGGTCAGCTGGAACTTTGACCAACTGTACCACATACATTATTATACTCTAGCCTCCTCTTCTTACATCCCCTGAGTTTTCCTTATTCACTTGTATTTTCTTCGTCTCTCTCTCTCCCTCTCTCTCTCTCTCTCGTATTATAGTACCGTTATACAGAAGCACAGTGAGGCCCCATCTTGAATATGATGTACAAGTTTGGTCTCCTTAGCTAAACAAAGACATTGAGAGAGACTATAACAAAAAATATATATATAGTCAGTACAACATAGAGACAGAGTTAAAACCATCACTAAGAAATAAATAAAATCATGAAAGATTAAGAAAATTAAATTTGTTCTCACTTAGGAAAAGACAATTGGGAGGTCAACTAATTCGAGTTTTTCAAGATATTAATGGGGTTTGATAAAATTGATGCTGAATCACTGTTCACAATCAATAACAGTTCTTCAAATCGAGGAAACGGGAAGGCATTAAAAACCAGGAGGGTCAAACTCTATGTCACAAGGGAAAGTGGTGCAATGTAATACAGTCGACACATTCAAAAATAATCTAGACATTAATCCTTGTCTATCGGGGCCCGACTTAAGTCTGCATCTAAAAATCTGAACTATGTGGCGGGGCCCGACTTTAGTCTGTGTGCAATTTTGGCGCAATATTGGCTCCGAAAGAGAGCCGAGCAGTGGGAGGAGCGTAGGTTGCCTCATGACCGCTCGCCACGACCGTCGTGGGACCACTGACATGTACTCCACACTACTCCACCCTCTTTCACTCGCTACACACGTAATTATGTAACGAAATGACCGTATTTTAGCGATTTTGCTCTTCGGTTGCACGATCGTTGCAAGACAACCAGCGATCGTAGAAGGATGGTTCTGGTGTCATTGGAAAGCTCAATTAACGCCCTTTCAGGGATACATACTTGTATTACGCTCTGGCTCTTGTTTATGCATGAAAAAGAGCACGGAAACAACGCCATTTATGGTAAAAACAAACGCTGGGGGGTACATAGAAATTACCGCCTAGGCCGCTCGTTGAGTGTTAAATTTGAGGTTGGGGTAATAAAAGTAAAAACAAAATAGAAGTATAGAATAAGTAAATAACTAAATAAAATAAAATTTAAGTTAAGTATCTGTATTCATTATTTTCCAAATTCGATCTTTACTATAAATTTGCGTATACTCTCTCTCTCTCTCTCTCTCTCTCTCATACTAATGAAAATTGTATTAGTTGTCATTCACCCTCACTTTGCCTTGCCTAGAGTCCTATCTTGGCTAGGTTGAAATTTATTTGAGGGTTTGAACAAGTCAGACTCACCTGCAAACATCAACAAATCTGCTCAAACTGACATGCACAGTGCACAAACTAAACGAATATAGAAACACATTGTGACATTTTTAAATAAAGAAGAAGAGCTGACCAGTGAGATGAGCCGGACAATTACATAAATCGTGAGGTTGGACACATTTGCAGAACACTTGTGGCTCAGAACTTTGAAAAGAAAAGAACAAATCTATACAAAAAAGAAATCCGACTATGTAGCAAATATAGGATTCCTGTAAAATTCGCAGTTAACATTGTTTTATTGACTATAAAACCTTTACCAATAGTGTAGTGGAATGAATTCTTAAATTACTATTGCTTGGACACATTACTTATTACTTTAATGGCGTTTCTTCTAAACCACAAATAAAACAATTAACATTATCAAGGAGTACCAACAGTTGGTCAACTAAACTTGCAATAAAATAGTACAACGCCAGTTATTAAGATATTTGTACTTTTGAATATAGCGCAACTACTCACTTCTGTCAAGATATCTATATTCCTTCATGCATAGTTCTTAAAACAAAAACAAAAACATCATCCACACTAATAATCTCAATCGAGCCAAGTGAATAGTCGGATACCAAAGGGTTGCTCTGAGAAACAAGGAAGGGTATAATAAAGGAGACGAGAATGTTTGGGTTTTAGGCCCATTGTGTTCTCGAGGCCGGGATGTTAGGGCCCCAGAAGTGGCTGTAGAGGAATGGAATAATCTGAAATGGCTGGCGTTCTCTCCTGAAAGAATCGAGGTGGAAAAGTGATGGACACAGTAGGGAAGGTGGAAGTCGAAGGGGAGTGTGACGGTCTTGTATATAAAACATATATATTGCTATGACCCACCAACAATACTGCACCAGGCGGACACCAAAACACCAAGAAGAGAGGACCAGCGCACCATTCATCCGTGCAGGTGCCCCAACGTGACCAGATGACAAACAACACAGAGCCACGCCATTCTAACCCAAACTGGAACGAAACTAGCATACACAGAGATAGGAGCGAGTATTTCACCCAAACTGACAGAAGGAAGCCAGTTAGGTACGATACTAGCTTTTGCAGGTCCAAAGCCTGGAACGATCCCAAGTACAAGACTGGGTAATCTAGGTTCGAGGCTAGACACCTGGTAATAAGACAGAGAAAAAGTGTTGTTGGTAAACCATGTTTTAGTCAGCCAGCTACGTTTGAGACTAAGAATTCTGGTCCAAGACAGATTAGTTAAGTATAAGACGAGCTAGTACAATAGACAAGGACAACGTGAGGCTCGATGCTTACCGCTTTGGTCACCAACTAGGATAGCAGCAGCTAAGAATCACCTTAACCTATTCCGTTGCATCTAGTCCGAGACCGTGCACTGCTAGTAGTAAGAGACCTAGCCTGCAAGCTGTGCACCAAAAACAGAAAACAGGAAGCATCTGCAAGATGAAATCCAGACCCAGCCAGAAGCAAGAGAAGAAGAGTTGATAAAATGTGCCATACGCCTACCACGAGATAAATTACCGACTCACCCTCAGACACCAGGGAAATCATTGGCATATATAAATATCTAGTGTGTCTCTAGATTTAGAGTCCCTTCTCGACTCTTTGTATTTGTTCCCTTTCCGGGAAAACAAAACACATATATATATTATTCTTGCGCTTTCCCTAGTTATTTATTTATATATTTGTTTGTTTTGTTTCGAATGGGCATTCTAGTTCGACATAATATAGAAGGTTAAATAGTTGAGCCTTAATTATGAAACACACTTCAACATCCAATATAGCAAATATAGCCAAAAGATAGAGAAAATGTAAACTAGCGAGAAGTATAAATAAGAGTAGCGTCGCTATTTTTTAAATTTCCATGTGTACTAAAATATTATATACATTCACCTCTAACTAAAACTTATAGTTTGCTGGACCAAAGAACCCACAAGTTAAAGTAATAACATATATACATCAAACTACCTGTAGCGCGTACCAACTGTACTAGAGAACGTAACCATAGAAGAAAGCGTACTTGCATTATTTTTTGCTAGAACTCAAGTAAAGTAATAATCCATTAACCTTGTGACTTTTACTTATTTAATATTTAGCTATAACTCAGATCAACTTTAACCCATTCAGTACCGGTGACGTCCTTTTCATAATATTCTGGTGGCAACTATCAGGTGAATGTATTGAGGGATAAGACTTTACAACGGCAATTGCATTCAGCTTAAGAAGGACGTCTACCCATTAATAAGCTACAGACTGTCTCACTTGATCCTTTTAGCTTCTAAGCTTTAACAAATCGTCTATAATGTAGCTGAAGGTAAATATAGAAGACGTCACCGGTACACAAAGAAAATATTGTAAATGTAGTATTTGTCCGGGTGGGTGGGACTCATCAGCCTTGATCGGCAACCTGTCTAGGGGAGACAACCTTATACAAATCCGGGTGGATGGGACTCGTCAGCCTTGGTGGGCAACCTGTCTAGGGGAATAAACCTTATTCAAATCCTTACTGCTCACCTAAGGGTGAAGCAGGTTAGTGGATGGACTAGCCGCGCACCACTGTAGAAAAATAGTGCTAAAAATATACATAGAAGGCCTTTGAGTCAGATGGACCCTAAGTTGAGTGGTCAATCCTGGAAGTCCTTCAGTAAACTGGCACGGGTTATCCTTCTCACATGGGTTAGGTCTGCTTGGGGGAATTTTGTGTGTGGCCACCCTCGTAAAGAGGAATAAGGCGTCTGGCAATAAATAGATAAATAGATAGTATTGTTAATATGCCGTGTATTATTACAGTGTTATTGTGTGATTTATTTGTTATTGTGTATAAATAAAACTGTTGTTTTGTACCTATTGTATGACTTGCCTTTGTGTTTGATTAGAGATCTATATTATTAAATCAGTGCGTGTCTGTTTGTCTGTGTGTTCTTAATAGGCGGCCTCAGTTTTGGACCTGGGGAGCTGAAACTTTGCATGTTGGTGTCAATTGACCTAGGTTAGGTCATAGAGGGGGCGAGGCCACGATCGGACGTCGTTTCGAGGCAGATATTGAAAAAAAAAAAAAAAAAAATTGCCGTTTGGGGCAGACGGAGGCCTCCGATCGAAAAGGTGTATGGAACGAAAGTTGTTCGCAGCCCCCCAAAATGGGGGTATGGATGAGGTCAGATCCAAAATCGGAGATCATTTAGCGGCCGAAATCGAGGTCGCCGTTTAATGAGGCACACGGAGGTCGAGGCCGGTGATTATGGTAGTAGTAGTATTGTGATGGTTGTGGTAGTAGTGATTGATGATGGTGATTATGGTAATAGTAGTGGTGGTAGTAGTGATGGTGATTATGGTAGAATTTAAACCCGGGCAACGCCGGGTACCCCTGCTGGTATATATTAAATACTTATTTATCCCCGTTAGAACTCATCACACCTAGATTTGCTGTAGCAAATTAATTAAAACAAGAAAAGAAACGAAATGTGATGGAAGTAGAAGATACAAAAGTATTTTTTGAATTGAAACACGAACAGAAAATTATTAAAACAATTCGAGGGTGAATGAAATAGAGCATAGGTTCTACAGTATACAGGCTAAATCCACACGTCAATAATAGCTAGTAAGTAGGTGTGTCTCAGCAAGGTGCAGTTATTTATGTACCCCCCCCCCCAAAAAAAAAAATCGAAGGTATGAATGTATGCATATACTCATGCTGGGCGTGGTCGACTTGAAACAGAGGTCTCACAAAAACAGGTACATTCAATAATTTCAGAGTTTCACGAAACTTACAGGTTATTTATTTTTTATTTTTTTTTCTGTTTTTGTTTTCTATATTCCAACTACTCCCTCTCGGGCATAGGCTGATAGCCTTTTCACTCTACCGCTGAACACGGTTAGGCTCGTGAGGTCTTCTTCCAGTCTAGGGAGTGAGACATGCGAAGTCCCCGGCTCGAAGCAATCCCATCTCTGAAGCCGCCTCAGCTCTGCGTATTTTTGAATATGGGAATATTCATACAATGCTATTTTAGTCAGGGAACAATAAGTTTTTTTGGGGGGAATTTCGGTTACTGTGGTAACGCACTGATACTAGGTACAGCACAAATTCCATCCCAATAATATCTTCCCATTGACATATTGGGATTCTAACCCGCGTCCATTGGATTACCAGTCCAGTGGCAAGACCACTCTGCCACACCTCCCCCTAATGGAACATATATATAGCCCAGAGTTTGAGACGTGTAACACAATTTAGTCTTGTATTTATATTTCCATATGCCAATCCGTATGGCATAGTACAGGATATATTCTGTTTTCTGGCTATTATTAGCCTGTCAGTGAATTAAGAAAGTGCAATGGAAGTCATAGTAGGGTCATTTGCTTGGAATCCGTGACCATTTTGTTCCTACCTTTTTCTCTCGATGGATTTGACAACCTGAACCATTTTAAAGGAAAATTAGCTCTGAAAAATGACAGCTAACTCTGCTAGAGCCCAATATTCAAAATGGCCGCCAACGCCATCTTGAAAAACATTAAATGTAATATCTCTGGCATCAGATGAGCTAGAAGGAGGAATGAGGTGTCCTTTTTCACTAATTCTGGCATTACAAATCCACTGGAATGTTTATTGTATTTTATTGTATTGTGTATTGTATTATATATTGTATTGTTATTGTATTGTATTATACTAATTGTACATACTAATCTGCCACTTCACTGTCACTACATGATTCACTGTATGAGCCACTATCAGAATCACTGTCCTCACTTTCGCTGCTATCATCACTGTTGTTCTCTGCCTGCAGATTTGTAGGTAGTGGTATGGATGGGGGAAGTGGGGGCTGGGTTGAACGGACAGGCAGACATAGGCCATTTACAAGATGCCATCCATGGCCGATCGATGAGGGGTGACTTTGGAGCTGGTAATGCTTTTGCAAATATGCAAGATAGTTTGCACGCTCCAAGTGTGGACGGAGACTGTCCAAGTCAGGCACAAGTCGGATAGTGTTTTTTTTCTTCTGAGATCTCCACTTCGCTGCCCTCGCATCTCCCAGGGTCTTGCTTTTGGTATCACCATAGACATATCGAATGACAAACCGCTCCAAATCACTGATGACCTGTTCTGTGACTATGATATGTGTACCACATGCTGCTAGCAGGTCGTGTGCCTCTTTAGACTTCTCCAGACGATCTGCGATGAGCTTCTTGCTTGCTCCATAGAAGCCAGAGTTGTGGTCACATCCGGTGAGGACATGAGGTGGTATGATGGATGCCGCCATTGCCTCACTGCACAAACATCGGGCATCGATAAGCTGACGTTTGCGTTTCACACACAGGATTCCTGTTGTCTTCTGAGCAACATATGCTGCTTGCACGTAGTTGTATGTGTCCTCTGTGTCAAGAACGACAGCTGCTGTGTAGCTGTCTGACCGGAGCACACTATATATGGTGAGCATTGAGGTATCTGCCTCTGCATGGGAGCATGTGAGCTCTGGAACAAGCTTGCCTGTGGTGAGATTCTTTGCAGTACTGCCAACTACACAGTAGATGATCTCGGTGCTAGTTGTTGCTGCTGTTCTCTGGAATTCCGGTTGAAGAATTGCCTGAAGGCGGATTTTGTTCTTAGGTTTACCCAGGAGAGCATGGAAAACTTTACTAGAAGGAAATATATCTTCTGTCTTCATGAAGACATTGCTGATTGGCATTTTTTTTTGGCACAGTATTCTCTCACTGTCCTTGATCGTGTAATTCTGATCATATGAATCATTGACGCAAATGATGCGCTCAGCATGCTTGTGTCTCATTAGAACGAAGTGCACCAACTTCTCTGCATAATCTCCCAGGTATACTTGGTACCGTCTCCCTTCTCTCTGTCTTCAATGGTAGGAGTTGTTAGGCGCCAGATGAGGCCCATATCAATAATAGACGTGTATACATCAGGCTCTGGCATGACAGTCATAGTTAGTTTTTGTTGAAGCTTGCTTTTCTGTGCCTTACGGATGGTTCCATTGACGTTGAAGATGGAAAGGCACTCGGCTGTAACACGATGCTGCAGGACTTCTTGAAGTTTGAGGGCACCACTCGTTTCAACCAGTCCGAGAACAGAGGCCAAGGCATTACGCTCCATTTCCTCAGTCTTTCCCTTCAGGTTCTCACCATCTGCTTTCTTCAATTCCTGAGTTGAAAAGTTCAAACGCTTGCTACGGGGAACTCTGTCGTTGAGAGACTTGGTCTTGGAATACACTCTCTCATTCAAGAACTACTTCAGTTTGCTTGTGCCATCCTCCTTTGCCGATTTCAAGTCGGCAGCGAGAGCGTCTGAGGCTGGGATTCCTGACTGTGTCTTGTTTGTATGGTCAAATGGATCATGCTTGAATTCAGTGAGACATGCGCTTATATCCTGTACAGCTAGTTCGAAGGGGCAATCAGATGAGCACTTGAGGTCATTGACCACCCAAAAATCTTGCAGCATAAGTACGTCATTGTAACTGATGCCCAGTCCATCTTTGTGCATTATGTCGACTATTGCCCTACTCTTGGTCAGTCCATGTAGCAAGACAGAGAGATTTATCTCAAATGCAGTGCGTTTTCCAGTGATGTAGCTTGTGAGGATAGATGCAATCGATCGGACGGATGGACTGTCATCAATTGCAGACTTATTTGGGTGTTTCAGCCATGTGAGCAGCTTCAGCAGGAACTCACTGAGGTCTTCTTCTCTCTCCAATTCGTGTATATATGGGAGCCAGGGAATAGTATTTGTCCTGATGACTTGCTCTTTGAGTCGTGCCGCAACATTCATCACCAACTGATCATTGCTGACACCCAATGAAGATATTGCCGCCTCGATGTATGTACCTGCTGCTGTTGTATCATATACCAGTTCACTCACATTCTTTTGAATGCGTTCATGAAATCCGATGTCTTCCCCAAATTCATTGACGAGAATTTCCTTTAAGTAGCTGGATTTTACTACTGAGTTATGTCCGTGATTTGAGATAATGCGCTTATAGTCCTGCAGCAGTCCTTGCAGTGTGTGAATTTCATGGTCTTTGAAGATGACTTGACGAATATGATGAAAGAAGAGAGCTTGGGCCTCTCGGAGGTTTACACGCTGCAGATGTTGAGTGCTTTCATCTGAAAGGGGCTTGTGGTCGCTTACATATTTGCGCCAGCACGCACGATGGTCGCGGATTTCCAACCCAAATGCTATTTGACTATCTGGGATGGATGCAATCAGAGTGTCAAGTCTCAATCTCATGACCTCATCTTCCAGACGGACAGTATGTAACTTGAATTTAGTCCAGGCATCTACTGTTGATAGGAGTAAAATCTGCTTGTCACGATCACTACTCTTGTGTGCCCCTTTCATGCACCACATACATAGAGTCTTATCGTGAAGGACACCCATACTGGAGTGGAGCCTTTTAGGTGCACTGGCCTCTGGGGAAGGGTCTTGTTGAGCTGATGCTTCATCTCTTTCAAGACGTTCCTTGGATTTGTGTTTGCGTTTTTCGGCTTGAGAGAGCTTGCGCTTGCTGGATAATGATGCGTAACAAGTGCTATGCATGTGGTGACCCTTTGGTCCCTTCTCCCAATCCACATTTTCATGTATATGTTGAAACTTATCAAGTTCTTTCCATTGTAAAGACTCTTCCCGGATGGATTCCCACTTCTCAGGTGTAATGTTTTCCAAACGATCATCTGCGGTACATCGCTTACCACAGTAAAATGCACTCGTATTCATTTAATGTCTTGTCTGGTAACTCTTCACTCTCTCTTCTATTATCCATTATTTCGATCACTTCACAAGTCGGCGATTTTCATCAGATTCATGCGATCCATCTGAAACAGTAAAAAAGTAATATTAGATATACACCGCAGGCAGAGAACAACAGTGATGATAGCAGCGAAAGTGAGGACAGTGATTCTGATAGTGGCTCATACAGTGAATCATGTAGTGACAGTGAAGTGGCAGATTAGTATGTACAATTAGTATAATACAATACAATATACAATACAATACAATACAATACAATATACAATACAATATACAATACAATACAATACAATAACCATTCCAGTGGATTTGCAATGCCAGAATTAGTGAAAAGGGACAAATCATTCATCCTTGTAGCTCATCTGATGCCAGAGATATTACATTTAATGATTTTCAAGATGGCGTTGGCGGCCATTTTGAATATTGGGCTCTAGCCGTCATTTTTCAGAGGGGCATAGGAGCTAATTTTCCTTTAAAATGGTTCAGGTTGTCAAATCCATCGAGAGAAAAAGGTAGGAACAAAATGGTCACGGATTCCAAGCAAATGACCCTACTATCAGAGGGTTATTTGAAATACTCTGAACCCTTTTAATCCCCACAAATCATGTCTAAGGTGTATACAATTGTTTAATGGTAACCTGCAAAGGGTTAACCGTTATGGGTGGAGAGAGGAAGGGAAGAGGAGGAAAATGTCGGAGAAAGACAGGATCAAAGTATTTGAATGCGTATTAAGAACGGGGTAGTTGTTGCATAGCCAGTCCACATTATTGACAAATAAACTGAGGGTGAAACGGAAGCTGGAATATTGGTGCAAGAGATTTGTATATATGTATTTATTTATGTATTTATATATTTGTTAACCTACAAAAGAGGAAGGCAAGGTTGTACATTTGTGCAAAGTAGCTCCAAAGAAGTTCATTCCAGAGAATACAAGTTCTGGGAATAAATACAGGTTGATAAATGGAAGTTCTACATTGTGGATGAAAGAGTGTGAATTCATAGGCATTTCCAGCTGCCCTAGTTCCACAGGGAACGATATGGATAGGTGGTACAATTGAAGCAAGTTCCACAGAACATTTAACGTGAAAATATCTGTATATTAATTAAAGGAATGCAACATATCTTCCTATGAATAATGGAGGAAGATTCTGCATGATTACAGGGTTATTGATTTATATAATTGCTTATTATTATTGTTGTCCAACTGCCTCAGTGCAATCACTCCACATCCATTCCACAAGGGTGAACATTACATATCATAACATTAACCCTTCAATGATTATGACGGATTTTGACAGTTTATTCTGGCTATCATTAGACGATTTTATACAATTTCTCCTCCTGTTGTACTAAAAAACTGTGTTTCCGTGCTGACTCGCTGCCTAGGCAAACTCTTTCGTCTCTGTCTATCCTCTAACGTCATCCCTTCATGCTGGAAGTTTGCTCTCATTCATTCTGTCCCAAAGAAGGGTGACTGCTCTCAACCCTCCAACTATCGTCCAATTGCTCTCATCTCTTGTATTTCTAAAGGTTTTGAAACTATTCTTGCTTCCAAATTTCTTAAGCATTTCTCTTCTCATAATCTGCTCTCAGATCGGCAGTATGGCCGAAGGAATTAACCCAGCAAGCGCGATAGGCCTCACGGAAGGCTTCCTATAGGGAACGCGATAGGCCTCACGGAAGCAAGACCATAAAAAAAAACCTTCCAAAAAAGAAAAGGGCCTATCAAAACAAAGGAATTTGTCTCTAGGTGAGATAATTCCCCTCCAGTACTCATCCATTACCCACCCAACACCACCCCTCCTTCCCCACCTTAGTCCCCCCACCCTCCCCTCTCAATCCTCAATTATCACCCCTCATATCATCATCGAGTTATTCCTCTCCCGCGATAATGTAGCACAAGTGGGATGCAGAAAAGATCGTTATGTAACACCCAGACACCGGCCCACACCGCCCCGCTCGTCTCAGTTACCTCACAGACAGCGAGAGAGGAGGGTTGCCTGTGGCTCTCTCGCCTGAGATTATGACCGGGTGGCCAATATCTTCGTTTTTCACCACCCAAATGCTTTTCCCACTTATTTTAGCACTCTTGAAGGTTCATATATACATCATATATGTAAAATAAAAGCATACCGAAAACAAATAATGCTCTATATTGTAAATATAACGAATTCTGTCAGAATCCAAGGCTAGAAATGCACAAATAACTACCCTTGCCCCTAGGTCTATTTCGCGCTTGTCAGGTTAAGGGGAGATTTCCACTGGAGGGATTTTTTTGTTGACTCCTTTCTCCCTCATGTCTAGCCCCGTTGCTTTTGAGATTTTAAGACGTTCGCCCCATTATTTTGACGATTTTAAGAACTTTTGACCCATTTCTGTCAAATTTAAGTCCTTTCGTGCCATTTAGGTGTCTATTTTATCCTGGCGAGCGATAGCGAGCCTGTAATTTAAGAGGAACCGGCTTTCAGCCGGGACATTTTTCTACCGAAAAATTTACAAATTTATCTTGAAAGGGGCTCAAGGGGGTGTAATCTTAAGCTTGATGGATATCTAGGGACCAAACTAATAACCTCCCCTTAAGGGTCGCTCTACTGGTGATCTTCTTTCATATCTTACTAACTCTTGGTCGTCCTCCTTTCGGGACTTCGGTGAGACTTTTTCTATTGCACTAGACATATCGAAATCCTTCGATAGAGTCTGGCACAAATCTTTAATTTCTAAACTACCCTCCTTCGGTTTCTATCCCTCCATCTGTGCCTTTGTCTCTAATCTCCTCTCTGGATGTTCCATAGCTGTGGCTGTGGATGGCCATCGCTCACTTCCTCACCCTATAAACTCTGGTGTTCCTCAGGGCCCTGTCCTATCTCCTATTCTCTTTCTAATTTTTATAAATGACCTTCTCAACTGTACCTCAACTCCCATCCATTCATATGCAGACGACTCAACCTTACACTACTCCATTAGTTTTTCAGAACGCCCAAGCCAGCAATTCCTCAATGACAAACTGAATGAAGCCATAGAACACTTAAATTCTGATCTAACTACTATCTCCAATTGGGGCAGAGAAAACCTTCTTACCTTTAATGCTTCCAAAACCCAATTTCTCCATCTATCTACCCGTCAGGAACTCCCTGCGGACTATCTCTTATTCTTCAACAATACAAAAATCAATCCATCATCTTTTCTCAATATTCTTGGTGTCTCTTTTTCTTCTGCTCTCAGTTGGAAGGACCATATTACCAGTCTTGCTAAGGCAGCCTCCCAGAAGCTGGGTGTGCTCAACCGCCTTAGGGTGTTCTTTACCCCTGCTCAGCTTCTTGCTCTGTACAGGGGCATATTGCGTCCTTGTATTGAGTATTGTTCACATGTGTGGGGAGGATCCTCTCACACCGCTCTCCTAGACAAAATTGAAAGGAAGGCCTTTCGTATCATTAACTCCCGTTCACTCACCAACTCTCTGCAATCTCTCTATCTTTGCCGCAACGTTGCATCTCTCTCGCTATTCTATCGCTACTATAATAATCAGTGTTCCTCAGAGCTTTCTCAGTGTATACCACCTCCTTTACGTAGGGCACGTGGTACCCGTCCTGCAACACAATCCCACCGCTACTCTGTGCAACTCTCCAACCCAAGAGTGAAACGTTACTCTCAGTCTTTCTTCTATTCAACAGCTGAGCTCTGGAACTCTCTCCCAGAATCAGTCTTTCCCTCTTCCTATGACTTAAATTGCTACAAACTCTGTGTGTCTATGCATTTTGGCTCGAACGTCCCTTGATTTTGGCCCTGTCACTCCTTCAACTTTGGGTTAGGCACTCGCTATAGGCAGTTCTGCGTTTTGCCTCCCTCACTCACATAGATTTTTTTCTTTTCCAGAAACAAAGGATAATTAACCCTTTCAGTACCAGTGCCGTTCTTTAAACTATACCTTGGCTACTATTAGACGATTATATTTAACTTAAAACGGGCCTCCAGCAATTAACAGGCTTCGAACTAGCTCAATTAGCCATTTTTACTGCCGCAGATACTTCATAAATTGCACAAAATCAGAAACTATAGCTAGAATAATATTCTAAAGACGTCGCCGGTACAGAAGGGGTTAAATACCTCTAAGCACATGTATATGACGAAGAAATAACATGACGTGATTAATGTAAACAAATAAGGCGTCTCAGATAGAATGGCAGGTAGATGAGGAGGACGACGGAGTAGAGACACAAACGGAAAGAAAACGAGAATGTGGAGAATTATGAAGAAAACAGGCAGCAGATAGAGTAAGGAGAACTAAGCCAGATATAACCAGGAACATGAACAGAGGCAAGAAGATTACGTTCATGAAGACAAATTACTTTAGGAGAGTGCAGAGAAAGAAGAAAGCTGAATTCAGTCCTTTGAGCGTTGAAACTTAGAAGAATTCATTGAAAAATTGACACAATATATTAAGCTAAAAGACAAAATATATTAAGTACACATTTAAATGTTTAAAAGCTATAACAAAATGAAATATAAAATCAAAGATACAATATTAAAAAAGAATAATTAACGGTGGAGACGATAGAAGGAATAGGATGAGAGGGGGAACTAACAGGGACGGCGGTAGAATTAGAGAAGAGACCTCTGAATCAGGTCGAAAATACGGCGGCATAGCCAGATTCAACTGAGAGGGAGGACGAGTCAAAGGAGGAGGGAAGGGTTAGGGGAGGAAGGAACAGGAGAGGGAGGAAGAGGGGTAGGAGGAAGGGAAGACAGGACGGGATGAAACTAAACAGAACAGGTGTAATGAGGGATAAAGGGAGAAGAGACGGCAGGAGACTGCACAGAACGAACATACTGCCCAATAAGGGGTAAGGTTTCATAAGAGATATCCAAGGAACTCAGTAATAAAAAGGTTTAAAAGTTGGTGAGGGGTTGTAAGCTTACTGGAAGGAGTAGGAGGAGAATGTTTATTCTTCTGTGAGCATCCAGGGGCGGGAAGGTAGGGGAGGGAGGAGTTGGAGCGAGAAGATGGCTTTATCCTCTGTGAGGATAACTCACAGCATTATGAAGTCGTTTACAGGGCTGGGAGGTAGGGGTGCGGGGTGGAGGGAGGTGGAGGGAGGAGCCAGTGAGAGAAGAACAAGGACGGACAGAAGACGAAGAGGAAGAAAGATATGAAATCAGTGAAGAGGAAACAAAGGATGGATTAGATCAAGAAATGGAAGGTGGGGCACAGTTAGAGAAAATCAGGGGCAGAGAGACACAGAGGAGGAAAAGAGAAAAATAAGAAGAGGGAAGAGGAGAAGTAGTAAGGAGAGACAGTGAGACAGAAGTTGAGGAAACAGAGGAATAGGGATAAAGGAAGGAAGATGCTGAGAAAGAGGGAGAAGGAAGAGATGATGTCGCAGATGGGGAAAATTGAGGAGAAGTTGTCATGGGAGGAGTAGAACTGAGGGTGTCATCATATGAGTAACCAGGACTGAAACCAAGTGCACACGCCAATTGACGAGCTGATCTTAAAGAGAGATAGTTTTGGTGACGTTTAGTGGTGACCTGAAGTTCAAAATGGTAAACAGGACAACCTTGATGCAATGCACTGTGGGAGTCAGCGCAATTCGGACAACAGCAGGTTGAAGCTGTACAGAGGCTCCTATCATGGCTTGAGTCAGCACAAAGGGGGCAGCGGCAAGCAGACTTGCTGTACTTTTCCGGAGGATTTAGGCGCCAACAATTTTTGCATTAGGTAGGGGTAAGAGGAGACGCCCATGCTGCAAAGCGTTCACTCTATAGACACACATAGTCAAGAGAAAATTAATTGACAAAGAATATACGAGTGATACAAGCAACCTGTGTACGAATTGAGCTGTTCGAAGCTTTAAACAGACAACACTGAATAAGCGTGGAACAGTCTGCAAAAATGAACATCACCGAGTTTAACTGAGTGGGGCACCAAGACTGTACCAGAAATATAAATCATACACAAATACTTCTGGATATGTAGAGGTATGCCCTCAGCGGGTGGGAAAGGGTGCAGGGGACGTGCCTGGGCATCAAAATTTACTGGTGACAAGTTATTCCAGGATTGGAATATCACATGACTTAACTCAAAGAGCGGGGCCGTTTGTAACATCTACTACCTGCCAAGCGGGCATATTTACCCTAAACGAGCTTCATTCCATGCTCTTTCTCATGCATAAAGAAGAGCCAGAGCATAATACAATTATGTATCCGTGAAATTATGTATCCTTGTACGACCATGGGTTATCCTGTAGCGATCGAGCAACCGAAGGTGAAAACCCCCAAAATGAGGTAATTTCCCCAGTTTTTACCTGGTCTCGCGAGGCCGAGTGTGGGGATGTTGCAGCGGGTGGTCTCAGTAGAGGCACCGTGGTCGTGCCGAACGGTAAGAGCCCACCTATCATCCTCCCAATGCACATACTCTCTCTCAGAACCCCTAATGTGCTCAGAATGCCGCCCGTCATTCATGACGGGTACCGCTTCATTGTCCATTTATCTCTATCCCGTCATATGACGGGTACCGCCAGTTAGGTGTTAAGGGCTGAAGCACCTAACATTGGAATTCCACATCACTCAGGACTGTGGAAGTAGAAACAGAATAAAACTTAGCCAGAGAAAAGAAAGAGGAAGCCAAGCGGGAAGAGAGGGATGACAAAGGAGGCAGAACAGAAGAACGAGGTCCGGATGGAGGAGAACGGGTGGAGGTTACAGAAGAAGATGAGGATACAGGAGCTGAAGAAGATACTAATTAAAAGGGAGAGATAAAGGAGCCAAAGTTGGAACCAGAGAGACTGAGGTGGCAGAAGAGGATGCAACAGGGGTTGAAAGTGGAGCAGAGGTCAACAAGCTTGATCAAGGCAAAGTGGTAGACATGGCGCTCGGGTCTGATATCAGAGCAGGAACAATACAATAGGCGAACAGTCAGAGTCACAGGCCAAAGTCATGCAGGGGTCGTCACCAAGTAGTCGAACTGAAGTCCCTAAATAACCGAAGACTATCTATCTATCAATCTATTGCCGAATGCTGAGATTCCCGTAGGGGTGGCCAGAACGAAACGCCCCCATGCACCTGTCCCAAGTCAGTCAACATCCCTCCTTCCATACAGCACCCCTTTCACGCATATACTTCTTGACTCCTTCCTTCCACCTCTCTCTCGGTTTACCTCTCCTTCTCTGTCCTTCCACCTTACTCTCGTACACTCTCTTAGTCATTCTCTCGCTTCCCATACGTTCCACATAGCCGAACCATCTCAAGGTGTTCCTCTTCACACATTCCAGCACATCTACATCCATACCACACCTCCCTCTTACTTCCTCATTCATCTGTCTAGCCCTCCATGTTTTTTTTGTTTTTTTTTTTTTAAAGAGACAATGAACGGAGGAAGGAAAAACACAGATAACACAAAAAGGTCCATGTGCCTAAAGGCATCCTCCATTCATAAAATGTTTGTAACAACTGGATTTAAATTTTGTAGATTGTAAGTTTGTGGAAAGCAACTCGAGGGAAGTAAATTCCAAAGAGTAGTAGTTCTAGGGATAAATGAATTTTGATAAGCAGAAGTTCTGCATTGTGGAGGAGAAAGTGTAAATTTATGGGCGCTCTCAGCTGCCCTAGTTCTACGGGGAAAGATATGGAGAGGCGGCACAATTGAAGCAAGTTCCTCGGAACGATTGCTGTGAAAATATCTGTAGAATAATGCAAAGGATGCAACGTTTCTTCGTATGGATAATGTAGGAAGGTCCTGTGTGATTGCAGGGTTATTGATTAATCTAATAGCTTTATTTTGAGTTTTGTCCAACTGCCTCAATGCAACCACTCCACTTCCACTCCACAGAGGTGAACAGTAATCCATCTGAGAACGCACATGACTTTTATATATTACGGCCAACTGCTCGTCAGTGAAGAATTCTCGAACTCTGTACAGGAGTCCCAGTTTTTTAGAGGCATTCTTAGCAATGCTTCTAACATAATGTGTCCAGCTCAAGTTAGTAGTTAATGTTACACCGAGAATGTCAATACTAGGGGAAGTAGGAATATTTACATCATTAACAAATATATGGGAGTCAGTGAGATTCTGTCTGTTAGAAAATTGAATGTACTTGGTTTTCTGTGCATTAAAGGAAACTAGATTCTTTTGTCCCCATTCATTAATTCTAGAAAGGTCCTGGTTCAGAGAAATTGCAGTGTTTATTTTTGAATTTATTAGATCAGGTTGGGTGAAAGAATTGGTAAATGTGAAGGAACTGTGGAGTGTTGAGTCATCTGCGTAGGAATGTATTGGATTATGAGTGGTAGATATGAGATCATTGATATGAATGATGAACAGAGTTGGGGCCAAAACTGATCCCTGGGGAACACCAGCATTTATTGAGTGAAATTGAAAATAACGGCCATCTACCATTACACATATTTTTCTGTTATGAAGATAAGAAGAAATTAGTGGAACTAATGATGCAAGGCCGTAGTGTAACATCTTCGACAATAAGGATTGATGCCAGACTCTATCAAATGCCTTTGATATATCCAGTACTATTGTATGTGTTTCACCATGTTGGTCTGTAGCTTGGTTGATTTGATGCGTAATAAGGCAAAGAATGTCTGCAGTTGATCGACATCGTCTAAAACCATATTGCCTATCACTGATTAATTTATTATTCTCAAGATGCTTAATTATGTGATTATTTAATATAATTTCAAAGACTTTACCAAGAGTGGAAGTTATAGCTATTGGTCTGTAGTTTGATGGATCTGAAGAGGCACCTTTTTTAGGAACTGGATGGATGTTTGCTTCTTTCCAGGGTACTGGGAAGCATAAGGTATGAGTACACAGACGGACATTTTTTGCCAATACAGGAACGAGCACCAAGGAGCAATTCTTAAGTACTATTGGAGGAATGTTTGGTGTGGATCTTAAGTGAGGGAATTTCAGGCGAATTAAAATTAAGTACAGAGACATCTTGATTTATTTCATCTAAGGGTGAGTTGGTGGAGAAAATATCCGCAAGAAGGTTAGCTTTACCTCGTGGGTCACTTACAAGATTGCAAGTCGGATATTTTAATGGTGGAATGGATGAAGCAGTAGTGAAGTTGGATTTGAATGAGTTAAGAGTAGACCAAAATATTTTGTTATCATATTGATTATTTAGAAGTTTATTTGCCTGCTTGTGGAGAAAGTTTGATTTAATTAGGTTTAATACAGTTTTGGCATGATTTCTGATGTTTCTAAAGTAATTAACCCGGGAACTGCGGGGAGACTCTTAAGAGTTCACCCGGCGGACTGCGGGAAGACTCTTAAGAGTCAGAGAA
Source organism: Paralithodes platypus (assembly GCA_032716605.1). Lineage (NCBI taxonomy): Eukaryota > Metazoa > Arthropoda > Malacostraca > Decapoda > Lithodidae > Paralithodes > Paralithodes platypus. Next base: position 38,694,302 of record CM064577.1, on the reverse strand, counting down.
AAAAAAAATCAACTTTTGACATAAAAAAAAAAAAAAAAAAAACAAAAAACACCAAAAAAAAAAATTGGGGGGCCCCTGGGCCATGCTAAATATCAGTCCTCTACCTCCCCTCCTTCCCCACTTTCCTCCCCTCCTTCAGTTATCACCTATTTTCCCTGTTATTCCCTTATTCTGAGGTATATTTTTGTGCTACCATCAGAAAGCCGGTTGCAGGGTGTGGTCATCACTGATAGAAAGCGAGTGCATGAGAGAGAGAGAGAGTATCGATCGACTGTGTCTCAGTGGCCTTGGGGGAAATTGGCGGGAAAGCAGCTTGCCTCACCCATACATTATATTACTCGCGGGCTATATCTCCGATTTTGACCATCCAAACACTGTTTTCACTCGTTTTATTGTTGTTTCAGGTTAATACCTTTATAATCAACCCATAATAGGCGCGTATGGATAAGTATTAATGCTATTAACCCTCCAGCCCCGGGGGCTATAGCTTACGACTGTGCTCCGGTACCGGGTGTTTTGACGATCTTTGGCCTATGTTAACTACTCTGTAAGTCAATGAATATGTCATGTAATGTTGTGAATAAAAAAGAATAATGTTCCACAAACCTTCCTCTGTCGAATGGCGTTGAGTAGAGGTCTCTAGCCCCTCTGGTTGCATAATGGTGAGCGCGGGAAGACGAGTGCTTTTCGGCGGCAAATTCTTCCCGCGTTCGGACGCGTCGCCTCGGCCATGGCTACGACGCACCTAGCCGCTCGCCGCGCCAAAGTATTTATCTCCCTTAGACGATTTTAGTGTTTGATATTGAGAATGTGATGTTTATTTGATATTTTCTAGTTATTTTGAGGCCAATTATATAAAATATGTTTATTAGGGTATCACTGTCACTGATATTGCTAATTTTCACTCGATACCGTACATTTTATTAGTAATTGAGGTAGCTTATTGTTGTATTAGGCACTGATTATTCGTTATCACAGGTGTTTATTATACTTTGGCCATCAAATATTAGGTCTTGTGTCACTTTCACTTTGACAAATATGCTTTAGAGAGTGTCACTGTCACTGATAATGCTCATTTTCACTCGATACCGTACATTTTATTAGTAATTGAGGTAGGTTATTGTTGTATTAGGCACTGATTATTCGTTATCACAGGTGTTTATTATACTTTGGCCATCAAATATTAGGTCTTGTGTCACTTTCACTTTGACAAATATGCTTTAGAGAGTGTCACTGTCACTGATAATGCTCATTTTCACTCGATACCGTACATTTTATTAGTAATTGAGGTAGGTTATTGTTGTATTAGGCACTGATTATTCGTTATCACAGGTGTTTATTATACTTTGGCCATCAAATATTAGGTCTTGTGTCACTTTCACTTAGTTATATGATTTGTAAACGTTTTATATACAATTTATTGTGTCTTTTTTCACTGATTTATATATTTCTATAGGTTCTAATCATATGAATGTCACTTGGTATATACATATGTGTCACTTTCACATATTATTATGGTGTAATTGTATTTGTATCAATGTTCTCATAATACATGACTTTTGTATTACAATACATTGGTTTTCTTCCACTTTTTGCCTATATATAATTATAGTGTACATATTGTCATTTTATTTGGCAATTTCAGTATGATTATTAGAACTCCAGCTTGGAGTGGTAATCAAAGAAGCAATCTACAGCACAGAGTGCCACCTTGCACTCCACACTCTGCAGGGTTGACTTTTTACCTGACCTCGGCTTCACCCTGCTGTTGTAGCAGACATGGCACCGCTTCTGCTGTGTTCTTCCGGATTCATTCTGAGGCAGGGAACCAAGCCTGTGCCTAGTCAAGTATTGAGCAGACTGCAAGCGGTCAATAACGGCGGGCCCAGGATGTGCCACTGCCCTCTGTGGCATAGCATACTTCTCCAGGAGCTCCGTCAACACCTGCTTTTGGAACCTCCGCAGGCTATTGAACTTCATGGGTGTGTTCACATTCCGAAGCTTGTATATGTTGTAGGCATTCAGAACTGACATGTCCACCATATGCAGAAAGAACTTTTTGTACCATCTGCACGAGGTACGCAGGCAGTCAATGAAGCCTATCTGCATGTCGGACTTGTCCACCAGCCTCATGTTGATGTTGTAGTCCAGGACAGCATCGGGCTTGGTCACCCTGGCCTGGGTGCGGCGATCCACCTTGACAGTCTCCACCATTTCCCCCTTGTGGATGGTGGTCAGGAGGTTGACCTTCCGCTGGTCGTGCCAGTGGATAGCCAGAATGGGCCCCGACTTATTCTTGAACACATCACCTTTTTTGGTCTTTGGAGGGAAAGGTGGCATGCCCTTCCTTTTCCCTCGTACTGTGCCTACAGTCCCCGTCTTGCGCTCATGCAGGTACTGTGAGAGAGTGGGGGACGTGTAATAATTGTCCGTGTAGAGGACGTGATTCTTATGAAAGTAGCGGTCCATCATGGCTTGCACCACTGCTCCGCCAAAGCCAATGAGGGGGTCCACAAGCAAGTCCCCTTCCTTCCCGCTGTAGACCAGGAAGTCCAGGACATAGCCAGTTTGGCAGTCGCACAGCACAAAGAATTTTATGCCAAAGCGATGTCTTTTTGAGGGGATGTACTGCCGGAAGCTGAGTTTTCCCCGGAACAGCAGAAGAGACTCGTCAATGACGACCTTGCGGAAGGGCTTGAAGTAGGAGGTGAAGCGTTCTCGCATCATCTCATACAACGTCCTAATCTTCCACAGCTTGTCTGGGAGGTGGACGTCAAGGTTGGTGACAAGATGGATCGCTGCGAGGATATCAAGGTACCGGTCGCGAGACATATATTTCCCGAAGGAACGGGTGGATATCAGATCATTGGTGATCCAATAGTCAGGCAACCTATGCTTCTTGACATGAGGCATTAGCATGGTGAGTGCCAGGAACACCATGAACTCTTTATGAGTCACTGGGGTCCACTGCCTCATGTGGCCCTTGGTCACCTTTCCCAAAAAGTGGACCTGGAATTGGTGCTGCTTATTTGTCTCTTTGACAACATAGCCTACCACCTCCTCATCAAAGAAGGCCTCAAACAGTTCGTGTGGTGGAGCATTGGGGCCTGCAGGAAAATTGGGGGTAACGCCTGAACCCTCCAGTACCTCATCAAAAGCTGGCACATCAGGGTTGTATGCATCCTCATCAACTACGTCTTGCCACTGAAAAACGTAGAATGGGTCTTGTCTACGCTGACGAGGAGCTCCAGCTGGTGGCCCAGCACGCCCACGGCCAACTCGGGAGGCGCGCGCCCTAGGGCGGCGAGGGCGGCGGCCAGGGCGGTGGGCAGCACGACGGGCAGCACGACGCCGGGCCAAGCGGATGGGTCGAGGGTCGTCGATGTCCATATAGTCATCGTCAGAGTGGTCATTTTGCCCTGACGGTGGACCTATGTAATCATGGCCAGAGTCTTGAGAGAGGTGCCCTTCATCATCAGTGGCCCCCACATAATCTGGCGGGGAACCAGTGATGCGTGGGCGGCGTGCGGGTGGGCGAGGTGGGGAAGGAGTGGCAGGTGAGGCTGTGTCCCCCCGAGGTCCCGGGCTCCTTGGCCTGCGACGAGTGACAGAAAGCAATGTTTCACTGTCACTAGGGCCAGGTATTGGTGATGCGAGCTCAAAGACTTCTTTAGGAAGACATGTTGAAGGCGGGAGAGGTGGGGAGGACCGTGGGGAAAGTTGCGGGGACGTATGGCTGGGGCCGGCCGGGGTGGACGCCGCGGGAGCCTCGAACAAAACTCTCTTACTTTTCTTAATTTTCTTGGTATATTTCCTACCTTTCCCCTTTTCGGCAGCAGTATGTCTCCTGTCGGGGGACCTAGGAGGCAAATAGGCCGAAAGTGTGGGGTCCTCAACCCTTGGCAATGGTGGGGGTGGTGGGGAAGAATGCGGGGCATCCGGGTCATCTTGGGTGGCGTTGGTAGATAAGGGAGACAATGGCGGACGAGAAGGGTCACCACGCTGACCCTCACTCACAGCCTCATCCTCACCAAGTAGTTTTGCTTGTTCCCTAGCTGCCGCGCCGCCGCCTTCTCAAGTATTTTCTGCTTATACAAATGTAGCTTGAAAGGCGATTTACCTGGGGAAGGGCTTGGCGTCGTGTCACTTAAGCGAAATTTGGTGAGTGACCTTGAACTCTCCCACTCGCTCACTCTCTCAAGTTCACTGTCTTTAGGTAAACCAGCTTCCTCAACAACTGGTACATCACCTTCATCACTCTCATCACTGTCATGTTCTCTCGCAAATCCCAGGAATTGCTCTTCTTTATCACTCTCATGGCCATAATCACTCGACTTATAATTTCTGGAGTCGTCACTGACTTCATCATCAACATTATGCTTGGCATCAGCTCGCTCATAAAGTCTCAATGTCGTCTCAATACCTCCGGGAGATAACACATTTAGGCGATGGCGTCGGGGTAAGGCGCGACGAACAAGCAAGGGCGTCGTAAGAAGCACGGTATCGGACACAGCGGAATCACTATTTGGCGTACTGTCCATGATGGCGTCGGGGTAGATACTGTTGCTGTGGCGGAGTTTACGCCTGGTGGCGCCACCTACCGTCCCACGATACCGAAAATGTACGCACGGCATTCGAAAGCACGCATGCAAGCAATGGGCGTTCAAGAGCCCTTCCGGGTTGCGCGGGCCGAGGTTGTTATGGGCGTTCAAGAGCCCATCCGGGTTGGAGGGGTTAATGGTACAATGAATATTTTAGTGACGGAAACACCTCAAATACATGCGCACAGGGAGAGGTGTCTAATTACCCCCATGCACACTTGTTAGGTTAAAGGCTTCATGTGTTTTTGATCTTGTGTATGCATTGTAGGCTATTGTTTTTTGTTCAGTTACGCTAGCATAATTATGGTCAAACCATTTAGGTGAATTAGATCTTTTACTGTACTTTTGATGAGGAAAAAAAGTTTCCATTCCAATTTTTACAAAATCTTGTATGTGGCTCAAGGTGGTGTGTGCATCATTAGAAAAGAAAGAGGTCCAGGGAATATCAATAAAGAATCCTTGAAGACCCTCCCAGTCTGCCCTTTCGTAATGCCATTTAGTCACCAAAACAGGTTCAGAGTGGGAAGGTGTGGTAGGTGATAGACAGGTGGCCTGTATCAGACAGTGATCAGAAGATCCAAGCTGGGACCTCACTGTAACATCATAATTTTCAGAATTGGTTGTTACAAATAAGTCCAGTAGGTGGGAATTATGATTAGGATTATCTGGTTCACAGGTGGGTTGGTTGACTAGTTGAGTGAGATTAAATGAGTCTGCAAATAGCTCACATTCCAGACCAGCATCATCAATCCTGGCTGAATGAGTGAGCCATTCAACATTATGGACGTTAAAATCACCCAACGAAGCATAGAGAACAGTTAAGTTCCTCCTAGACCAACGACCTGCCACCACTACTAAAATCAAGAGTGAGCAGGCAGCTAAACAAAATTTCAGAACTGAAAGTTCCTTTCGTGGTCAGTCACAGTTCAATCAGTCAGCCAAGACTTTCACAACCCCAGCTCATACCAGGGCACCTAAAGGGTGCAGTAACCTCAAGGGTAGAGGGAGGTGGTTTAGGGGCCAATATAAGGGTAAACCCAGTAGCAATGGTAGCAAGGCCTCGCATCCCCCCGTACCAAACTCAGAGTCACATTCCTCCTCCAAGATCTGAGACACACCACAGGACTCTCTCACTCCCAGTGCCAAGGCAAGGCGAGACGGTTCCGAGAGTAGTACTGCCACCATTCATATGACTGGCAACTCCCGAGATTATTTCCGGGCAAGGCCCCGGCGAACATGGGCAAGGACAGTGGTCTTCAAAAGTCTCGTGACGGTGGTCCCGGCGACCCCGTTTACGTTTCCCCACAGAATTCAATCATGTTTCATTGAAGGCAGGATCCATTATCAAAGAGAGGGCACAAAAGCAGATCATAATCCCCAGTCCGACGTCAATGCCAGTGTTCACATCCCGGTTGTTTTTGGTGCCAAAGAGGGACAGTGTTCGGATGAGGCCGGTGATCGACCTTTCATATCTCAACACCCACATTCACAATCAGTCAGTCAGGATGCTGACGGTGAATCGGATCAGGTAGTCACTCCCGCCGCAGGGCCGGATGTGCTCAATAGTTCTAATAGATGTCTATAGACATGTCCCAAACAAAAAACATTCTCATAGGTTTCTAACCTTACACAACGGGAATCAAACGTTTGTCTTTCAAAAGAATGCCCTTTGGGTTATTTCTAACACCCCAAGATTTTTTCACAAAACTAGTCTGACAGGCATTACTACCATTGCTCAAACTGGGAATCATGATTTTATGATACCTCGACGATTGGCTAGTGGTAGCCAAATCAAAGATAACGCACCTTCATCATGCTTAACTAGTATTAGACCATGTAAAGACCTTAGGGTTCAGGGTAAACTTAGGAAAGTCATCTCTACTCCCCACCTAGGAAATCCAGCGGATGGGCCTTATCTGGGATACCGAGTTACTAACTCTGAGTTAGAATGTGGACAACCGTCAGCATTTTCGCAGGAAACTCTTCCGGTTGCTACATTCACGGATGACAGAGAGGAAGTTCTGGGAGTACCCGGTGGGCTCACTCAATTGAATACAGCTGACGGTACCGTTAGGTCGTCTGAAGGTCAAAAGAAGTATCTTGGTAGGAAACAAGTGTTTTCCACTTTCACAGGCGGAAACACTAAGAACAGTTTCAACTTTAATCCACAACCTCTTGGCAGCTTGGGCGAAGCCAGAAGTAATTAACTCCTCCTTGACTTGGACAGCTCCTCCTCCGACAGTTTGGGTAGATACAGACGCATCAGGAACCCTGGGACAGGGTTACCAATCAAATTTAGGTCATCAAGGTGAGGATCGATGATCAACTTCAAATCATCTTCATACCAATGCCAAGGAGTTGCTAGTCCCACTATTCTTGTTACAGGAGCACAGAATGAGCCAGGCAGGAAAGTCCCTAGCCTTCAGAATGGACAATTTATCTGCAGTGACATGCATTCAAAAAGCAAGGGTCAGTAAGATAAAGAGTGTTACAAGGGTTGTCGGAAAAGATATTTCGTCTAGCCGCGAGGCTCGGGATTTATCTTAACACAACGTATCTGCCCGGCGTGATGAATGTATGGGCGGATACTCTGTCCCGGAGACAGAGCACTCAAGTAGAATGGGCTCTCAGACAAACATCTTTCAAAGCTGATTGCAGAGCCCTACCATTCCACAAATAGATTTGCTTGCATCAGAGTCATGCCACAGGCTGCCCCAGTACCTCACACGCCGGAATCTCATTCCGGCGGGGGGTCCGGATGCATTTCTGGTAGAGTGGAACAAATGGAGCTCAATTTATCTGTTTCCACCTCCAGACGCATCCTTAATGTGCAAAGTAGTTCACAAACTACGGGATTATCGGGGCATGGTCTCGACGATCGCGCCCTTGTGGCCGGCTCAAGTGTGGTACAACCAATTTAAGATGTGATGCGAGAACCCGGTGTCGCTCCCGATCTCGTACTTCCACTTAGAGACAATTGGAAACCTCAAGACCTCGCTGACTCTTGCCTTGTGGAGACTCAGAAGGCCAAGTGGCTAGGCCAAGTTGGGGGAAACCGTGACTCACAAGTTGATTAATCAGTATGCTCTATCAACACGACGACAGTACCAATCACACTGGAAGGCATTTACTACCTGGGGGTTAGAAACTGGTCAACAACAGTCCTCGGTGGCTCCGGTGTTTAATGATTTAAATTACCTATTCGACGGTCAATGTTGTCAGTTGCCACATTAAGGAATCACCTCACAGCAATTAGGACACCATGTTTAGATTTAACTGGTTTGTCTGTACCGGAGGCAGAGAAAAAGGGTTTCATGGGGTCTTGCTTCAAGCTTCACCCTCCTCCTCATCAACTCACACCCACCTGGTCTCTTGATCTGGCCCTTGAGATGCTGCAGTCCCGTAAATATTGCAAGGATCCTCCCTGCGAACTAATACTTGAAAAGGCCATTTTTTCTGATGGCACTGGTTACGGGTGACAGAGTGTCTGAGTTGAAGGCGATGAGTTCGGAGCCAAACTGTCTATGATTTTCAAGGCGCAACATGGGTGTACATATTGCTCCTGCCCCTAACTTCATTGATTAGAATGAACATTATAATCATGTATTCACAGAGTTCGAAATCCCAGCTCTGAAACAGGTTGACAGGCACCATTTACTGTTCCCAGTGCAGTCACTCATACTACTTATGCGGGCTTCCCGGCCCTCACAGGCGGGAGCCCTCTGGGTCTTCACGGACAGGCATTCGGTTACAAAAACGCCGGCTAGCTGCGTTATTATTTGAAGTCATTCGAGAGAGTAATCCGGGCGTGTTGGCTTGTGGGCGTGTTGGCGTAAATGTGCGGCATCATTCCGATTCCACCATAATTACTCCTTAGAAGATATTCAGCAGACCCAAGCGGTCATCAAATCATACTTTTCTCACACGTTACCTGTCCGTCAATCTCATGAAACCTTCTCGTACATGTGTAGCATTAAGGCAGAAAGTCTAGTGTTAAGCTAATTTTGTGACGTGAAAGGGGGGGGGGGGAGGGGGGAGGTATCCTAGCTAAGGACTCTACCTGCCTCTGAAATGGGACAAAATGTAACGAGTATATAATTAAAGGTCATGTGATAATCCGTTCCTTAGGCTAGAATAAGCCTACTCAGGAACATTTCTTAATTTTTAGGTGAAACACTATGGATGCAATATGGTTTCCAAGATACTCAATAATCTCAGGGATGAGATTTAGAGTAAGAGTACAAATATTTTGGTAATATAGTACCTGAGGCCATGAATATGTAGGCCTACATATTAACAAATTTGGGTGCTAATGAATGCTTCATTTATCCTGGGACATATAAGCTATATGAATAGTTTATTCTCGTGTTACACCAACTGTTCTATCAAACTTAAAGGTGCTAACACCACAGGCTTCCTTTAACACCTTACGAGCAGCCTATGCGGTTTATTTATGTGTACCGCCCAGCGGGGTGTTTTTAGCCAAAATAGGGCTGTTTACGTGATCATTTTCATGCCTAAATAAGACCCAGAACGTAAAACAAGTATCTATCCCTGAAAGGGCATAAACAGAGCTTTCGAATGACACCATAACGATCCTTGTATGATGGATAGTTTTCTTGCAATAACCGTGCAACGCGAGTGCAAAAAGCAGGTAATTCGGTACTTTCGGTACATAATTGAGTATGTAGCGAGTGAGAGAGGGAGGAGGGAGCTGAGATTTGTGTCAGTAGGTTCGCCGCGGTGGTCTGGAGCAGTCATACGCTCGCTAGTCTCCTGCCACCACTTGTCTCTCTCTCTCAGCCACATTACGTGCTGAAATTGCCACTCGAGTTATGTCGAGCGCCGCCACATAGTCCAGCTTTATTTAACTCGACTTAAGTGGTGGGCCGCTTTTTAAGGGTTAAGAAACGCCGCCTGTAACCCTCTTTTATATTTTTCTTTGATATTAAACTGACCTGATTACCTGGCTTATTAGTGGTATGTGATGTTTATGATGAATGTCCCCACTCCAGTCTTGACAATTCAGGCGCATCGTCAATGATGAAGGGGCCACTAATAAATTATAGGTTTGAGTCCCGAAGGGAAGAATAAAAACCTAATATTTAGTAGTGGCCCCGGAATCATTGGCTATTTTTGCCCTCCCGTCCATCCCCTTCCCATTCATCTGCTACATTTTTGAGAGTCTCGATATGTCAGATTAAGGAGGAACGCTCGCAGTGAGCGGGATGGCGAGCGGTACCCAAGAGCAGAGGCATGGAAAGCGCAAGCCAGGCCAAGTTTAATTTTTATTTTGTATTTTATTATTTTTACTAGTTTTTCCTAGTAGTGGACCCACATCATAAGGACGAGTCCGTGAGTGGTTATTTAGAGCGTTTTGCTCACGATGTAAGACAATCGTATTTTGAGTTCTCCTTGGGCGGTAAGTTTGAACAGCAAGCCTAGAGTTCAAAGATTGGCCATTACCTACGTAAGGCGCATCGTCAATGATTCCGGGGCCACTACTAAATATTAGGTTTTCATTCTTCCCCTTCGGGACTCAAACCTATAAACTCACGTAGCTAACAGTCTAAGTTAAGGGGGGAGGGTATATTTATTGGTCGATAAATTATTGATAAATTATTTTCTTAGTTTCCTCCCTAGACCTCCTTCGAGCTTAAAAAAAACATCCTCAAGATCCCCCTTGTAGATAAATGTGTAAATTTTTCGGAAGAAAAATGTCCCGGCCGAAGTCTGGTTCCTCCGATATTATAGGCTCGTTATCGCTCGCCAACAAAAAATTGAAACCTAATAGTACGAAAGGTCTTAATAATTACAAAGAAATAAGGCGAAACATCTTAAAATCGCCCAATTATTGGGACGAACGTCTTAATATCTGAAAACTAAAGGGGCTAAACATGAGGGAGAAAGGGGGTCAGAAAAAAAAATTATATATATTATATGATATATACACCTTATGGATATTCGTATTTAGGATTATATAGTGGACTGTATAATAATACCATATAATAGTTTATATCACCTGAAGACTGGAACTAGTGCTGTAGAACCTAGTTGACCTGTTGAGCCGTGATGATGTTACAAGATGGTGTGTGAAACGGGTGTGTTAGCTAATAGGATAGAGTTGATGAATAAAGAAGGGGGCCACTATACTTAATGATTGATGGGAATGATGATTAATGATCTATGGATTAGTATGGATAGATGGAGAATTGATGAGCTAAGTACTATCACTAATGGGGCGAAAGGTGAGTTGAAAACACGAGAGCGTAGGCAGACGGTCTGGTCGTTGTGGCGGCTAGGGAGAGAGTGCAGGACCCTCACAATATTCGCGGGAGGTCCGCCAATATCACGCATGCGCAGATGGGTAGGTATGTATTTTCCCACCCAATTATAATTACCTAAGTTCATAGGAATGATAGACTACCCAATATCCAATATAGAACATAATTATTAACTTCTTAATTATTCTATATAACCATTGATCCCACAAACTTAATACTAAATACTTAATGTAATACTTAAAGTAAGACTGTCCATATCAGAGTTTGGACACACCTATATATAAATAATATTACAACATACGGCATATTTAGTGAACAAGTAAAACAATCTTTAAGATTGTAATGTGCATATAAATAATAATGCATACAAATACTAATAATAATAAATATTAATAATGCATATAAATATTGTTTGTGTTTTAGATAAAATGAATGAATATACTGGTTAACCCCTTACAGTACCGGTGACGTCCTTTTCAGTATATTCTGGCTACTATTGGACGATTTTTGTTCAGCCTATTAACTCGGGAACGATGAAGAGACTCTAAGAGGTTTTGGTGGTGGAAGGCGATGTGAGTCCTAAGATCCAAGGCCTAAAAAATGCCTTTCAAAAGATCTCAGTAGAACTCAAAACAAAGGAATATGTGATTGAGATAATTCCCCTCCATACTGTCTATCACTCCTCCACATATGTCAGAACACCCTCCTTCACCCCCTTCCCCCGCCCTTCAATTATTATATATTTTTCCTCTTTTTCATTTGTTTATCGGTTTATTTGTCGCGCCAATATCTCCAACCCGGTTCCAAGATTGTCTAGTACGCATATAGAGAGCGTGGGAAGAGAAAGAAAGTGAGAGAGAGACTTCAGTCTGCCTTCCAGCCTCGTAGAGGGAGGATATACGTCTCTCGTTCGCCTCTCATTTCATGACTGGAGGGTCTGCAATAATTTGTCTTTTTCACCCCCCAAATACTATTCCCACTTGTTATATTACTGTTACATGTTAATATCTTTATATTAAACGTAAAATAGGCGCATATGAATAAGTAATAACGATATATATGGTTAAATTACTATTTTAGGCAGGTATCAACCAAAATATCCTCACTTAGTGGGAGGGTTTGAACTACCAATGGCGCGCCGGTCTCAGGTTAGGTCCTCCAGCAATTAACAGGCTTTGAACTATCTCACTTACCTCTTTTTACAACCACAGGACTCCTTCTTAAACTGCACAACATCGTCTAAATATTAACTGGAATCAATATTTACAGACGTCACCAGTGCAGAAGGTGTTAATTTCAGAATTATGTAATTACTAGATAATTAAGACACTCACAATGACCAAGAGCTTTTATTTACAATTGAACTGCACCAATTTAGGTACACATTAAAAGTTTCACATTACACCCATGAATAATTACAGTTGAACCCGAATTGACAGAGGTAATGATGCGCTCAAATCAAATTCGTAAAAACACATAGCAATAATAGTTTGTTAATTACTGTAGTGATAGGTTGTCTTGTCGTCAGCTGTGTGTAATACAATCTCTCTTTTCACTCAGTCAAACTTTCACACTATTTTCTATATTTATGTTTCAATCTGTAACTATCTTCATATCTATAATCATCTCGTTTAAATATGTATTTTAGTAATCACAATATATCTCTCTATTCCCGATTCCGCTAGGAAGAGGACTTTGTTTTTCTGAGTTGAATGCCATCATCTCCGGAACCTTTGACGCACTACTCTTCCTACATGGCTACCTCCAAGAATGTGCTGTCCCTTGCACCGCGAGATCATCTTTATTTTATTGTCTCCGAAAACTTTGATGCACTACTCCTCCTAAACGGCTGCCTCCACAATATTGAACATTATGACCAACCTTGTTAAGAACCAAAATGAACAAAGTGAACCTGCTGGATTTCTGCTTCCAACTGTGGTGGCTCTTGCACCGCTAGATTGTCTAAAATGGGATATAACGGATTCAGGATGTAGATGTCTGCTCTTATTTGTTTAAGTGTTAAGAGCTAGTATTACATTTGCTGTACTTTGTTAATACCCATAATAAGATGGTGTCATTTGAATGTAGCCATCATTACACAATTGTTTCTTAGCTCAGGAAGTGCGCAACGCCGGAATGATTGAGAGGATCTGCAGGATAGGAAGTATTAACCGACCAATCACCATGCGGCAGAGGTGTGCTCAAAGCTCCGTCAGTGAGGCTGGTACCTTTATCAAGATCAAGATTTGAAACTTCCAATGTAACTCGCTGAATGGCCCAACCTTGCAGAACTCTCGATGATTCATTCTTTTTTACTCCCACAATTATTTATATTATTGCCTAATATAAAGGCAATGGGGAATAATTGAACTCTTCAATAGGATAGTGTCATTTTAACCTACTGGCTAAATTAGACAATCTTCTTCAATTTAGGATGAATGATAAAAACTATCTCTACGAACCATTATTGTTACACAGGTCCTTCTAATCCTAAACAAAGTTACATAATGACAAGCCAAGCAAACATTTAGAATTACATAAATCGACCATACTGTAAGCAATGATTGAGCCAAATTCAAGATGCGTTATAGTAAAAATGTTTGGATAAACAGAGCTTGCAGCAGTTTAAAAATCATAGCATGGGAAAAGATAGACTGAGGGAGAGAGTTGCAGAATTTACTTGTTGAATGGAAGATAAACTGGAGAAATTGGTTCATTCTTGGGTTAGAAAGTTGGACATGATAGGGATAGGAACATGTTGAAAAGCGGGTGCCACCTATTCTCCATAAGGAAGTGTACACTGAGAAAGCTTTGCAGAACACTGATTATTGTAATAGCGGTGGTAGAGTGAGAAAAATGCATCATTGAGGCGTGTAGAGAAGTAGTAAGAGGAGGTGAGTTAACGAGATGTCATTCCCTATAGACTCTACCCTCTCGAGAAGTGCTGTATGGGTGGAAGCTCCCTACACATGATTAATATCGCTCGCCAGATTTTGTTTACACCTAAATGGCATGAAAGATCTTACTATTGACAAACATATGAGGTGAAAGGTCTTTCAATCGCCAACTAATGGGCCGAACGTCTTATAATCCTAAAATTAATGGGGCTAAACATGGAGATGAGGGGCCAGAAAAACAACCCTCCCTCTTAACTGGCACCGCAAATATGACTCTCCCTACCAATTAATATCACGACTGACTGGAGCCCCTCTCAGCCCTTCCCATTATCCTCCCACTGTCTCTCTCTCTCTCTCTCTCTCTCATCATTCCACAGTTCCCTTCTATTTCACCCTCTACCTTCCCTCCCTCCCCATCCTACCCACTCCTACCCTCCCTCCCTCCCTCCCCATCCCAACACCCACCCCTTCCCTCTTCCGTCTTCTAGGTCGTTTGGTCCGGCTCCATAAATATATTGTGGTTGTTGTTTCTCTCTCCCCGGCTGGGTTAGAGGAATTATTCAATATTCATCCCTTTTCTCTTGATTGCTTGTATATATTTCGTTCAATAGGATTGACAGAGACAAAAGGTAGAGCTGCCTGTAACAAATGCCCCCCCCCCCCCCCTCCCCCCAACCCCCAGAAATATATACAGACACATACAACCTGACACATACAACCTGACACATACAACCTTTCGCCCCATTTCTTGATTAATATTTAGACATTTTGGGCCATTTAGATGTCAATTTCTTCCTGGCGAGCGATAGCGACCACGTAATTTAGAAGAAAGTGGCCTTCGGCCGATACTTTTTTCTGCCGAAAACTACAAATGTTATCTACAAATTGTTACCGTAGGAATATATATGTTAGGCTTGATGGAGGTCTAGGGAGCCCCCCCCCCCCCCCCAAAAAAAAAAAAAAAAAAAAAAAAAAATATATATATATATATAATTATATATATATATATTTATATTGAGAATATATCACAAATACACGTGAGCCACTAAATGTTTCTAGTCTCTCAGTGGGGATCGAACCATCGACCATCAGGATGATAGCCGACGCTTTAATCAATTACACCACGGCAGTCTAAAAGACACTCAGCCTTCTATCCTATTTATGTTAGGGAGAAGGGAAACCCACTAGGCGAATATATTTCAATTCAAACCTAGTTGTAGGATCCATATTTCCAGAATACCATACACGGATTTTTGAGTGTCCCGAAGCAACTCGGGCAGAAATTGATTTAATTTAATTCTAACCCACAAAGCATGAGAGTTACATATATTGAGAATATATCACAAATACACGTGAGCCACTAAATGTTTCTAGTCTCTCAGTGGGGATCGAACCATCGACCATCAGGATGATAGCCGACGTTTTAATCAATTACACCACGGCAGTCTAAAAGACACTCAGCCTTCTATCCTATTTATGTTAATATGTATTTAATATAAATTATATATATATATATATAAATCGGTAAATATACCGACCAAAAATTATACCCTTCCCCCTTACATGAACGGTAATGAATTTTGTACATAAACCTTGTACCACAAACATAGTCATACAAACACACACACACACACACACACACACCATGATGTAGCTTGTAGTTAGCCTAAGTCTTAACGACCCTATCATCTAAGATAAGGTGGTTTGGTGCAACAGTAATTGGTATTAGTGGAGCCGTCTCTGATGGATCCCTTCTTCCTCATGTATAGCCCCATAAGTTTTCAGATTTGAAGATATTCGGTCCATTAGTTTGGCAATTTTAAGACCTTTCACTCCATCTCTTTGTCAATATTAAGACCTTTTCTGCCATTTAGGTGTAAACAAAATCCCTGGCGAGCGATAGCGAGCGTGTAATATAGAAGAAACTGGCCTTCGAATGTGTAAAATGTTCTACGGAAAAAAATACAAATTCATCTAGAAGGGGAGGGGAATCTTGGGGATGTTTGCTTGATTGATGGAGGTCTAGTCTAGGAGAAAATTAAAAATAAATAAATAAATACATAAATAGACCAATAAATCAACCGCTCCCCTCTTAACGACCCCATCATATATTACCAAGTGCGACAACAATACGGTTTGGTGCAACAACAGTCATTATAGGATTATTGGAACTGCCTCTGCTGGATCCCTGTTATCAGTTACAACCACAGTTATAGACAGTCTAATTGGGAGAGGTTTGGTGTATCTGGATTCACTCCTCCCTCATGCTTAACCCCATATTACATTGGCAATTTTAGGACCTTTTGTGTCATTTAATTTTGTTTTGTTTTGTTTTTTTCTATGTGATTGAGGGAGGCAAAAGGCAGAATTGCCTATAGCGAGTGCCTCCCCCATAGTTGAAAGAGTGACAGGACCAAAATCAAGGGACGATCGAGCCAAAATACCTGGACACACAGAGTATGAAGCAATTTAAGTCATAGGAAGAGGGAAACACTGATTCTGGGAGAAAGTTCCAGAGCTCAGCTGTTGACTAGAAGAAAGTTTGAGAGTAACGTTTCACTCTTGGGTTAGAGAGTTGCACAGAGTAGGGGTGGGATTGAGTTGCAAGACGGGTACCACGTGCCCTACGTAAAGGAGGTGGTATGCACTGGGAAAGCTCTGAGGAACACTGATTATTATAGTAGCGATAGAATAGCGAGAGAGATGCAACATTGCGGCGGAGAGATAGAGATTGCAGAGAGTTGGTGAATGGACGGGAGTTAATGATACGAAAGGCCATCCTTTCAACTTTGTCTAGGAGAGCGGTGTGAGAGGAACCTCCCCACACATGTGAACAATACTCAATACAAGGATGCACTATGCCCCTGTACAGAGCAAGAAGCTGTGCTGGGGAAAAGAACCCCCTAAAGCGGTTGAGCACACCCAGCTTCTGGGAGGCTGCCTTAGCAAGACTGGTAATATGGTCCTTTCAAATGAGAGCAGAAGAAAAAGAGACACCAAGAATATTGAGAGAAGATAAAGGGTTGATTTTTGTATTGTTAACTAATGGAGTAGTGTAAGGTTGAGTCGTCTGCGTATGAATGGATGGGAATTAAGGTACAGTTAAGGAGATCATTTATAAACATTAGACAGAGAATAGGGGATAGGACAGAGCCCTGAGGAACACCAGAGTTTATTGGGTGAGGAAATGAACAATGGCCGTCCACAACTGCGGCTATGGAACGGCCGGAAAGGAAATTAGAGACAAAGGCACAGATGGAGGGATAGAAACCGAAGGAGGGCAGTTTAGAAATTAAAGATTTGTGCCAGACTCTATCGAAAGCTTTCGATATGTCTACTGCAATAGAAAAAGTCTCACCGAAGTCCCGAAAGGAGGATGACCAAGAGTTAGTAAGATTTGAAAGAAGATCACCAGTAGAGCGACCCTTAAGGAAGCCATACTGGCGATCTGAGAGCAGATTAGGAGAAGAGAAAATGCTTAAGAAATTTGGAAGCAAGAATAGTTTCAAAAACTTTAGAAAGACAAGAGATGAGAGCAATTGGACGATAGTTGGAGGGTTGAGAGCGGTCACCCTTCTTTGGGACAGGTTGAATGTGAGCAAACTTCCAGCATGAAGGGAAGACGTTAGAGGATAGACAGAGACGAAAGAGTTTTCCTAGGCAGGGAGTCAGCACGGAAGCACAGGTTTTGAGAACAACAGGAGGAACACCGTCCGGACCGTTAGCCTTATTAGTGTTAAGCCCAGAGAGGGTAGAGGGTGTCGATTTTTTCCTGGTAAGCAATGGAAAGCTCAGAAGAACACTGATTATTGTATGAGCGGTAGAAAAGTGAGAGAGATGCAATGTTGTGGCGTGTAGAGAGAGATTGTAGGAAATTCATAAGAGGAAACGAGTTCATGAGACAAAATGCTTTTGACTCTACTCTTTCAAGAAGTGCAGTATGGTTGCAACCTACCCACACAAGCGAACAATACTCAATACATGGGCGCATTGTGCCCCTATACAAAACAAGAAGCTGTTCAGAGCTGTGAACCCACATAGACAGCTGAGCACACCTAACTTCTGGGAAGCTGTTTTAAAGGGTGTTCACACATTCAAGAGTGTGGAGCCGATTTTTGCCGATTAGACATTCGGTTCGATTTGGTACCATACTCATGAAGAGACTAAAATATTTGTACAAAAGGTCTGGGATAATCATAAGTAGTCTGCAACACTTAGGTCGGTGAGCCATACTTTCGAACATGCTCAACAATATGACCCTGAATGGATACATTCGTACGACATTCGGTTGTATTCAGAGGCATTTGTGTGGCTTTGTGTTACACTTTGTTCGACCAGCAACATTCTGCTGTATTCGGATGCATTTTGCATTTTTGTCGACCATGAAGTATGTCGCCAACTTTGTCAGACTGTTAACCGAATAGCACATATTGTTCACAAAACTTCTGAATCATTCGGATTCAAATTCTACATTATCTTTGAGACGAAGGCGACTGCAACCGAATACAACAGATTATTCCTGAGTAATACCGAACATAGCATGAATGTTTCCGAACGCCATCAAATAGTCGGCGTCGAATGTTTAAGAACCATTCTGCAATTTGCCCGAGTAAGGACGAGTGGAACCAAACCACTCCAAGTTTAGCTGAATATTGACCGAATAACAACGATCCTTGTCCGAATAGCAAAGAACACGGTCCGAATAGCATCGAATATGAACCGAGTTTTGTCGAGGTAGTCCTGTTTCAAAATTCTCGGTCCAACCCTTACCACAACTTCCTTCAAGAGCCCAGTGTCCATCCGTAAGATCATGCGAAACCCCTTGTCATCTTCCAACTCCAGTTCATGGACCATTTACTCGTACAGTCTATACTTGGGCCGTCTGAGTATCCATCCCCTAGCACACAAAGCCTTCCCTTTCCTCCTGTAGTCTGCCCTGACTTTTCGTTGCTCCACAATGCCTGTGTTGGCTTCCAATTCCAACATCATAGCATTCAGCTGCATCCCCACAAGTTGTAGTTCATTATCCTGGTCCATGGCGAGGTGTTGTTGAACAATGTTTGGACGTGTCCTGCACGAGGGTTAGTACTGTTCTGAAGGGGAACACTAACAGGGACCCCTATATACTGTGTACTGCCATGTACACATTTGGCACCACTCGGATGTGTTTTCGGTACGGACTCTGATCAGTATTCTTGGCCATTATTTGTTATTCAGCTATAGGCTACTCATATATGTTATGTTTTAGTCGGGAGTGAATAATCTGTTATCTGTTAAATTTTTTACATTTTATAAGTCGGTCGGCATTGGGTGTTCACGCCGAGTCATCAAGAGTGTACTTAGAACTCTGTCACCATATATCGGTTGCATCCGGATAAAATGTGCATTCGGCACTCTTTTTTTTCCGTTTCACGCGGAATCATCGTTCATGGTGATTCGTTTCCACACTCTTGGACTTGTGAACGCCTCTTTAGCAAGTGTGGTAATTAAATCTTTCCATGAAAGGTTAGAAGAAAAATAAACACCAATAACACTGAAAGAAGATGAAAGATTGATTTGTGTATTGTTGAAAAGTAAGGAATAGTCGTGTGGAAGATTGAAGTGTTGAATTACAGTAATTATTGTAATAGTGTGATGATAATTCTAACAGCATAGTATAACACAAACATGGTTGCTGTAGAGGTATAGGGAACGGAATAAATGAAGGGCATATAATTGCTACCATGCATGATGTTGATAATTATGTTGGCCATAGTTTTGTTTGGGTAATTATCGCTCTAATGACGACTGATGGACTCTTTGTGTGTATGGGGGGAGGGGGGGGGTTGCTGATAATGGGGAGATAGAAAAGATTGATTGCGATTAACCCCTTTGCCACGATGACACCTTTTTATCCTTGTGTCTGGCTAACATTAGACGATCTGATGCAGTTTAAGAAGGACCTATAACATTCAGAGAGCATATTGCATATTTATTAACCCCATTGAGTCCTAGAGATAGCTAATCAGTTAAAGAAAACCGTATAATAGTAACCGGAATATGATGAAAATTACGTCATCGTGCTGAAGGGATTATTTAAATATATACCGTATAACTAGGCAACTATACATAGGAACAGAGTTACAGATAAATACATACACATACTAATGGTGTGTGAGTTCGACTGAGTGAAAAGAGAGAGAATAGTGAATCACAAAAAATGTGACGCAAAAACACAATCTCTCACTACAGTAATTATCAAACGTTTATTGGAAACGAATTGAATTGGAGCCCATCAATATTCCTGACTATTGAGGTTCTACAGTAATTATTCGTAGATGTCTTGCAAAACCATTAATGTGTAACTATATTGATGCAGTCCATATGTAAATAAATACATCAGTGCTTATCATTATCTAGTAGGTACGATATAATGATATGGCCAGTGATAAATACAATATATTAATTCATGTTATAATTAAAACAAAAAATTACATTTAATTTACAGTATGCTTTTCACGTTAAAATTCTTAAAATTGTATAAATACTTGAAATCTTCACCTAATATGATGTATACAGTAGGGTGTCCCAGGAGGAAAAGTAATAACTTTGGGAAATTATAAAACATAATATTATAACCCTATAATGTTCTATAAGACATAAAATTATTACAAAACTCAACCAGTATTGAGATATTGAATGTTGAAAATGGTATTTCTTTAGTATGTCCCCATAAGGGTGGCCAAGCTGTCCTAGTGCCTACACACCTCCATCTAACTGCAAATATTTTACCATGTTATTTCGAAGATATTATAATTCTATAAGTTACAAAATTATTATAATTTATTAACTCACTTGGGATCAGTTGGAAACTATGTGACATGGAAGAGTCCAATACAGTGATGCAGGGGAGGACAGTACATAAAACCTTCAATATATTTTTAACGGTTGACATTTGAACTTTTTGTTATAGGGGGCCTAGATAATTTTATGCTTAGAATACCCTGTTTTATCATTTCCCAAAGTTATGACCTTTCCTCCTGGGACACCGTATATATTGTTTATGTACCAGTACAATACAGTATATTAATCATATGTTGATCTAATTTAGCCTGTTGGATATTATAGTTCTAGTTATACATGAATACATTTAATAATTATTTACAAAATAATGTCTTCGAAATATTTCCTCAATAACACTGCTAAGACATTAGGTATTTGTTGTAATAATATTATTTATACATAATTAGGCCAAACAGATAGTCAACAGTTTAGGATATTGAAAGTGTCTAGTTAAACCTCTCCTCTGTGTTGTGGTGTGTAGTAGAGAAGTCACACTATGGAGGGGAAATATGTGCCTTTATCTCTAATATCCTTTCTGGCCGTTCCATAGCTGCGGTTGTGGACGGACATCGCTCACTTCTACAATCTATCAAAACCGGTGCTCCTCAGGGTTTGGTTCCATCTCCAGTTCTTTATCAAATATTAATTAATTAGCTCAACTGCGAAGCATGGACGTTGGTTGAGAGACTCAGACCAAGAGTGAGAGCAGTGGAAATGAATTACTTAAGGAGTGCGTGCGGATTTACATGGAGGGATAGACAGACTAATGAGGAAGTAAGAAGGAGGTGTGGTGTGGAGGTAGATGTGCTGGAAAGTGTGAAAAGGAACAACTTGAGATGGTTCGGCCATATGGAACGTATGGAAAGCGAGAGAATGACTAAGAGGGTGTACGAGAGCGAGGTGGAGGGACAGAGGGGGAGAGGTAGACCGAATATGAGGTGGAAGGATGGAGTGAGGAACTACATGAACGAAGGCGGTGCTGGTTGGGGGGAGGGGCGTCGACTGACTGGGGACAGAGGTGCATGGGGGCGGTTCGTTCGTGGCCACCCCTTCGGGGATCACGGCGTCAGGCAATAGATAGATAGATAGAACTGTGACTAGTCCTATCCACTCATATGTTGATGAAAACCTTACACTATGCAACTAGATTTCTATAATGACCCAGGATGCAATCACTCCAAAACACAATTCAGTTGATCTATACACTAATTCCATTTGGGGTAGAGAAAATCTTGTTACTCTCAATGCTTCCAAAACCCAATTTCTTCATCTATCTACCCGCCAGGATCTTCCACACGACTATCTCATATACTTCATTGATACACAAATCAACCCTTTATCTTCCTTCAGTATTTTTGGTGTTTCTTTTTCTCCTAACTTCTCTAGGAATGACTATATTACCACACTTGCTAAAATAGCTTCCCAGAAGTTAGTTGTGCTCGACCATCTCTGTGGGTTCTTCACCCCCTCACAGCTTCTTCTTCTGTATAGAGGCACAGTGCGGCCATGTATCAAGTAGTTTTCGCTGTGTGGGGAAGTTCCACCCATACCGCACTTCTCAAAGGATAGAGTGAAAAGCATTTTGTGTCATCAACTTACTTCCTCTTACTAATTCCCTACAATCTATCTCTACATGCCGCAATGTTGCATCTCTCTCACTGTTCTACCGCTATTACAATAATCAGTGTTCTTTAGAGCTTTCTCAGTGTGTACCGCCCACCTCTCATTCCACAAGTCGACAACTCGATTGAAGAAAAAATTCTTAGATTCGTGTGAATTAAAAGATTTACTAATAATTTTGCAACCGTTTCCCCGCGTGTAATTAGATTGGTCGATAGTGAAGTACTTACTACAGTTCATATTGTCGATGCCTTTGATGATTTTGAACACTTGAATTAAGTCACCTCTTAATCTGCGCTGGGTTTATGCAAATAGATTTAATTCTCTAAGACGCTCTTCGTATGGTTTGTTCTTTAGGCTAGGTATAATTTTGGTAACTCTACGTTGAACTCGTTCTAGCTTGTTTATATCTTTTTGGTAATAAGGGCACAAGGATTGAACGCAGTATTCCAGAAGAGGGCGGACTAAGGAATTGTAAAGGGTTAGGATAACTTCTTTGGATTTATGCTCAAATGACCTGCCTATAAAGCCAATTATTTTGTTTGCCTTCTTAACAACTTCTGAACATTGTTGACTCGGTTTTAGGTTACTCGATATTGTTACTCCCAGATCGGTTTCTCTGTTTACATTCTTAAGCTGAGTGCCATTCATCGAATAGTTTGCTTTCTCATTTAGGTATCCGATATATAGTACTTTACATTTATCGGCATTGAAACTCATTTGCCAAATTTGGGCCCAACATCACAATTTATCTAGATTGTGTTGCATATCGTCAACTTGTTCTTTTGAGAGTACGCTATTTGCAATTTTTGTATCGTCAGCAAATTTTGAGATTGTACAGGTGAGACCCTCATCTATGTCGTTGATGTAAATTAGAAAGAGAATTGGTCCTAGTACCGATCCCTGGGGTACCCCGCTACTTACATTGGTCCATTTTGATGCCTTACCGTTTATGACTACTCTTTGCTTTCTGTCGCTGAGCCAATTTTCTATCCATTTCAACACACCGTCTTGTATTCCATGCGCTTTTAGTTTTAGAAGTAAACGTTTGTGGGGAACTTTGTCAAAGGCCTTTTGAAAATCAAGGTATATAATATCTACAGCTTTACGCTCATCGTAGAGGTTGAGGATATCGTGGAAGAAGTCTAAGAGGTTTTTTAAACAGGAACGTTTTTTACGAAAGCCGTATTGAGTATCTTTAAGTATGTTATTTTCCTCTAAGTGATTTATGAGTCTGTCTCTTATGACCGTTTCTAGCATTTTACATACAACTAAGGTTAAGCTAATTGGACAATAGTTACTGGGTAGGGGTTTGTTGCATTTTTGAATATCGGTGTTACGTTGGCTAGCTTCCACTGATCAGGCATAGTTACAGACTGCAAGGATTTATTGAATAGTAATGTCAGTGGTTTGGAGAGCTCATCCTTAGCTTCTTTTAGAACTCTAGGCGAGATTGTATCAGGTCCAGGCGTTTTATTTACCTTGAGTTTATCTAAACAATTCAATACTTCTCTCTCTATAACGGTGATATTGCTTAGAACATCTGAATTATCAATCTGAATCGGCGATGGTGTAGGGATATTACTGAGGTCTTCTGTTGTAAAAACTGATGCAAAGAAGGTATTGAGGGCATTACTCAATTGTACTTCGTCTTTGGTGTATTCTCCATTTTCATCAACTAACGGTCCAACAGTTTAAGTAACTCCTTTTTTCTCTCTGATATAACTATAGAATTCTTTCGGGTTTGTTTTACTTTGATTCGCAATATGTAACTCTAGGGTCTTTTTATTTTGCTTAATTAACTTTTGTGGCTTTGCGTCGTAGCTGTACAAATTTCACCCGTTCTTCGTCATTTTGTGAGAATTTTAATCTATCATTAGCAATTTTTTTAGCAAGCAGACAGGTCTTTATTCCACCATTTAGGCTTATTATTTTGGCCTGGACGCCGTATGTTCGATGGTATGCAGTCTTGCACTGCTTTTAGGTAAGTGGTTTTGAATAACTTCCAAGATGTATTTATGTCGTTATTGTTAATTAAACAGCTCCAGTCAGTTTCTTTAAACATATCTCTATGTTTATGAAAGTTTGCTTTCTTGAAATTAGGGACTTTTTCGATGCTTCTATTTGGTTCGTTACTAGTAAACTTTAAAGTGAAACTTATCGTACGATGGTCGCTGTTACTGAATTCATCACCAACATTCAAATTCTATATTAATTCTTCTTTTGTTGCAAGTACAATGTCAATAACGTTATTACCATGGGTCGGCGTTCGAACAAATTGATAAAGCGAACTCTCTTGCAAGTTGGTATACAAGTCATGTCCGGAGTGTGAAGTAAGAGTATCGCCCCACTTGGTCACAGGTAAATTAAAGTCGCCAAAAATTACAGTATCTTGTGAGTTACTTACATCTGCAATTTGTTCACAAATTTCTTGGTCAGTTTGCACTGATTGAGCTGGAGGTCTGTATATTAACGCAAGTATTATTTTTGTACCTTTATTATTCTTTATTAGCACAAAAGATGTGTCGACGTTCACAATTTGAGGTTTTGACAAGAGGGTAGGGTTAAGACTTTCTTTAATACAAAGTAAAACGCCACCTCCATTTCTATTTATTCGGCTTTTCTCAAATATTACATAACCGGCAAGTGAATACTCAGCTAAAAAGTCTCTATATTCTGTATTGAGCCAAGATTCTGTTATGCCAATCACATCATAATTTTCTGTAAGTGATGGTTGTGCCATCAGAGTGGAAAAGGGGAGGGAAAGACGAAGAAGAGAAATTGTTGGAGAGGTTTTTGGCTAGATGCTAGAAAGCTTTGGAAGAGCTAGAGTTGGATAGTTCAGTGCATTTATTATTGATGAAAGAGTGTTTGGTAGGTCGAAGAACAGATTTGGCTTGATTCCGGGCAAAAAAATAGGAAGAATGAGAGTCTTCAGTTTTAAGGCATCGGTACCGTTTGAATGCCTCCTCCTTATTGCGGACAGCAGTAGAACAGGCATGAGTTAACCAAGATTTTTTAGAATTAGTCTGAGAGAAAGAGAATGGAATGTATGCTTCCATGCCCGATAGAATTCCCTCGGTAATGCGTTCAGCACTCTCCGAGGGTCCCATTCCCATGGGAAATCAAAGAAGTACTGCCGGAGAGCCTCCCAGTCGGCAGCGCCGAAGTGCCACAAGCGCCGCCGGCTAGGAGAATCGGGGGGCCGTACTGGAGAGATAGGACAGGTGACAGAGATAAGTTTATGGTCGGAGGAGCCCAAAGGAGAGGAAAGATTGACAGCATAAGAAGAAGGGTTAGAAGTTAGAAACAAGTCAAGAATGTTGGGCCGATCTCCGATGCGATCCGGGATACGGGTTGGTTGCTGAACTAACTGCTCTAGGTCATTTAGGATAGAAAAGACCTAGGCTTGTTCACTAGCTGGGTCAGTAGTGTGAGAGGCGAGCCATTGGCAGTGGTGAACGTTGAAATCTCCTAAGATGGAGATTTCTGAGAAAGGAGAAATGGATAGAATGTGTTCTACTGTAGAGTTTAAATAGTCAAAGAAAGTTGGTAGAGTTAGGGGAAAGATAGACAGCACAGAAATATTTAGTAAGAGAATGACAGGAAAGTTTGAACCATATAGTTGAGAATTCAGAGGAGTCGAAATCGGGAACACGAGAGCAAGTGAGTTTGTTGTTCACGTATGCACAACATCCGCCTCTGGCTTTGAAACTAGGATAGTGAAAGTAGGAGGATACAGAGAAGGGGCTGCTGGATATTGCTACAGACACCTGAGTTTCGGTGAGGAAGAGAAGATCAGGTTTGTAGGAGGAGAGATGGTGTTCAACAGAGTGAAAGTTAGAGGAAAGTCCGAGAATGTTGCAGAAATCAATAGAAAGGGTAACAGGCCGAGGTCCAGGTAATTTTGTGGGGTCGTAAGGGGATGGTCGGTCGGGTGTGGGGGCATTTATGGTCTCGCCCCCCCCCCCCCTCGGGGACTCCGAGGCTGGGCTAAAATGAATCATTTTTAAAACATTTGGTGTGGAGGAATGAAGTGTGGTGTGCATGTTTAGTGTAGTGAAGTGGATAGGAAGAGAAGGTGTTTATGATAGCTAGCTGGATTACTCTCAGTGTAAATGAGGCACAAAGAAAATCAGTAAGAAAGGTCAAGCAAATGCAACAGGAATTCCAGTGACTCTTTATCACATGCCTATAACCTCACATGGGTCTAGCCCTGATCGATTGGTGCCTACAGGCCTAAAGGCATCCTCCATTCATAAAATGTTTGTAACAACTGGATTTAAACTGTTGTAGATTGTAAGTTTGTGGAAAGCAACTCGAGGGAAGTGAAATCCAAAGAGAAGTAGTTCTGGGGATAAATAAATTTTGATAAGCAGAAGTTCTGCATTGTGGAGGAGAAAGTGTAAATTCATGCGCGCTTCCAGCTGCCCTAGTTCTACGGGGACAGATGTGGAGAGGCGGCACAATTGAAGCAAGTTCCTCGGAACAATTGCTGTGAAAATATCTCTAGAATAATGCAAGGGATGCAAAGTTTCTTCGTATGGATAATGTAGGAAGGTCCTGTGTGATTGCAGGGTTATTGAATAATCTAATAGCTATATTTTGAATTTTGTCCAACTGCCTCAATGCAACCACTCCACTTCCACTCCACAGAGGTGAACAGTAATCCATCTGAGAACGCACATGACTTTTATATATTACGGCCAACTGCTCGTCAGTGAAGAATTCTCGAACTTTGTACAGGAGTCCCAGTTTTTTAGAGGCATTCTTAGCAATGCTTCTAACATAATGTGTCCAGCTCAGGTTAGTAGTTAATGTTACACCGATAATGTCAATACTAGGGGAAGTGGGAATATTTACATCATTCAAAAATATATGGGAGTCAGTGAGATTCTGTCGGTTAGAAAATTGAATGGACTTGGTTTTCTGTGCATTAAAGGAAACTAGATTGTTTTGTCCCAATTCATTAATTCTAGAAAGGTCCTGGTTCAGAGAAATTGCAGTGTTTATTTTTGAATTTATAAGATCGGATTGGGTGAAAGAATTGGTAAATGTGAAGGAACTGTGGAGTGTTGAGTCATCTGCGTAAGAATGTATTGGATTATGAGTGGTAGATATGAGATCATTGATATGAATGAGGAACAGAGTAGGGGCCAAAACTGATCCCTGGGGAACACCAGCATTTATTGAGTGAAATTGAGAATAAAGGCCATCTACCATTACACATATTTTTCTGTTATGAAGATAAGAAGAAATTAGTGGAACTAATGATGCAAGGCCGTAGTGTGACATCTTCGACAATAAGGATTGATGCCAAACTCTATCAAATGCCTTTGATATATTCAGTGCTATTGTATGTGTTCCACCATGTTGGTCTGTAGCTTGGTTGATTTGATGCATAAGAAGGCAAAGAATGTCTGTAGTTGATCGACATCGTCTAAAACTATATTGCCTATCACTGATTAATGTATTATTCTCAAGATGCTTAATTATGTGATTATTTAATATAATTTCAAAGACTTTACCAAGAGTGGAAGTTATAGCTATTGGTCTGTAGTTTGATGGATCTGAAGAGGCACCTTTTTTAGGAACTGGATGGATGTTTGCTTCTTTCCAGGATACTGGGAAGCATGTTGTATGAGTACACAGACGGAAACATTTTACCAATACAGGAGCGAGCACCAAGGAGCAATTCTTAACCCTTCTTTAGCGTGACCCGACTTAAGTCCGTATAGAGAACACTTGCCCAAAGAGCGGGGCCCGACTTATGTCTGTGTGCAATTTTGGAGCAATATTTCCTCTAAGAGAGAGACGAGCGGTGGGCGGAGGGTAGGTCGGGCTCTGACCGTTCGCCACGGGTCCCGCGGGCCTACTGACGTTTATGCCACACACATCAACCCACCCTCCCTCACTAAACAGGGTATTATGTCAAGAAATTACCATATTTTAGGGATTTTTCCTTCGTCTTGCACGATCGTTGCAAGAGAACACATGGTCGTAGGAGGATGGTTCTGGTGTCATTGGAAAGCTGAATTAACGCCCTTTCAGGGATACATAATTGTATTACGCTCTGGCTCTTGTTTATGCATGAAAAAGAGCACGGAAACAAGGTCGTTTAGGGTAAAACCCCCCGCTTGGCAGGTAGTAGAAGTTACTGACGGGCCCGCTCGTAAGGCGTTAAGTACTATTGATGGATTTACATCTGGACCAGAAGTTTTATCTACTGAGAGATTCTGCAAAATAGTTTTGACATGTCTGGTGTGGATCTTAAGTGAGTGAATTTCAGGCGAATTATAATTAAGTACAGGGAGATCTTGATTTATTTCATCTAAGGTTGAGTTGGTGGAGAAAATATCCACAAGAAGGTTAGCTTTACCTCGTGGGTCACTTACAAGATTGCCAGTCGGAGATTTTAATGGTGGAATGGATGAAACAGTAGTGAAGTTGGATTTGAATGAGTTAAGAGTAGACCACAATATTTTGTTATCATTTGGATTATTTAGAAGTTTATTTGCCTGTTTGTGGAGAAAGCTTGATTTAATTAGATTTAATACCATTTTGGCATGATTTCTGATGTTTCTAAAGTAATTAAAGGCTTCATGTGTTTTTGATCGTGTGTATGCATTGTAGGCTATTGCTTTTTGTTCAGTTACTCTAGCACAATTATGGTCAAACCATTTAGGTGAATTAGATCTTTTACTGTACTTTTGATGAGGAATAAAAGTTTCCATTCCAATTTTTATAAAATCTTGTATGTGGCTCAAGGTGGAGTGTGCATCATTAGAACAAAAAAGAGGTCCAGGGAATATCAATAAAGAAATTTTGAAGACCCTCCCAGTCTGCCCTATCGTAATGCCATTTAGTCACCAAA
Organism: Paralithodes platypus; assembly: GCA_032716605.1. NCBI lineage: Eukaryota > Metazoa > Arthropoda > Malacostraca > Decapoda > Lithodidae > Paralithodes > Paralithodes platypus. The sequence goes on along the minus strand of CM064577.1, from coordinate 38,665,204 downwards.
ACAGGTTCAGAGTGGGAAGGTGTGGTAGGTGATAGACAGGTGGCCTGTATCAGACAGTGATCAGAAGATCCAAGCGGGGACCTCACTGTAACATCATAATTTTCAGAATTGGTTGTTACAAATAAGTCCAGTAGGCGGGAATTATGATCAGGATTATCTGGTACACGGGTGTGTTGGTTGACTAGTTGAGTGAGATTAAATGAGTCTGCAAATAGCTCACATTCAAAACCAGCATCATCAGTCCTGGCTGAATGAGTGAGCCATTCATTGATTATTGCCAGAAGTTTCCTCTTTTCCCAGAGTGGTGCCTGGGTCCATAATTGACTCATTGTACAGTTGGTCACATAAATTTTGTTCCTCGTCATGATCTAATGTGAGTGTAACATTAGTATGAACGAATTGCTACTGTGGTTTCTTATAATTATCAGTTGAATAATCAGATAAGTTAGCCACTGCATAAGAAACTACACTCGTAATTTAAGCATGCACATTATATTGCCATGTATATGATCATGGAGAGGAACAGCATTTATGTGAGCAACTGCGTAGGCATATCATATAACAAATATACGTTTTTAAATTTTAGATTTTATTATTTTTTAGAAACTGAATGTACAGTCGGCGGCAAAAGTCATGCTGTATCTCCTGCCTCACCGTGACCCACGATATTCATAGACTCTAGAATGTTAGGTGTACAATACGTGCATATTTCTACCACCCGATGGCTCACTGTGAGGTATGTGGTTGTGAGGGTAGGGGGTGGTGGGGGAGGAGAGGGGTTAGAGTTGTTGGGGGATATAGGGGGACTGAGGAAGTAGGGGAATCTTGTGTAGTTTGATCTTTAATGATCAGATGTATATTAAAATGTTATTAAATAGTTACCAATCACATACATCAGGTGGAAGCAAACCGGGATGTCATTAGTATTAGTCCTGGTATTATCACTAATATTATATATTAGAATAACAATAATTAATATAATTAGTTGTGGTAGTTCCCCATCTCATCACTTCTTTCTATCCGATGGCTATATTCAAATTCCTGAGTAAGGCACATACCATGCGCTAACCACCAGTGTAATGCTTCTTCCACATGTGTAAGGCCAACATATCTGTAAATTGCTTCATGGTTGTGGTATTTCTACATAATTACAAATTCTCTATTCCTAGGTTTCTTTTTCCTTTCATGTAAAAGGTATTAATAAAACCAACATCAATATCGTGAACGAGTAACGATCACAGCGGTAATCTGTGCCTCAAGATTAATGATATTAGATCAGGATAGATGGATTTATCATATTTAGCCCTCAACAAATTATTGTTTATGAATTTAGGAAATATGTCTTGGGCCGGGTTAAACAGTTGTCTTAACCCCTTGAAGATTATGACGCTTTTGACAGTTTATTTTGGGTATCATCAGACGATTTTATTCAAAGTTGCAATGGGATAAGGACGTCAGAGGGTTGATTAGGCCTGTCTTTGTTCATATAACTCCCACAGATCCTTCCTGACCTATATATTATTGTCTAATGAAAACTAGAAGTATATAAGTATCATAATGCATCATGATAGTTACAGGGTTAATTTCCTGAGGAATATAAGCGCAACCGGTACTGGATAACATGTAATTTTTGATACAACAGGAAAATAACTTATTAATTCCCTACTATGAATTAATATGTAACCCTATACTATATGATTCGTGTTAATTAATTAATTTATTTGAGTACAGGTCTACACTTTTTTTCAATAGCATTTTCCAGATACATTCTCATATTAACAGTTTGAGAATTATGAAACATTATTTTGGCTATCATTAGACGTTCTTATACAATTTAGGAATGCGCTTGGCCCATCAAAATTAAAAATCAAACTATTATATATGTTACATTTTATAGCAGGTGGATACAAAACATGTTATATCAACACTGATCATATCTACACGTGTGGGGAGCTGGTAGGAGGAGGAGCGGGTGGGTGTGGGGGCTGGGTGGTAGGAAGGGAGTCGGTAGGGTTGTTTGGTGATTTGCAATGCTATATGGAGACTCAGTTATTGACAATAATTTAGTATCTCTATTTCATTACGACGAAGCTTTACTTCATATGAAGTGAACTAAAGGAAATTGTTTTCAGCTTAGGAAGGATCTGATTTAAGTCAAATGGGTTCAATCAATCTATTTATTCAAGCAGATCGTTCTTTAAGGTTCGCTGATCCAGAATTAGGCACAGATTCTGTCAGTGGGATTCCCAGTCCCAACTTCCAGGGGCTGATCCTCCCTACCCCTTTTGGAAAGAAGTGCTGGCTACTGACTACTGATTGACTGACAGATCGTTCTTTAAGTCGAATCAAATAGTCTGATATTAACATGAATGAAGTAAAACATAATATGCTCTATGATATAAAGAAAGGGCTAACAACATATTGATAGGATATTCCGAATGTAGTTTAGTATGATTAATGTTGTTGTAAAATATAAAAACATCATATGGAGTCAGGGTAACGTAACATAATTTTCCATAACTGAAAAGTGTCATTACATTACGTTACATTAACCCGTCCAGTACCGATGTTGTTTGTGGTATTTGGTTTCAGCTATACGTAGACGATACTAAGAAGATAAGGACAAATATGTGGCAGCTACGGGGATCAATTTATATAATATATAAAGTTCAATTTGGTAGACGGCCTTCCGAAACTGAATAGAATCGTCATTGTCAGAATATAATATACGAGACGTCACCGATACTAGATGGGTTAATAAACTCTAGCGCCACGCGATACTGAACTAATATGTAAAACGTATTAAGAACAAGGATGTCCAAATATTACAAAGCAAGTGAATAAGATGAAGGAATGCTATAATGGGCCACAGTGGAAAGCATTAACCCTTCCAGTACCAGCGATGTATTCTAAACTTTCTTTCAACAATATTGATCCTTTCACTACCTGTCTGTTTACTTTTCATTATGGCTGAAGTTAACGGTTGTATGCAGTTGAAGAAGGACCTACTTAATTCAGTGGTCATGATGATATATATATATATATATTTTTTTTTTTTTTTTTTGTTAAAGACCTCCGTCTACGTACAGTGAAGAACCTGTTATCCTCCGGCAAATTTCGGGGTTGAGTGAGTGAAGTGGGGACAGTGAATGAAAGAGGATACATGTTTTTCATAATGCGTGTTGCTAGTAGCTCCAAACGCCCGAGCAACACTGTGGCTTTCAACCATCCGACACTTCCCCTTTTATTTATGTGCATCACACATGTTAAATACAAATAAAGTTTAATTTTTTACCCTACTGTGGAGAGACTACGGATACACCACTCCTGCCCGGGCCTCACACAGTGACATGGCCCAGTCCAGTCGTAGTGAGCTCATGACGCTGGTGGCATTGCCCCGGAGGATAGCCATCCCTAGTCTTTGCTTGAGCCAGAGGGTTTCACCGGGGTTCTCCTGAAACTTCTCTGATTTTACGGCCTATTTCATTCACCATCTTAAGGGTGGTAGGGCCGAAGACTCCTGAAGTTTCGAATGCCAGGGGCTTGAACTGATGACTTCTGGCGATGGCTTGATATTTTTCTCGCTTTTTAGTTTCTGCTATCCGGGCGGCTTCACCTGCTTCGTCGGCGTTTCTGGCGATGTTGGTTGTGGAGAAAGTGTCAACACATGTGGCATCCCACACGAGGCACCGGCCATTCTTGTATGGGAAAGTGGTCATCCCATCTGATGAGATCTGATGAGATTGTATTTCCACCTGTGAGACCAAGAGTTGCATTAAACAATACAGGAAATCGTCTAATGGTAGCCAGAGTATAAACAAAAATAGTCCTGGGTCTCAAGGGGTTAACGCGATTTTATGAAGATTAAAAATAATATGAGGAAGCTAAAAGGATTAACTGACATGGTTCGAGGCCATATAATTGGTATACGTCCTTCCTAAACTGAATAAAATAACCTAATAGTAGTCAGAATATGATGAAAAGGATGTCACCGGTGCTGGATGGGATAACAGTATCAAAATCCCAGCGCCAAGCGGCGAAGGCCATAATTATGGCGCCGAGTCTTAGTCAATACTGTTCAGACAAAATAAAAACGTAAGTTAGATATCAGCATGGGTTTATACGACAAGGGACCTTACAGTTAGTCGGTCAAGTCTTACTTTTGTAATTGCTAAAATTATATTTTCTCTCCCTTTTAAAATCCATATCCAAAGTCCATATTTCACAAATGTGTTTACCTGCTCGTCATAGCTCAACAAGTTGGCCGTGATATCACGACCAATTGAATTATCATCTATTTTGAACGCTAACTGGTTAACCCCTTCTGCACCGGCAACGTCTTATTAATTTTACTCTAGCTATATTTAAACGATTTTGTGCAGTTTATGAAGGATCAGTAGCCTACTAGTAAAATGGCTTAAGTGAGATAGTTCGAAACCTTATATGTTAATTGCTGGAGGCTCTTTTTAAACTCTGTAAAATCGTCTAATAGTAGCCAGAGTAAAGTTACAAGGACAACGCCGGTACACAAGGGGTAAATAATAATTATATCCCTGGAGCTTGGCCATGGTATCCACACAACCCTTCTTCTTCTTTTTCTTGAGTCGGACAGCGAGCAGGTAAACAAAGGTGTGGTGGTTGGTTTGATATTGCTCCTGGGTGGCACGGATATTGATGAGGGCAGGAACCTTGAGCTATCAAGGTGATTGTGCACATACCTCCCGGCCACAGGAATAGTCAATATTCTATAGTTTAAGACCCCACTGACAGCTCGTCTTACATGGCCAAGCGAGTGTCTACCACCCGAGAGCCCTACCAACCCCACAACAACAAGAACATAGGTGTGGAATGTTGAAACTCAGAATGTTTATATGGGAGGGAAAATATATTTTACGCAATTTCAGAAGTAGCATTTTTCCGCCCAACTGCAAGATCCGCAGAGTAAGACACGAGCAAAGAAATCCTGTAATTGAGAAGTGACTGTTGTAGTTCTCTAAAATATCCCTTTCTGTGCCGTTGACGTCTTTTTAACTTTAAATTGGCTACATGCAGACGATTCTATTCCGTTTAAAAAGAGGTCCCAACAATTAACAGGCTTCGAACAATCTCCCTTAACCCTTTTTACAATATAGCTAGAATATAATTAAGAAGACGTCGCCGGTACAGAAGAGGTTAACTGTCATATAAGACAGTATCAGAGAGAGAGTTCTAATTCACGGTATTTTGTGGATTTACTCAAATATTGGCATTGATTGATTGCAAATGCGTTGTGTTTTGATAATGTCGATTTCCATGTGTTACAAATGTAATAGATTACCACGTGTTAATAAACATTCGGATCATTAAGATGATATATTAAAAACACTAATGAAAGTATGTTATTTACCTACAAAGAAGTTGTCTCCTCCTTCCCCCACCTTCTGACCCCTAACAGCTCTTACCCCTCCTCTCCTCCATCACCCTCTACCTTCACAACCACACACCTCACAGTGTGCCATCTGTTGGTAGAAAGATGCACGTTTGTACACTTAAAATGATCGAGTCTATGAATATCCCGAGTGACGATGAGGCAGGAGAGGCGACAGGACTTTTGCCGCTGACTGTACCAATCACTAGAGAGATCGTATTATATTTTAGCTAGCACAGTTCAAATTAAAATATGTAGTTACTTTTTTTTAAAGCTCAGGTCCCCATTTTTAGCCCCCTCACCCCGTGCAAAAAAAAATAAAAATAATTGTTTATATAATTATATATATATATATATATATATAAATATATATATGTATACTATATATAAATAAATAAATAAAAATAATAGAAATTATACATCCAGTAATTACACTTTCGCCATTTTGATCTATAACTCTTTAAGTAGAGCCATTTTGTAGCTTTATTCTGGCTATCACTAGACAAGTTTATGTTGCCTAGGAGGCGTATGGGAGGTAAAAGGTCAATTTTGGATATTGTTACGTATCTTGATCCTCAAGTGGTTAACTTGATGAATCTAGATAGCATAGAGATATATATTAAGGTATCAGTCAGCTGAAGGCAAAACAAAAGTAAAATCTAATAACATTATTTCCTGTTGTTGCTTCCTTTCCTTTTGGATCTTAGGACTTGGTATCCTTTATTGACTGATACTCTTTAATTATGGAAAAATACTGAAACTAATTAAAGTCATGTAGTATTTATAAAGAATTATTATTTAACCGAAGCAGGGTAGGCTATGGTTATGAACCGAATAAGTTATATCTAAAGAAGGACTATTAATTCTATAAAAGTCTTGAAAGATAAATATTAAAGTAAGAATATTTCTGTCTCTTACCCTTTTTGAAATTAATAGATAGTTTTCTTATATCATGTCCTTTTATTTATATTTAATGTAGTTATTGTTCTTGGTTCTTGTTTTACGTTAATTGTATTATATTATTATTATCAGGATTAATATCAAAGTCACATAAAACGTTAGATATATATTTAATAATTAGATAAATGTATTTCTTAACCACGTAACATTGAGGTTTAATTATGGGTAAATTAAGTTACAGGATGGCTTCATAGATTCGATTCAGGTCTCACTCAAATAATATGAAAACAAAAATAATATTTTGAAGCTAAAAGAATTTTCTTCAGCTTAGGAAATCACTAGAAGTAACATTAAAACAGCCATGTTAGTCTAAGGCGATATTACTAATAAGAGACAATAGTATCACCGTTCTTGTTCTTACCAGCAATGTAAGCAAATGAAAGAACTCCTAAGTATTAATATACAACAGTAGTGTTACTTTTATCATAACCCAATTACTTGAAGAGTTGCTTTAGTCGACAAGTCAGTCAACTAAAATAGTTACGTACATAATAGTAGCGTTAACGTTAATTCCCAATCACATATCTCACTAACCAACATAACGTAAGTGTTTACACCGAACACACTTAACACACACTTATATAATATGACTGACAGGCACAATCCCATTATAATACTTCACCCTGTCTTCCTCCAGCTGCAAGTTCACCTTCCCAACTCCAAATGAGACTGATTTGAATGCCCACTACTCGGGTCTTATATACTAAGCAATGATGGGATGGTGCGCGCCCCAATCACAGCTCCTCTAGTTGCGTAAGAGGTGCGTGGTCCAATGGCGTCGATTGGCGTCGATCATCGTCATAGCGTCGGGTCATCGAAGTAGTTTGCAGGGTCCCCTATGACGCACGCAGGTGTGAAGGCTTGTTTGCTGGTATGCAGACGAGCTGGTTTCCCACTCGCTGGTTCGCTCGCTGGTCTGCTTCGCTGCCTGGGTGATTCGACACTCCTTCAACTCTGAATTCTAACTCTTAAATAAACATACATGGCTCCGTATGTCAGACCTCCCCCCTAGAAAAGAGTTTAAGGAGTATAGTACATAATATTAAACATAATACATAAATAGATTCACCACCAGATTGGCAACAGCAAGATTATAATGAGGATATAATAAGGATATCACCCAAAGTAGGTAACGTCTCCAGGTACCACATCAGAACATAGCCGGAACGTAGCTGGAGCGCTATTCGAACTGCAAGGCATCTCACAGCTGAAGGCTTGAAAGCGCACTACTAAAGCATGATATTTACCTTGCTACAAGGGAGAGCTAATTGCCAAAATCCTCTCATTAAGTTAATCTTACTGCTGTATGAGGCCAACCTGGTAAATGCAATCTTTAATAGATACGTGATAGGCAATCGGCTAGCACGTTCTGGACCCCCTTAATATGTTTAACATCCAGGGAGTATTCCTGCAGCAACAAACTCCACCTGGTCAGTCGTTGGTTTTTATTTTGGAACTTATGCAAAAAATTTAAGGGGTGATGGTCAGTATACACAGTGATGGCACTAGAGGCAGATTGCACATAGACAGCAAAGTATTGAAGGGATAAAATTAATGCTAACAGCCCCTTCTCAATGACTGAATAGTTACGTTGCGCAGAATTTAATTTTTTACTAAAATAGCACACAGGATGCAATACTTCACAGTCGTCTTCCTGTAGCAATACTGCACCAACCCCGGTATTGCTCGCATCCACTGCTAGGGAAAAAGATCTGTTAAATCAGGAGCTCGGAGTACAGGATAATTAGATAAAATATATTTGGTAGCATTAACCCTCCTGGCCTGGGCAGGCTCTCCTAATGACGGAGCTCGTATCCGGGCGATCTGGTCGAATATCAACAAAAGTAAACTAAGGCTAATCTCGCTTAATATATTACCTACATTAATCAAACATATATAGAAATGAGCGCCTTACCTTCCTGCGTAGAATGGCGTTGAGTAGAGCTCTCTAGCTCAACTGGTTCCGGAGTGATGGTGATGGAAGTGGAGGTAACTTGTGACGCGTACTTAACTCGGCGCGTCCGAACACTCAACTGCAGCCCCGGCTACGACGCCCAGTTGCACTCGTCGCTCCACCCGCAAATATGCCGGGAAGTGATTTGATAGTGTTTTATTGGTTATTCTGTCATTTATTATAGTTATTATGTTATTTTCACTCAATAAAGTTATTTATATGAACTTATTTGTGTCTCTGTCACTTATTACTTCGTTTTATTATTATTATTATGATTATTAGTGTCACTTTCACTGGACTTTGATAATTGGTAGTGTCATTTCCCCTTTTATGTATTGTTAGGTAAGCTAATAATATATATAGTGTCACTGTCACTTATTCATATTGTTATGAAGGCACTTATTATTACTTGTGTGTGTCTCTTTCACTTATACTTAGTTGTATTATTATTATACTGTCACTTTGACTGGCCTAGGCTTATTGAGTGTCATTTTCACTTATTTATTGTTAGAAATATATATTTTAGTGTCACTTTCACTTGTTCATATTGTTATTGAAGGCACTTATTATTACTTATGTGTCCTTTTCACTTATACTTAGTTATATTATTATTCTTAGCCTACATTTGAGTGTCACTTTCACTGTTGTCACTTCCACTTCAAAAGTTTTTTAGAGTGTGGAAGTCGTTGAAGCAGGTGCCAGCACACAGTCCAACTTGACACTCGAGGCATTCCCAAGTGGTTTTTGTGGGTTTGCGGGGTCTGCGAGTTGTGTGGCTGCACACATGGCACCTCTTCTGACTCCTATCATTACTACCTGGTGCTTTGAAAGGAAGGGCGTTGAGCTGGTGCTTCCTGAAGAATTCAGCACACCCCGTTCTGTCAAGCTGGCCTGGTCCTTGTATTGGCCTGCCTGGTGTACCCGCATGTTTAGCCAGGAGCTCAAGTAGCACCTGCTTGTGGAACTTCCGCAGGGACTTGTACTTCTTGGCTCCTGGAGTCCTCAGACGGTAGATGTTGTAGGCATTGAGGACCGACATATCTACCGTATGCAGGATAAACTTCTTGTACCACCTGCAAGATGTTCGCAGGCAGTCGATGAAGCCCATCTGCATGTCGGACTTGTCAACGAGGCGCATGTTGAGGTTATAATCCAGGACAGCAGCTGGTTTTTGGACGGGGTTCATGGTTGTTCGGTCCACCTTCCCTGTGGCGACCATCTGGGCCTTGTGGCATGTGGTGAGGAGGTTGACCTTGCGCTGGTCATGCCAGTGGATGGAGAGGATGGGGCCACTCTTCTTGTGGAAGATGGCCGCCTTCTTCGTCTTGGTTGGGTAGCCTGGCATGCCCTTCCTTTTGCCCTTGACTGTGCCGACAGTTCCGGTCTTGCGGTCATGGAGGTACTTGGTCAGGAGATGCGACGTGTAATAATTATCTGTGTAGAGGATGTGGTTATTATTGAAGTGCCTCTCCATCATCTTCTTCACAACAGCGCCACCAAAACCAATGAGAGGGTCAGTCACAACTTCTCCAGCCTTGCCGCTGTAGACTATAAAGTCCAGCACATACCCTGTCAAGCAGTCGCAGAGGACGAAGAGCTTGATGCCGAAGCGGTGTCTCTTGGACGGGATATACTGTCGGAAGTGCAGCCTACCACGGAACAGGACCAGAGACTCGTCTAGGCACATCTTCTGGAAAGGAATCAGGTATGTGGTGAACCGATGACGTATCATGTCATACAGCTTCCTGATCTACCATAATGAGTCGGGAAGGTGGACTGCCATGTTGTTTGTCAGGTGGAGATAGGAGAGGATGTCGAAGTACCTGTCCCTGGACATGTATTTGCCAAATGATGGAGTCGTTATGATGTCGCCAGTGATCCAGTAGTCAGCCAGAACGTGCTTCCTTATATGAGTCATCAGCATTGTGAGTGCCAAGAACACATATAGTTCTGCCACAGTGAGAGCTCTCTATGCCACCATCTTGGCACTGGTCTTCCTCCCAAGAAAGTTGGCACAGATAGCATGGTGGTGATTTGTCTCTTTGACGAGGTATTCCATGACTTCATTGTCATAGAAGCCACAGAAAAGTTCACTGGGGGTAGCATCTGGGCCACAGGGATATGCTGGTGACACCCCAGAACCCATCTGTACCTCGTCAAAGGCAGGACAATCTCGCTCAAAATCAGCTCCATCTGTCCACACAAACAGGTCGGATGCTGATGCTCGAGGTCGTGCTGCAGCAGGCACACGCCCTGGACGCCCTGGCACACGCCCTTGGCCACGTGGACGCCCAGGCGGACGCCCTGCACGCCCACGCCCAGGCCCAGGGGCAGCGGCGTCGGCAGGCTGACCACGTCCACGACCTCGCCCTCTTGCTCGTTTTGTCGGCACATCCTCTTCCTCTTCCTGTTCCTCTTCCTCTTCCTCTTCCTCCTCAGGCGACGTCAGGTCATCTTGGGAAATGTTGGGGTCGTCAGCATCCTCTTCAGGATACAATTCTGGTGAAGAAGTGACCGGGCGTCGGCGGTGTGAGGCGCGGGAGGCTGCGGGAGCTTCAAGAATGGGAGCCGAGGCCTCGGGAGTTGGGCTCCTTTTGCGGCGAGCCGAGGGCTTTTCAGCAGCAAATAATGCTCTGCGGTGTGTTGAGGCCTGTGGCACATCACCAATACCACTTGAAGAGGCCCTTTGGTCATCCTGAACGAGAGATGAAGGCGAGGGCTGTGGGTGACCCACGCGGCGTCCCGTGTCAAGGCGTCGGGACAATGGAATGCGGGTGGTTGCTAGGCCAGGGTCGGCGACATTATCGCTATCTTCAGCTTCCCTATGCTTTTCTGCGGCTGCCATGCGTGCTTTTTTAGCTGCACTTTTGATCAATGATTGTTTGTAGAAATACTTGCCCACTTTCAAGGGCGTACGGGCAGGCAAAGGGGAAGGTCCTGAGCTAGGGCTAGGGCTAGGCCTAGGCTGACCTAGCAAAGATGGCGAGGGGGTAGGCCTAGGTTCTAGCACACTGGGAAGCTCAATGGCACCTTCCTGAAACACTTCCACATCAGGATCATCACTACTGTCTCCCCCCTCAAATAAATCGACATTATCGTCGTCTCCAAAGCCCACGAAATCGTCTTCACTTTCACTTATAAATTGTACCTTGTCCACCAAGCTTTCGCCACTGCTCTCTTCATCACTATCAAAAAGTTGTCGCTGTATAGCGCTATCACTCAACAAACGCTTAACTTTCTTTTGTTGAGCTCTCTTCTCGGTTGCAACAGGCGTTGAAGTTGCGAGTGGGGTAGCACTGGGGCCCGCGGGAGGTTGCAGCGAATCGGACACGTCGGAATTTTCTTTTTCAGTATTACTCGCTATGGTGGCCACGTACGAACTGATAACACTAGTAGTTGAGGCTTGGTGGCGCTGCGGTCGCTCCTACCATGCCAAAATTGGCCGCACAAATTTTGAAGGACGCTTTCAAGCACAAGGATTTTAAAATGACACCCGGGTTCCGGCCCTTTTTTTTGGGTGTCAATTTAAAATGACACCCGGGCTGGAAGGGTTAAAGGCCTCCTCACATTCGAAGGACCACTCAAACTTCACATCCTTATGGAGAAGATCTGTCAAGGGAGCTGTTAACCTAGAAAAGTTTAAGATGAAACGCCTATAATAACCAATCATTCCTAGGTACCTTTGGATATGTTTCTTAGTGCTAGGAGTTGGGAATTCTAGAATAGACTCTACCTTTGCTTGAGGAGGTGCAACCTGCCCCTGACCTACCCTATATCCTAGATACTGGACCGTACTCTTTACAAAGGTGCATTTCTTAAGATTAACCACCAGATTGGCATCAGCAAGATTTAAGAACAGCAATCTAAGTTGGTAAAGATGCTCCTCCCATGACTGTGAAAAGATAAGAATATCATCGATGTAGACAACGCATCCAGGTACCCCTTCAGTCACCAAATTCATGAGGCGCTGGAATGTAGCTGGAGCGTTTTTCAAGCCGTAGGGCATTACGTTACAGCAGAAGGCTTGATTATTGACTACAAAGCATGATATTTCCCTCGCTCTAGGGGTGAGAGCTACCTGCCAATATCCCTTCATTAAGTCAATCTTGCTGATATAGGTGGCTGTACCAATCTGGTCAATGCAGTCGTCGATCCGTGGCAGTGGGTAGGTATCGTTCTTTGTGACAGCATTAACTTGCCTATAGTCCATACATAACCTATGGCTCCCGTCTGGCTTTGGCACAAGTATGACCGGACTACTCCACTGGCTTAACACCTTACGAGCGGCCTATGCGGTTAATTTATATGTACCGCACAGCGGGGTGTTTTTAGCCAAAATAGGGCTGTTTACGTGATCATTTTCATGCCTAAATAAGACCCAGAACGTAAAACAAGTACCTATCCCTGAAAGGGCATAAACAGAGATTTCGAATGACACCATAACGATCCTTTTATGATGGCTAGTTTTCTTGCAATAACCGTGCAACGCGAGTGCAAAAAGCATGTAATTCGGTACTTTCCCCATATAATTCAGTATGTAGCGAGTGAGAGAGGGAGGAGGGAGCTGAGATTCGTGTCAGTAGGTTCGCCGCGGTGGTCTGGAGCAGTCATACGCTCGCTAGTCTCCTGCCACCACTTGTCTCTCTCTCTCAGCAACATTACGTGCTGAAATTGCCACTCGAGTTATGTCGAGCGCCGCCACATAGTCCAGCTTTATTTAACTCGACTTATGTGGTGAGCCGCTAATTAAGGGTTAAAGCCCTTGTGATCAGCTTGTTTGACAACATAAAGTCAAGCTCGACCTGCAGTATACTCCTGCGTTGTGGTGAGACACGGTAGGGGGATAGTTTAATGGGAGTTGCATCCCCTACGTCGATGTCGTGCAAGGCCAAAGAAGTGAGCCCTGGAGTATCACGGAACACACTGGGAGACTGAGATAAAACAGAGATTAGTTGGTTCGTTTGATCAGAGGGAAGATGACATTGTTTAGATGGTAATTCCCCCCAAGCACTGAGTTTTACTGAAAGTTGGATAGGATACATGACAAGTCAAAGTCAGCATGGATACCTTCAGGCTCTGGAACAGTCTGTTGCGGGTCAGTAAGAGAACTGAAGACTTCGTCCGCACCAGGCTGTCCACAGGTCCTGACATTCACTGCCACAGTGGGAGAATCTGGAGGAGAGGAATCAGGGGACCTATGGTAGGGTTTCAACATATTTATATGGAATACTTGCGTGGGCTTTCTCCTGTCTCGGGTAGTTACTAGATAATCGGAAATGCTCACCCTTTGAATGATCTTATATGGGCCCCTGAACTTGGCAGATAAAGGTTGGCCAAAAAGGGGGAGCAGGACCAAAACCTCATCACCGGGCTGCAACTCCCTCTCACGGGCTTTTCTGTCATACCAGTTCTTCATGGAGCTTTTAGCCACTGTCAAGTTTTGAGCTGCAAACTCACATGAGGATCTCAGCCGGGTTTTGAAATCTGAAACATACTTGAGGAGGTTTTGGTTCCCCTCCTGGCCAACTAGGCTATCCTGCAATAGTTGCAAAGGACCTCTTACCTGGTGACCGAAAACTAGCTCATTAGGGGAAAAACCCAGGGATTCAGTTGGAATCTCACGTGTAGCAAATAAAAGAAAAGGTACCCCCTTATCCCACTCAACTCCGGTCTCTGTACAATATTTACGCAACATTCCTTTCAATGTTTGATGATACCGTTCGAGAACCCCTTGACTCTCTGGGTGGTAGGTGCTCGACTTAACATGCTCGATACCCAACTCCTTCAGGGACTGCTTAAAAATGTTAGAGGTAAAATTAGTTCCTTGATCACTTTGCACCTCATGGGGGAAACCCATTCTGGTGAAGAATTTGAGCAGTTCCTTGATGACAGTTGGAGCGAGGTAGTCCTTAAGGCCTCTGGGTAGCGAGTTGCCATGTCCATAATCGTTAATAAATAATTGTTACCTTGGGAAGTCTTAGCCAATGGGCCTACAATGTCCACTACCACCCGAGTAAAAGGATTCTTGAAGACGGGCAAGGGCACCAGAGGATGTACAGGCACCTTCTGATTGGGTTTTCCTGTCATCTGGCAAGTGTGACACACTCTACAAAACTCCACTACATCTGCACGCATTCCTGGCCAGTGAAAGTGGGCTCTGATTCTGTCTAGAGTTTTTCTCACACCTAGGTGTCCTGCCAATGGTATACAATGTGCCATTTCCAACATATCTCTACGACAAGGTTTGGGGACTACTACTTGATAGACGTCCCAGGCCCCGTCATCGATTGGTCTGTGTGGCTGTCTCCATCTACGCCACAATACTCCTCCTTTGAGGTAGAAACATTCACCACCCTCCTTCTCACATTCCTCTTCACTCACGGCCCTGGCAGCTAACTCCTTGCATTCACTATCATCTCTCTGTAGCTCTACCAGGCCACTAGGACAATTTGGAGGGGTTTCATGGTCATCGTTAGGGTCAAGATTAGCCATAAAGGTGTCAGATAAATCCACCTCAGTCACATCATCAGGCACAGTTGGAGCGTCATTCACACTCTCATCATCCCTTTCATCAACTCTTACATTCGGTACATTTCTGTCTGAGGGGACTGCTACTTGAGACATTGAACGTGTGACAGCACACACAGGGAAAACTGTTGGCATCTCCTTTTCGAGCTCACCGGTTAGTGGCTCGTTAACAGGGGAAAGTGACAAAATGGGGTCTGGTCGGACCTTCTCACCTGCTACATTATTCCCCAAAAGGAGTGTTACCCCAGGCACAGGGATATCTTGGGACCTACACAAAGCTATGGTGGCCTCACCCTGTAGTAACTCACATTCAATTTCGCCTTTTACCAAGAATGCATAAAATTGGCCTCCAGCACCTCTCATTATAACTGGTTCGCCAGGTGGGCACTCAGTGTAAGGATTCACCATGAGGGTGCTAGTAGAACCTGTGTCTCTCAGAGTTTTTACCTCATGCATACAACCATTTAATCTCACGTTGCCAGATGAAATAAAGGGACGCTAACTGTCCTGCACTGATGGTGAAATTATTATTGGCTTAACCCTAGTGGGTTTCACCACGCATGCTACTACACCCCTGTCTAGATGGTTTACGTTAGCTGCTAGGTACTCCTTCTGTCGGGAGTCCTGCATTAAAGGAACTTTTGGTGCTAGGTACTCCTTCTGTCGGGAGTCCTGCATTAAAGGCACATATGGAGTTTGAGATACGGCGGCAACTGTCTGCCCCGATCTCTCTGTTCTCTCCTTGGCCCAGCACTGATAAGCTAGGTGGCCTCTCTTGCCACAAAAAGTACATACTTTAAGGGATACGGGAACGTTCCCTCTTTGAGCATTACTATTACTTTGGGCCCCACCTCTGTTACCATTGCCCTGAGTCGCATTTTTAGTTGGGGGAACAATTCTATTTTGGCTAGCTGGGGAAGACGTTACAGGCTTGTGACTGGGTCTGTCAGATTTGTGATTGGGATACTTAAAATTAGAACCAGAATTAACGTAGGGCTTCTTTCCACAAAATTTGTTGTTGAGCACGTATGTGTCAGCCATGTCAGCGGCGTCGGCAAGACAATCTACCTTTTTCCCCTTTAAATGATAGGATACAGAAGAATCAATTTTCCATAGGAAATTTTCTAACAGGACCAACTCCTTCAGATCATTGTAGCTTGTGACTTTCTTACTCTTGACCCAATGATTGAAAGTTTTAGTCATGGTCCTGGCAAATACCTTATGGGTTTCTTCTACTTTCTTCTGGTTTTTACGGAAAGATTGCCTGTAAGCCTCAGGCTGCAATTGATAGGTTTTTAGGATAGCTTCTTTGAGATTGTCATAATCCTGCCTAACCTCTGCTACTTCTGACAAATACGTGGCTCGAGCCTGCCCTGTCGAAACGGTTTGTAACATAAAAGGCCATTGATCTCTTGTCCACTTCATACCTCCAGCAAATTCCTCAAACAAAACAAAGAAATCCTGCACATTATCCTCAGTGAAAGGTGGAATGACACTGGTCATGTCAATCCCAGAGGGGGAGCAATTAAGGGAGCATTTGTTTTGACATTTAGTTGAGCTATTTGATATTGATATTGATATTGTTCGGTCGTTGCTCTGGCTTGTTCGACTTTTATTCTGGCTAGTTCTATATTTGCTCTGGTTTGTTCTAATAATTGATCAACGGTAAAACCAGGTGGCAATTGTTCATCAAGTTGGCTAGGTTTACTCGGGATCCCACCAACTGCTCCGTCACCCTCCTCGCCTTCTACAGGGAACTGGTGGTTTTTTATGGTCTGAGCCACCTCTACTTTGGACATGTTTGAGACAGTTAACTGGAGATGTGAGGCAAGCACTTTCAGTTCGGATTTTGACAGACAGTCAATATCAGGGGCTGTGGGTTCTGATTCTATGAAAACTCTAGCATCTTCGTCATTAATTAGATCAGGCATGATTAATATTTGATTTTTAAGTAGTGAAACGGTAATGAAACTGAGTGAAACTGTATGAAACGAATCCTGGCAAGGTCGCCACTCTTCTGTTACGTATCTTGATCCTCAAGTGGTTAACTTGATGAATCTAGATAGCACAGAGATATATATTAAGGTATCAGTCAGCTGAAGGCAAAACAAAAGTAAAATCCAATACAATTATTTCCTGTTGTTGCTTCCTCTCCTTGTGGATCTTAGGACTTGGTATCCTTTATTGACTGATACTCTTTAATTATGAAAAAATACTGAAACTAATTAAAGTCATGTAGTATTTATAAAGAATTATTATTTAACCGAAGCTTAGTAGGCTATGGTAATGAACCGAAGAAGTTATATCTAAAGAAGGACTATTAATTCTATAAAAAGTCTTGAAAGATAAATATTAAAGTAAGAATATTTCTGTCTCTTACCCTTTTTTAAATGAATAGATAGTTTTCTTATATGTCCTTTTATTTATATTAAATGTAGTTATTATTCTTGGTTCTTGTCTTACGTTAATAGTATTATATTATTATTATCATCAGGATTAATATCAAAGTCACATAAAAAGTTAGATATATATTTAATAATTAGTTAAATGTATTTCTTAACCACGTAACATTGAGGTTTGATTATGAGTACATTAAGTTACAGGATCGCTTCATAGATTCGATTCAGGTCTCACTCAAATAATATGAAAAGCAAAAATAATATTTTGAAGCTAAAAGAATTTTCTTCAGCTAAGGAAATTACTAGAAGTAACATTAAAACAGCCATGTTAGTCTAAGGCGATATTACTAATAAGACACAATAGTATCACCGTACTAAGCACCATTAACACTAGATTAGCGGGCTAGCGGTTTATTTATATGTACCGCCCAGCGGGGGGGTTTTTAGCCAAAAGAAGGCTGTTTACGTGATCATTTTCATGCCTAAATAAGACCCAGAGCGTAAAACAAGTATCTATCCCTGAAAGGGCATAAACAGAGCTTTCCAATGACACCATAACGATCCTTTTATGATGGCTAGTTTTCTTGCAACAACCGCGCAACGCGAGTGCAAAAAGCATGTAATTCGGCACTTTCCCCATACAATTCCGTATATAGCGAGTGAGAGAGGGAGGGAGGAGGTGGGATTCGTGTCAGTAGGTTCGCCGCGGTGGTCTGGAGCAGTCATACGCTCGCTACTCTCCTGCCACCACTTGTCTCTCTCTCTCAGCAACATTACGTGCTGAAATTGCCACACGACCTATGTCGAGCGCCGCCAGATAGTCCAGATTTATTATACTCGACTTATGTTGCGCACCGCCAGTTAAGGTTTAAGCAATGTAAGCTTAATTAAAAGAAAATGAAAGAACTCGTAAGTCTTAATATAGAACAATAGTATTACTTTTATCATAACCCAATTACTTGAAGAGTTGCTTTAGTCCACAAGTCAGTCAACTAAAATAGTTAAGTACATAATAGTAGTTAACATTAATTCCCAATCACATATCTCACTAACCAACATAACGTAAATGTTTACACCGAACACACTTAACACACACTTATATAATCTGAATGACAGTCACAATCCCATTATAATACTTCACCCCGTCTTCCTCCAGCTGCAAGTTCACCTTCCCAACTCCAAATGAGACTGATTTGAATGCCCACTACTCGGGTCTTATATACTAAACAATGATGGTGTAGGAACGAATCAGGAGGCGAGGGATGGTGCGCGCCCCAATCACAGCTCCTCGAGTTGCGTAGCAGGTGCGTGGTCCAATGGAGTCTCCTGGCGTCGATCATCGTCATAGAGTTGGGTCATCGAAGTAGTTTGCAGGGTCCCCTATGACGCACGCAGGTGTGAAGGCTTGTTTGCTGGTATGCGGATGAGCTGGTTTCCCACTCGCTAGTTCGCTCGCTAGTCTGCTTCGCCGCCTGGGTAATTTGGCACTCCTTCAACTCTGAATTCTAACCCTTAAATAAACATACAGGGCTTCGTATGTCAGAATATATATATATATATATATATATATATATATATATATATATATATATATATATATATATATATATATATATATTTGTTTTTGTTTAACACTTTCATCATTCATCGTTGGTTGGGTGACTTTATTAGTTAATATTGTTTAGTTATAGTACCGTTAAGTTATTAATCTATGTATTTACTTGTGTTGTCCATGGTTACATTTGGTCACCTTTTACAACTAGTAACATTAGAGACTATATCTCTGTTATCTGTCTCTAGATCGTCTTGTGTATTAAGTATGAGCCCAATAACACTTTTAGTTTGTGTTACTGTTTGTATATCTGCATAATTACTTTGGCATTTAGTCATACTATTTTTAGCTATGCTGATTCCATGTTTCCTCTTTGCCCTTTATATGTGCGACTTTACTTTAGCTCTGGCAACCAAGTATTAATTACATATGGTATTATTATTGTTTTCTCTTTATAGCCTCTGTAAACGGATTATTTCCCTAACTGCTCTACTGATAATACACTCGTACCAAAAGAGTTTGTTTATATTTTCATTGAGTCTTTTGCACATATGATTTTTTTTATGGGGCACTCATGAATATTACTTTGAATCTTTCCATAATATCCTCAATGTTGGTGATTAAATCCTTCGATATGCAAATGAATGTCTTTTAGTTCGTTTTAGGCTATTAAAGTCCACCATACTAAAATTTGGAATAAAAGGTTCGCTAGTTCAGTTTGTATGTGACATGTTAACCCCTCCACCACTATTACGTAAATACCATCATATTTCTGTTACCATTAGACTATTTTGTTTAGTTTATAATCTACCAGGACGACTCAAATGGGTAAATAAGGTCTCAATATACCCTCTTATGCCCCTTTCCCACTAATGCGATTTCATACGATTTTCATCGCAGACACCAAGAAATGGGCACATTCGTGACATGTCGCAACACAATCTAGAACCCTCGCATGATAATCGTTTGACGACTCGCAAGGCCTCGCAAGGGCCCTCGCGGGTCATTGCAAATGTTCGGATTGTTCAAAATTTGGGACGAGGACTTGCGAGGGGTCCGAACCCTCGCAAGCATCGTTAAACATTCGCAAGCATCGTTAAACATTGCCGAGGGATCGGCGAGGCCCTCGGAGATCCTCTGCGACATTGGCGAGAAATTGACGAGGGTGTCGCACGAAAAAAAAGCGTCGCCGAGAGTATACCCGCCACGGGTATACTTCGCAGAGGCGTGCGAAGGGCTGTGAGACGTAGATGAATGCTCGGAAAACACCTTGCCGAGGCCAAGGAGCACCTTCGGCGAGGTGGGTAAAAAAAAAGGATTAGGGCTACATTGAACCTGTCAACCCTTTTTTCTTTGCACCTCTCGTAAGGGGGTTCACCTGTTTTTTTTCTCTTTCTCTCCTTCTCTGTCTTTCTCTGGCTTGTATCCATTCGGCCCCATTCAGCCAACTGTTTTAAGATGTTTATCCCCATCCAAGTATCGATATCTTCCTGGCGAGCGATAGAGAACCAGCATTGTATGGAGAAATCCGGCTTCGCTGGAGAAATTTTTCTATAAAATATGTACAAATTTAGCTTGCTCTCAAAACAAAAATATATATATGTTGGCTCGCTACCGCTCACCAGGAAAATATTGAAACCTGGATGGGGGTAAACGTCTTAAAACAGTAGGCTAAATGGGGCCGAACGGATATAAGGCAAAGAGAGAGGGAGAGAAAGAGAAAACAAGAAAAGCGAGGAGAGAGGGAGAGAAAGAGAAGAACAAAAAATAGCGAGGTGGGCTCAATTAAGCCGTAACGTAAACATACGGCAAGGGCATGGCCAATCTCCGAATTAAGGGGAGATGGGTCGTTTTTCTGGTCCCCTTTCTTCCTCATGGTTAACCCCATTAGTTTTCATATTTTATGACGTTCGGCCAA
Organism: Paralithodes platypus; assembly: GCA_032716605.1. Taxonomy (NCBI): domain Eukaryota; kingdom Metazoa; phylum Arthropoda; class Malacostraca; order Decapoda; family Lithodidae; genus Paralithodes; species Paralithodes platypus. Next base: position 38,644,486 of record CM064577.1, on the reverse strand, counting down.
TTAGTTTGGCGATTTTAAGACATTTCACCCCATTTCGTTGTCAATATTAAGACTTTTCGTGTCAACTAGGCATCACGTTTTCCTGGCTAGCGATAGTGAGCCTGTACTTTTTGAGGAACCGGCCTTCGGCCAGGATATTTTTCTATCGAAAAATTTACAAATTGATCTTGAAGGAGGGTGTTGGGGTGCTTTATATGCTTGATGGAGGTCTAGGGATGAAACCAAATAAATCATAAACAAATATATAAATGAGCAAATATTACGCCCATCCCCCTTAAGGGGAAATGGACCGTTTGTTTGGTCATTCATTCCTTTATTTCTTAGTTTCCTCACTAGACCTCTATCAAACTTAAAACAAATAACTATAGACCCCCCTTCAAGATAAATTTATACATTTTCGACGAGATGGGTTGGGTATCGCACGACGCCGAAGACGTCGCAGAACATACGCCGAGGATTCGTTCATCCTTCGCATTATTTCGCAATATTTTATTCAAATGTGACAAGTTATCGCTGAGGTCATCGGCGAACCATCATTAAATTTGCCGATGCAGATGCATCGTTGTATTAAAGTTGTATTAAATCAGGTATTAGACTAAATACTGATAACGAAAGTGTTTGGGTTGAGGTTAGCGAAGGTAGTGAGACCATAATTATTGGAGTTATTTATAGACCACCAAATATGAGTAGAAACGAAGGTACAGCTTTATGGCAGGAAGTGAAAATAGCATCAAGGTTTAGCAATGTGTGTATTATGGGGGATTTTAATTTTCCGAATATTGATTGGCAGCATCAAATCGGCGACTCAGATTCAAAAGAGTTTATTGAGGCGGTACAGGATAGTTTTTTATTTCAATTCATAGACTCGCCTACTAGAGGTAATAATATCCTCGATTTAGTTCTCAGTAATAATGAACAAATGATAAATAATGTAGAGATAGGAGACCAACTAGGAAATAGTGATCATAAATCAATTTATTTTAACATACAATGGACAGGAAAGGCTAAAGAGAATACGACACTTATCCCAGATTTCAGAAAAGCCAATTATGGTGGATTAAGACGAGCCTTAAGAGTCGATCCTATGGTTAAACTATTAAGTGGACCCAGGTGCGCTAATGAACATACTCTCTCTCAGATACCTGTCTTAACTCAGGATAATTTGACAGCTACATATAATAATTGTATTTCTTCACTCCACAATGCGCAAAATAAATATATCCCCAAAAGAAAATTTAGATCAACACAGAACCAACCCAAATGGATGAATAATAGACTATTAGACCTTCTAGGAAAAAAGAGAGGAATATATCGAAAAATTAAGAAAGGCGAAATTCACCTACTTGCTTACTATCAGAATCTATCAAGAGAGGTTAAAAAATGTATAAGGACAGACAAAAGAAATTATGAAATCAGGATAGCCAATGACTCAAAAAATAACCCTAAGGCTTTTTACCAGCTATATAAATCTAAAGTTAGAGATAAAATAGGCCCCCTTAAAACTTCGATAGGAGAAATGACAGAAAATGATTTAGAAATGTGCAGTACATTAAATAGTCAGTTTCTATCCGTTTTCACTAATGAAAATTTGGCACAGATTCCAGAAGTCCGTAAGGTATATAGCGATAGTATAGAAAATAGGTTAAGTACGGTTACTATAAGTAGAAATGATGTGCTTAAGGAAATTGACAGACTGAAACCTCAGAAATCGCCTGGCCCCGATGAGGTATATGCCAGAGTATTAAAAGAATGCAGAGATGAGTTAAGTTACCCATTAACATTTTTTTTTAACAATTCATTAGAAACAGGTATAGTTCCAGAAGCTTGGAAACTTGCAAATGTAGTTCCGATTTTCAAAAAAGGTGATAAACCAATAGCATTCAATTACCGTCCCATTAGTCTCACTTCAATCATAGGAAAGCTACTAGAGTCAATTATTGCTAGAAAAATGAGAAACCACTTAGAAACATTTAACTTAATCAATTCTTCTCAGCATGGATTCACTCAGGGACGTTCTTGCCTTACTAATTTGCTTAGTTTTTTCTCAGAGGTATATGAAGCAGTAGATAATGACAAGGCATACGATATTATATATTTAGATTTCAGTAAAGCTTTCGACAGAGTCCCTCATGAGAGATTGATGAGAAAGGTTGAGGCACATGGAATAGGTGGGGCGTTGTTGGGATGGATTAGGTCATGGCTAATTGGTAGGAAACAGAGAGTCAGCATAAATGGTACCAAGTCAGAGTGGGGAGCAGTCAAAAGTGGTGTCCCCCAGGGATCGGTATTAGGTCCCCTGTTGTTTCTTATATATATAAATGACCTAGATTTAGGTATAACTAGTAGGATAAGTAAATTCGCAGACGATACTAAAATGGGGAGATCAATTGATTCAGATAGCGATATAGAGTGCCTCCAAAGGGATTTAGATACCTTACATGAATGGTCAGTAAATTGGCAGATGAAGTTTAACATTGACAAATGCAAGGTATTAAAGATAGGGAAGATGCAAACAAATGTTAAATATAAACTAGCTAATTTAGAATTAGAAAATTCAGACTGCGAGAAAGATCTAGGTGTGTTTGTTAGCAATGATTTGAAGCCTAGAAAACAGTGTATAGGCGTTCGTAATAAGGCAAACAGGATTCTCGGGTTCATCTCTAGGAGTGTGAGTAACAGAACTGCTGATGTTATCTTAAAACTTTACTTGTCATTAGTGAGACCCCATATGGATTATGCTGTCCAATTTTGGTGTCCTTATTACAGAATGGACATAGATTCATTGGAGAGAGTACAGCGTAGAATGACAAAAATGATCCATAATATTAGAAATCTTCCGTATGAAGAAAGGTTGAAGAAATTAGGTTTACATTCGTTAGAGAGACGCAGAGTTAGAGGGGATATGATAGAGGTGTTCAAGTGGGTTAGTGGGATTAACAAAGGGGACATGACAAATGTACTAAAGCTCAGTGATAGCGAAAGAACTCTACCAATGGTTTCAAATTAGATAAATTTCGTTTCAGAAAAGATATAGGCAAATATTGGTTTGGTAACAGAGTTGTAGATGGGTGGAATGGACTACCAAGTGCTATAGTGGGATCTAAAACTGTAGGGAGCTTTAAGATAAAATTGGATAAGCATATGGACGAGAAGGGTTGGGTGTGAAGGGGGGGATCAGCCGGGTTGGGCCAATCAGCGCTCTGCAGACCCCCATAATCCTGCGTTAATCTCTAACCGTTTTGGTAAGATGATCCTCAGGGTATTAGAGTGTTGAGCCTATAATTGGGCTTTGTAATTGATTTGGGGTTGTGTGGGACAGGGATCTGCCTTGCTTAGGCCAATCGGCTTTCTGCAGACTCCCATTTTCTTATGTTCTTATGTTCTTATCGCATAATGTCGCCGATTATGTCGTATCCATCGGCGACATCGTCGCCGAGTGTAAACTTGTCAACGGTTTTTAACGGTCAAAATCGTTGACGTAGCACAAATTCGTTGCGAATTGACAAAACTAGGTCTTCGGCGACGAAAATCGTATGAAATCGCATCAGTGGGAAACGGGCATATGTAATATGGGTCCTTCGTAAACTGCATAGAATGACCTAATCTTAGCCAGAATCAAATATAAAAAGGTGTCATAATGCTAAAGGGGTTAAGGGGATCCACTTCTCCCTCGTGTTTAACCACACTAGTTTTGAAATGTTAAGACGTTCGTTCTATTAGTTTGGCGATTTTAAAACCTTTCACCACATTGCATTGTCAATATTAGGACCTGTCGTGCCTTTTAGGTGTCAATTTTTTTCCTGGCGAGCGATAGTGAGCCTCTTATTTTAGGAAGAACTGTCCTTTGGCCGAGACATTTTGCTACCGAAAAATTTACAAATCTATCACGAGGGGGGTCTAGGGGTGATTTATTAAGCTTGATGGAGGACTAACGAGTACATTAAATATTAAATAAATAAATACACAAACAGACCAAAACTAAAAATATATCCTACCCCCTTAAGCTGAAAACTGCTGATATTATGGTCACAGCCAAATATTAGTTCCCCAACTTTTAGGGCAAACATTTAATGTTCGTGGGTCGTGATTACTAGGTCTAAAATATTATCACCCCTCCTCGTGGGTTTCTGGAGCAATTGATGTAGGAAGTTATCTTTAATCAGTTCTGTCATTTATTCTGATGCATGGCCAGATTATTTTCATTCTCTCCATTGAATATAGGGAACATTTAAATCGCCAATTATATAAATATATATACGGTATATATATATATATATTTTTTTTTTTTGTAAATAAGAGTTTTGTTTTTAAGATTTGTGTATAGTGGTATGTCCTCTTCACCGGTATGTGTTGACCGCCGATATACGACAACCACAGTAATCCCTTCTGTACAGAGGACGTCCTATTATTTGTTTTTTCTAGATACATTTAGACGATTTTATGAAGAATAAGAAGGATATATGGTAGCTGAACATAATTAGTTGAAATATTCTGCAGCCTTTTAATTGGTAGACATCCTTCCTAAGCTGTGAATACAATCCTTTAATAGTTGTCAGAATATAATGAAAAGGATGTCAATGGTACATAAAGGGTTAATGTCCATATCCTTGTTATTAATGTTGACAAAAAACAGTTCAGATTTATTAGAAGGAATTGGAACGGAAGATCTTAATATTGACACAGAAATGGGGCAAAAGGTTTCAAAATCGCCAAACTAACGGAACAAACGTCTTAAAATGTCAAAACTAATATGCTAAACACGAGAGAGAAGGGGATCCAGAAAAAGCGACCCCCTCCCCTAAATCTCAAGAAAGTTAGGGGGTCAGGATCTCTCACTCACTCTCTCTCTCTCTCTCTCTCTCTCTCTCTCACACAGGGTACGACAGTTGAATTATTGGTCCCACATATTACGAGTTGGCAACAATGAATAGCTGAAGAAGATTTATTTCCGACCTTCAGTATTTTTCACAGAGAGAGAGAGAGAGAGAGAGAGAGAGAGAGAGAGAGAGGTAAAGGTGGGAAATACTCCAGTAGGATACATGTACTATCAAAGTAGATCAGTTGCATACACTAACGTATGCTACAGAGCACATTTAAGGGAGGAGGGCGTAATATATGCTTATATAATTATCTTTGTATTATTGTCTTAGGTTCCTCCCTAGACCTCCATTAAGCTTAACAAACACCCCAAGATCTCCTTTCAAGATATTTTTTTATATTATTCGATCAAAAAATGACCCGACCGGAGGCCGGATACTGCTATATTATAGGCTCGCTATCCCTCACCAGGAAAATAATCGACACCTGAATTGCACGAAAGGTCTTTTTATTGACTAAGAAATTGAGCGAAAGGTCTTACAATCGCCAAACTAATGAGGCGAACGTCTTAAGATCTCATATCTAGCGGTGATAAACATAAGGGAGAAGAGGGTCCAGAAAAGCCAACCATCCCCCCGTAAACCCTATGAGGATCTTGACACATTATGGCAGTGTATTCCGGCTATCAATAGGCCATTTGGTACAGCTAAGGAAGGATTTGTGGGATTTAAAAGGAAAAAGTCTATCTCAATTAAACCTCGGACTTCCATATTTTCCACCTAATGTGAATTAAATCGTCTAATAATAGCCAGAAAACAGAAAAGATAAGCGTCTTGTGTCTTTAGAGGGTTAACATTGCTGCTATACTGTTGGTATATTATATCAGTAGTGGTATGCACATCTCATAAAGTCAAATTTAACTATTATAATGTTGAAACAAAGTTGATGTAGTTACATGCCATTATATATTCATGAACAGCTCAAATAGGATATGTAAAATAGCTCTATAATCAAGGGAGCGACAGGAGAGAGCAGGCAATAGTCCATACAATCACCATCCATCCGTCAGCAGAGGAAATAATTTAACATCACTCTACAGAGGCCACATGTTATAGATAAATTTTCAGAGCAGGACAGTTTCATGACATATCTAGGGTCTAAACTCTCCAAGTTGTATATATAAGTAGAAATCTTCACTATTCTCCTTTACAAACACGCTTCAGTCATTACAATCTATCACACCACAGACAGAGAGGTACAGGTAACGATACGATTTCAGCAAATACACAAACTCTTTAAAATTCCAATTGCAGAACAGAAACCCTCGAGGCATCTTCCTAGAAAATCCGACAAACTAACACCCAAATGTTGAATTCGAGAACAACGATAATCTTTGGCTTTTAACCTAAATTCAGCCAAGTTTCTCGGGCAACTTTTCATAGCAAGCCACTAACACGAGGAAGTGTTCTTCCATGGACATTTTTGTAATGAGCTTCAAATCTATAGCCACCAGCACACGGAAAGTTGGAGTTCCCATTTGCGTTACTGAGGATCTAAATTTGGACCGCTAGTATATATCTCTTTCTCGTTTTGTATCCTGTTGTATGTTCACTTTCCGAAACTTCTCATTACTTTTTCTTGAGCCTAATCCTTTCGTTTGTGGGCCTTCTATACGGAAGATTACGCCAGTGGCTATTTTCCCACTAATTCCGCTCAATATACGTCGCCCTAGCGCCATATTTGTAGCCCTGAGCGAATTGGAAGGAGTTCCAGGAATATCAATTAATACTTTGTGTCATCCGTCGCTGAAAGCCAGCCCTCCTACTTTTACTTGCAAGTGAAAATATATGATTTTTTGCTTCACTCACACTCACGATAACTGGATGATATTTAGTATATAATGTTTTTGTTTACAAGACAGGATGGCATGTTAAAATGAAGATGAAATGTATCTCATATTCATACCTGGAATATAGCTGTCACAATTACATGGAGAAGTGGCCCTATTTGTGTTGATTTTCAGCTTCTAAAACACCTCTTCATTGTACAGTCACTTATAACAATTCGGGGACCCCCACGTTAGAGCAGGTCTAAAATTGGATTCTGTTTCACTAGGTACCCTGGTGACAGCCCGGGGCTCAGCACAGGGTGGGTCGGGTGGGAGGGAAGGGAGGGTGCGTATGAGATGGGGTAGTGGAGGAAACTATCAAACTGCCAATTTCTTATTACATATAGCAATATTTCACACCATTTTAATCTCCTGCAGCTATTACTTTCACTATTTATCGATCTCTATAATATAATAAATAGTTGGTTCACTATATACTGTACTACTGTATAATACTGTACCGTATACGAGCATACCTAAATCTGTCTCTATATTGTCTTTCTCTTTGTTCACTCATCCAACTCACTCTCTGACTTTCTCTCTCTCTCTCTCTCTCTCTTCCAGAAAGTTATAAGCTGATTATCTATTTTACTTAGTTTTGTCTTCTTTGTTATCTGGTTAATTCATATTTTTGCCGATATTGCAAAGTTTGTTGCTACATGTTCTTGTTATTACTTTCATGCAACATTCTGTATATTTTCCAGATTTATTATAGCATTAACACACAAAGAGCTGGTGGTAGGGTATTTTACACTGTGCCACCCAGCGAGGGGTTTTTACCCTAAATAGGGTTGCTCCGTGCTCATTGTCATGCATAAACAAAACCCAGAGCATAAAACAAGTATCTATTCCTGAAAGGGCGTAAACAGAGCTTTCCAATGACACCCGAACCATCCTTGTAAGACCACTGGTTCTCTTGCAACGATCGTGCAACACGAGTGCAAAAAACCTAAAATAAGGTAATTTCCGTACATAATTCCCTGTGTAGCGAGTTAGAGAAGGGGGAGGAAGGTGGAATACAGTTCAGTACGTCCACGGTGGTCGTGGGGAGCGGTCATAAGGTTACTACGCTCGTCCCACTGCTCAGCTCTCTCTCTCAGCAACATTACGTGCTGAAAATGGCACTCGACAGCTGTCGTGCACCGCCACATAGTCCAAATTTATTTAACTCGACAGATGTCGTGCGCCGTTGGTTAAGGGTTAACTAAAGAAGCAATATACCACAGTAAAGTTACAACTATTTGATTGATGTTTACTACATTTTCCCAAATCAATCAACAACGTATGCCATTTATTATAGTATATAGAATATACTATGCTCAATGTTACATCCATTTACGAGTTTTAGTATCTATCGACCTATCCAGCTTTCTAGCTATCCATTTATCTAACTATAAACTCACCAATCCATTTGTTTAACTATTTTTCTGATTTATTATCTATCCACCTATCCAGCTGTCTAACTATCCATTTGTCTAACTATAAACTCACCAATCCATATGTTTAACTATTATTCTATCATATCCATTTGTCTAGTTATATATCCATCTGTGTAACTATTGATTTGTCTAACTATTCACCCACGTATCAACCTGTCTATATATTTAGCCATTCACCTTCATAATCATTCATTTGTAGACTATCCACCCTTATGTATATATATATATATATAGATTACATTTCACTCAGCCACAATGTATTTAACCACTGATTTTGAATAAGTATACTTCTTGCCAGTCCGAAATGACATTTTTTTATTAAGTTTCAACAATCCAGCTATTTGAGAGACGTTTTACTTGAGTCATATATTGATTCTATTCATTGTTGTATGGTAATAAAGCATGGACATTTGCTAATCACAATTGTTATATTCAAATAAGGAGAATCATCTTAAAAATTATAGAAACATTCCTTATCAACTCGCTGGAATGTAGAAAATGAATGCAAAAATATTATTTCGGACTGACAACAGGTATAAAGTTTGTTTCTATGCCACATTATCTATCCACCTGGCGATCTTCTCTTCTTTTTCAGCCACACACTTGAGCAGTAAGGTCACAGGTTTAACTAGAATTGGCCAGACAAGGGATCATCGTTTACATTACTAACAAAGATTTGTGGATATTTTTGGCATTTAACTTGAGAAGACTAGTCCCCCCAAACCAAATACATGATAGTTGGGACTGTCAGTCAGACTCAAGCAGGCCCAGGAAGCACACTTATGTCGCTCTCTCTCTCTCTCTCTCTCTCTCTCTCTCATCTCCAGCTACCTCCTCCTGCCACAAATATACTTTTTTCACTAGATATTTGTTGTTTACACCTATTTTCTGGTCTTCACTACTCACATGTTCTTCATACAAGAAAATATACGCACATGGAATATAAAAAATGCTTTATTTGGTAAATATTATGAATACTGTCCGAATCGAAGGTAATTAATTAGCATATACGTCCCATTTATAAATATAAAATGTGCATTCCTCGGGTTGAGAGGCTTATGATCAATAAACCTGTATAAAAAGAAATCTTATGCACTCGTAAATTACATCATCCCATTGTGATAGAACCTTGTTGGGTGTATCTATTTCAGGTATTTGTGCTCAACAGTATAGATATTTTTATAATATAGTAACATAATTAGTCAGCCATTATTTGGCTGAGCCTTTGACAAAGAGAACTATTATAACCTTGATAAATTGAAGAGAGCACTTAAATGTATTTATATATTTTACCCAAGAACGGCGAAGCCATGGTCCTGCCAGGCGAAGGTATTTGCTTCATTTCCAACGAAAATTGTCATATTTACTATATATAAAATAATTACTTCTACATATGCACCAATTTATATTTTAATATGAACACATGAACATTGAAAGCAATAAAAGAATTGGTAACAGTAATTGGCTGGTGAAAACCTTATATTTCAGCCCCCCGGCCACAATCTGACCCGGACCGGAGAGAGACATACATCCTCCCTCTCTTATGTCTTGCAAGCTACTGAGAGATTAGGGAATGTCTCAGACTTGCTAAAGGGTAATGAAAGACTCCCCCCTCTCTCCCAGCCGTCTTCGCGCGACAATACTCGTCAAATATCGGGAATAATAGGGAAAATACAAGATAATTGAGGAGGGGGGAAGAAAGGGAAAATGGTGGTGAAGGGAGGGGGATTGACACACATGTGGAGGACTGATAGGATATATGGAGAGGAATTATCTCACCTAATCACATATTGCTTTGTTTTGAGTGCCAGTGGGGTGTTTTGAAAGTGTTTTTGTTATGCCTTGGCTCTTAAGAGGACCCTCGCCTTCACCCAACAAACCTCTTATGAGGATCCTCGTCTTTCCCAGGTTAACACAGCGTAAGACTACTTATTGTATTTTGGTTATAATGAACTTTTAAATTTTTTCAATATACAGTAGTTCTTACATTCCTAATTATATTAAGTTTGTTTGATTACAAGACTATTGGAAGGGAATACAAAATCAATTAAAACAATATGTATGCGGCAAATGGCATCCCCCATGTTTGGTCCCTGAGGAGTCCTCTCCTCCACTCTTCCCCTATGGAAGTGGTCTTCATTGCGGGGTTCGCAAGCCAGTGGCGGCTCGCAATGACTTGATTGGCGGCTCGCAAGAGAGAGAGAGAGAGAGAGAGAGAGAGAGAGAGAGAGAGAGAGAGAGAGAGAGAGAGAGAAAGAGAGAGAGAGGAGAGAGAGAGAGATAATTCATCAGTAATCAGAGAAAAGTCCAAAGTATTAGATATAAATTCCATCATTATGCCGTATCAGACGTATCACTTAATAAAATTGCTAATGGGAATAGGCCTTGTGGCCCTGGCAATTCTTTACTTTTCATAATTATTCAACACAAAGAGAAAAGGAGAAACGAGTGAGCACCCATTAAACAGGAAGAGAGAGCGAGAGAGAGAAGAACGAGCTTTCTGTACAAGAACTGAACGTGTGGGTTACGTAACGCTCGGCGGCCCATAGGCCTACTCAGCCAGTCGTGTCCATTCACTTGTTTTATTAACACCACATCAGAAAAGGGCAATTTGAAGGAAATGTTTGAACAAAATGATGTGAAAAGGGTAGCAGAGACTATAAGAACAGTTTTAAAAAGGAGGGAGACTATCATTAATTTGAGAAAAGAATATATAAGTAATATGAAAATAGTTAACAAATAATAATAACAATAAGGAAACAGCCATCGTTCAAAGAACGAAATCCTGGATAGGAGAGTGCGCCAAAAACAACAACAACAACATCATCAGAAAATTGGGTTATGGTGCCTCGTAAATTAGTGTTATATTATGAGGAAAAGACTGTTTTTGTGTATGACCTAAACTCGTATTCTTACAAATTCAAACACTGTATTTTCCACATTTGGTTATTTTTCACCAATTTGTCGTATTCCAGGCAGTGAATTATCCAGATTCCCGGCTATAATCAAAATAAACAAATTCATTATAAAAACGTAAGCACACAAAAGAAGATGAACCACCAGAAATACAGCCTTCTACAAGTGACAAATTGCAAGTACAGCATGGAGAAAGTAAAAGAACACCTGGCTCATTTCCAGTCATCACAGCATTAAATGAAAGTATTTATTTTTTAAATTTACATTAGTAAAGTCAAGAATTTCAATATAATTTATTTTTACAAAATAATTTCAATATAATAATTGTTACTAGTCTTGTTCTATAAATCTGTGGCTATGGAAACCCACAAAAATATGTAATTTAGTGCCTATACTGTATATATACTGTATATTGTTCTGCTTATCCATGTGGCTTATTTGCCTTATGGCTTATGCGGCTCTCACTCTGAATATATCCTGAACTTTTGGCTCTCTTGAAAAAAATAGTGAATAACACTGCCCTATGGTGTGATGGCGCTCCCCCTAAGATAGGGTTGTCTCTGGTGTTCTTGGGTTAGTACTACCTGACTCTGGCTCGGTAGTTTTTTTTTTTTTTTTTCTATATTCCAGCATAGGCTGAGAGCCTGTACATTCCACCGCTCAACACGTGAAGCCCGTGAGGTCTTGTTCCAGTCTGGGGAGTGAGACATGCGAAGCATCCACCATGGCTCGAAGCAGCTCCACCTCTGAAGCGGCCGGTTGCTTCGCCCAAGTGCTTCACCGTCTCACCCTATAGATTCAGACCCTCACTCTCAGAACGCCACCTATTGAGCAGTGAACTCACTAGGCATTGTCCCCCTGTAACATATTTTGAATATGGGAATATTCATACAGTGTTATTTAATCAGGGAACAATGAGGGTATTTTTTTGGCATTTCGGTGGGCTTTGTGGTAATGCACTGATACTAGGTACAGCACAAATTCAATCCCAATAATATCTTCCCATTGACATATCGGGATTTGAACCCGGGTCCATTGGATCACCAATCCAGTGGCATGACCACTCCACCACACCTCCCCTGTTTGTTTGTCCTTACCAGACTCTAGCTCGGTAGTTATCCCCCTGGCATCTGAAAGGGGTGTTTCCGGGTGAATAGGACTCGATAGCCTTGGCGGGCAACCCATCTAGGGGAATAAACCCTAAACAAATTACCGATGGGCGACATGCTAATCGATGCCACTTACAGGTGATCTTTATAACGGGTAACAGGTAAACAAATATGGTAACTCTCTGTGACAGGAGAAAATAGAGTTGAACTTATAATATACATATCCTTGCATAACATTGTGGTAATCCCGACATTGACTTACGGAGGAAGCGAAGCATGAACGTTGGTGGAGAGACTCAGACCAAGAGTGAGATGGGTGGAAATGAGTTGCTTGAGAAGTGCGTGAGGAGTTACATAGAGGGATAGACAGACGAATGATGAAGTAAGAGAGAGGTGTGGTGTGGAGGTAGATGTGCTGTAAAGTGTGAAAAGGACCACCTTGAGATGGTTCGGCCATATGCAATGTATGGGAAGCGAAAGAATGACTAAGATGGTGTACGAGAGCGAGGTGGAAGGATGGAGTAAAGAAGTATATGAATGAAGGCGGTGCTGGTTGGCAGGAGGGGCGTCGACTAACTGAGAACAGAGGTGCATGGGGGCGTTTCGTTCGTGGCCACCCTTTCAGGGATCACGGCTTCAGGCAATAGATAGATAGATGTATATTTTTCCATCAACCAAACTACTTCCGTAAGGGCAGTATTACATAAAGCTAGATAAGCGACATAGGCCTGCAGGGAGAAGGACGGGTGAGTGGGAGCTAGGATAGTGGATAATTATATCATTAGGATTATGTTTTCTCTGAGCTGCTTTTTTTCGGGTTATAATAGCTTGTATGGATAAATAGATTGGCAGAGAGACTGACAGATATACGAGTGAATGTGGGTGGTGTTTTGGATAGATGAATGGAGACATGCGTGACAGATAGTGGGTGTCCCGCGAGATGTTTTTTACATTTTTCCAAAATATTAAGATTCTGTCTTGCTGAATACAAAAATAACTTATGCTCTCCGCACATCTCTGTAGTTATAGCCCCGAAAGTCTACATGTTTGCGTTTGTTTGCTATTTAACCCACTATAGGAAAGGAATAATTAAAAATATAAGTCGAGTATGTTGAAAATTGGTATTATTACTTCAAATTGACCAAAACAACATAGTATTTTTTTTGTCTTGGTAATTAGTCAACTATAACAAAAAACACATATGAGTTTTTTAATAAGTCTGTATGAACGAGTGATACAATACTTCATCATACACTAGTTAGATGTTTTCATTTATATTTCCTTTAGATATGGATTTACCCCTTCTGTACCAGCCAAGTCTTTGTAATTATATTCTAGCTATACTTAGACGATTTTGTGCAGTTTAAGAAGGGTCTGTGGTAGTAAAAAGGGTTAAGTGAGATAGTTCAAAGCCTATTACTTGCTGGAGGCCCTTTTTAACACCAATTAGCGGGCTAGCGGTTTATTTATATGTACCGCCCAGCGGGGTGTTTTTAGCCAAAATAGGGCTGTTTACGTGATCATTTTCATGCCTAAATAAGTCCCAGAATGTAAAACACGTATCTATCCCTGAAAGGGCATAAACAGAGCTTTCCAATGACACCATAACGATCCTTTTATGATGGCTAGTTTTCTTGCAACAACCGCGCAACGCGAGTGCAAAAAGCATGTAATTCGGCACTTTCCCCATACAATTCCGTATATAGCGAGTGAGAGAGGGAGGGAGGAGGTGGGATTCGTGTCAGTAGGTTCGCCGCGGTGGTCTGGAGCAGTCATACGCTCGCTACTCTCCTGCCACCACTTGTCTCTCTCTCTCAGCAACATTACGTGCTGAAATTGCCACACGACCTATGTCGAGCACCGCCAGATAGTCCAGATTTATTATACTCGACTTATGTTGCGCGCCGATAGTTAGGGGTTAAACCGAATAAAATCGTCTAATAGTAGCCAGAATAAAGTTAAAAGGACGTCACCGGTACTGAATAGGTTAAATACGGATCACATTTAACGAAACGCAAAAATGTCCCACTTTACACAGAATATGTGTGTGTGTTTTATAATTTCAGCCCACATTTTCTTATAAGTAAAAGTAATAGGAACATCCATAATTAATTGATGATGATGCATTATAGCCATATTTTTCAGGGCCACCAATAATTCCTCTATAGCTTATTTCATCATCCTATGGTGATGCGTTAAATAAATGGTTTCATGTCTGTTTATTTTGCTCTCTCTCTCTTATATATTCAACTTCTCGCAACGGGCGTAAAACGAAAACTACAGACAATGTGTTGGAGTCTATTTGAAGTATTGATACCTTTGTTCATAATACAATATTTACCTGTTTCCCTATCCCCTTCTTTTAGACTGAAAACTGGTTTAGAAATTACAGGCAACTTAAAAATGCAACTATACAATACATCATGTTTTATTTAAAAAGACAATCTTATATAATAATATATGCAGGCTAATTATCTAAAACAAATTTGTGGGACCTGTTGTATAGAACAAAGTTAAACAATACAGTCAATAAAAAAACATAGCGAAAATATAGGGATAAGAAATATTCGAAACTCGAACAGAATAATTACCAAAGACAAGATTACTGGACAAAATAGAGTATAAGAGAATGAAGTGCATTTAATAATAAAATACGAAAGTTTAATAAGGAAGAGTTAAAAAAGTTAAGAAACTAAATTAAAAGAAGGATAGAAAGACACCTTGAAGGGGAAAGGATGAAATTTGAAAGAGAGAGAGAGAGAGAGGGAAAAATCTAGGTAGAGCTAGTGCTGGACCCATAGACTCCTTTAACCCATAACTGGCGGCACCCGGCTATAGTCGAGTGAAATAAATGTGGCCTATGTGGCGGGTCACGGCTATTGTCGAGTGCAATTTTGAGCCACTTAATGTGCTCTGAGAGAGAGCAGAGCAGTGGGACGAGCGTAGTTACCTCATGACTGCTCCCCACCACTGCCGTGGGTCTACTGAGATGTATTCCACCCTCCTCCACCCTCTCTCACTCGCTACAGAGGGAATTATGTAAGGAAATTACCTTATTTTAGGGTTTTTGCACTCGTGTTGCACGATCGTTGCAAGAGAACCAGTGGTCGTAGAAGGAGGGTTCGGGTGTCATTGGATAGCTCTGTTTACGCCCTTTCAGGGATAGATACTTGTTTTACGCTCTGGGTCTTGTTTATGCATGAAAAAGAGCACGGAAACAACCCTATTTAGGGTAAAAAAAAAAACACTGGGCGGTACATAGAAATTACCGCCTAGGCCGCTCGTAAGGTGTTAAAGGAGTCTATGGCTGGACCTGATATGTTGCTACATCATAAGAATGAGGGATTGAAAGTTTCCTCCACTGCCCCATCTCACACACACCCTCCCTTCCCTCCAACCCCACCCACCCTATACTGAGCCCCAGGCTGTGTCCAGGGTACCTAGTAAAACACAATACCTTGTTATCAACGCTCTCACATGGGGGTCCACAAATTTTTATGAGTGACTGTACACACATCCTCCCTCCCACAGAGTGTGATCTGAGTATGTGTGGCAAGTTTAGATCCCCCCCCGAAGTGTCTGGCAATAAGTGGGACGGGCTGGTGCCTGCAAGTCAGCCGGTACTACCAAAACATCCCTGTACGTTGCCTGTAGTAAAGGCCTTTTCTACATAGGACATACATCGTACATGTTTGTCGCCCGCAATATAAGCCTTTTTTATATAGGACGTACATGTACGTCGCCCGCAGTATAGGCCTTTTTTACATAGGACGTACATGTACGTCACCCGCAGTATAGGCCATTATTACATAGTACGTCGGCCGTAGTAAAAGGGTTAAATATGTATACCAACAGCATCACTCCTTCCACTCCCCCAACAAATCATACAAGGACACACACACACACACAATTTACATATTATGAAAGAAATGTAATGTGGCCTTCACACTCTTTGCTTTAGCAGCATATGCCATTATAATATTAAAATACTATTATTAATAAAGGAGCTGCCGATACCTGAACAAAGTCTGGTAGGAACTTCTGCTCGGGCCACTAATTACAAGCATCACTCTTGGCATGAGGTTCACCTCTGGGGAACCACTATAATCTTGGGCGTATATCCTCTTTTTATATAATTATCTTTTTATCATGTTATTAGTTTCCTCTCTAGACCTCCATCAAGCTTACCCCCACCCCCCCCCACCCCACCCCCCATACCCTCCTTCAAGATATATTCGTACATTTTTTCAGCAGAAAAATGTCCCGGCCAAAGGCTGGATCCTCTTAAATTAGAGGTTAGCTATTGCTCGCCAGGAGAATATTGCAACACCTAAATAACATGAAAAAACCTAATAATGACGAAGAAATGAGCAAAAGGTCTTAAAATCGCCAAATTAATGGACCGAAGGTCATGTAATTTGAATATTAATGGGGCTAAACATGAGGAAGAAGGGAGTCAGAGAAACAACCCAGAAAAACTGGCGAGTATTCAGTAAGGTAGATGCAGCAGTACAATCTCTTCATTTAGTGTACACCGAGCAATAGACATTCTCTAGTTAGATTATCAAATGGAGAATAAGAAAGTGATTGACTGTAAACTAATTTAAAATATAATGTCACTGGGTATCAGTACCAAGGTTTGCGGTATCGCTCGCATATTTTACTATGAAGCAGCTTGGGCTGATGCTTTTGAAAATACGTTATGTATATTGTAAATGTCAACGGCACAAGAACACACCCCTGATGAACACTGGTGTTAGTGATAACAGTAGCAGATTTAAGTGATCAATTTAAAATATGTGGATTGTTTCAGTAGGGTATTGGTAGTTGGCAGGTACTACAGTTTGCTATGCACTTCAGGTTTAGAGAACTTACTCCTTATTCAATTCTTCTAGCATGACTGTGTTCGAAAATCCTGCCCATATGAAGTGTGTATGACGATGTTAACAGTTTTGGAATAGTCGGAGTCTTGGTAGGTGCCAATAGCTAAAAGTGCAGGATTTTCCATATGGGTCAAACAAGGCCCTAGTTACACTATTCACTAATAGTAAGGTGTCTACTATAGAAGTGTAGGGTTATCCATATGGGTCAAACAAGGCTTTAGTAACACTATTCACTAATAGTAAGGTGTCTACTATAGAAGTGTAGGGTTATCCATATGGGTCAAACAAGGCCCTAGTTACACTATTCACTAATAGTAAGTAGTCTACTATGGAAGTGTAGGGTTATCCATATGGGTCAAACAAGGCTCTAGTTACACTATTCACTAATAGTAAGTAGTCTACTATGGAAGTGTAGGGTTATCCATATGGGTCAAACAAGGCCCTAGTTACACTATTCACTAATAGTAAGTAGTCTACTATGGAAGTGTAGGGTTATCCATATGGGTCAAACAAGGCTCTAGTTACACTATTCACTAATAGTAAGGTGTCTTCTATAGAAGCGTAGGGTTATCCATATGGGTCAAACAAGGCCCTAGTTACACTATTCACTAATAGTAAGTAGTCTAGTACAGTAGGCACTGACCTGAAGAAGAATTGAGTGTTATTATTTATTTTGTTTATATGTTATGTTTTGCTTAGCAATACACTGGAATAGAGAAGACAGCATAGATATTATTGGTTTGTATACAAAAGTTTACATTAAGCAAAATCGGCCCTTCTCGAATACGCTATTCAATTCATATATCCTACACTTTTGGTAATAATATACTGTAGACCAAACAAGGGCTACAAAGCTTAGTCCATCGATTATCTATGAGGACCAAACAAACGTGTCCATATCTAGGAGGCCAGGTCATAAGGTTTATAAATTAATACATTGGTTTGACGATGTGGATTATAGAAATATATATACTGTACATTATTCTTCATTATTAACACAATTTACAGATATAACTGGTTGCTAAAGCTGAAGATAAGTAACTTGAGTTGGAGTGAAAACTGTTCACATATGAAATCTATTCTACTTGGAAAAAACATCACTCATACAATGTAAATAGTTCGTTAGTAGAGTAGTTTGATAATAAAGTAGAATATATATTGCAACTTTCCAATTAGTGAACTGCACTAAATAATCTATCACTATACATTTACCTGGATTGTACCGTAATGACTTTCAGATGCTATTCCTAGTATCTCTCTCTCTCTCTCTCTCTCTCTCTCTCTCTCTCTCTCTCTCTCTCTCTCTCTCTCTCTTATTTTTTTACCCCTCTCCCCTCTGAAATTTTGTTTTTCCAAATACATATTCATCCAATGTTCTCTTTTAGACTAGTCCGGTTTTCAGGTATTTGGACAACTCCAGGCATTTTGGAGTCAAAGTTGGCAAATAACCTTTTCTAGGGTGTTTTTTTGTGCTGAATCCATTTTTGCTGTTTGCCAAGCTGTATCTCTCAAGCTGACACCGCCAGACGGGTAAATCCAAGATGGCCGCCTTAAACTCAAAAGCATAATTTTTACAAGTGTTGCCTCGTCCGTATATCATTATGACGACCGTAAAACCTTAAAAGCCATTGTACATTAATTATTTTATTGATATTACTTTTCTCTTAATTAAGCAATAAACAAACATAAATCCAAGATGGCTGACAACACATTTAAACATTGCTACATGACAAAATGAACAAACGTTAACGGTACAGGAATCATTTCAACATTTTATATTACAACAAGTTGCAGATTGCAAATTGATGAACAGGCATAGTATAGTGGCAGTGTGTTTTACACAGTGTCATTTGTTACGTCCTGGGATATATAAACACTGGGCTCTTTCTATTGGACTAGGTATGCGGCAACAAGCAACAACGGAAAACGCTAGATCCAACCCTTATCTATAAACCCAGGCAACAAACCACCCTAAACCGTCAAGAGTCCTGCCTGGACGAGGTATCCTATGACTCGGTTACAGGGTGCACGCACTATAGACTGCTGATAGTCAAGCAGGCTATATAAAAGATCACACAATTAAGTTGACTTAAAGCTTCAAGGAAAAGATAGATAACGGAATTAAATTGCAGAAACAATTTAATAACAAACTAGAAGAAAGTACATTTAACGTTACGTTAATTAATACAACTAATCACCCCTGCGTGAAAGAAGGTGAAAGCAAACAGTCCTCAAAACATCGTACAGGTAGACAAGATGCAGGTTTCTAAAATGCATGCGGCTACTGTAGGATCTGATGCTTAGCAAAGAAAGTAAGTTACGGATTTAGAGAACTCTTAACTCATAAGCAGGAATAAATACTAGTGATAGGCCATCCAGTGTATAATGGCATAGGTATAATTAAATAAAGGCAGCAACTCGCAACATAACCACATACAGGTGTGCTTCTCACTCTTAGTCAGGCAAGCCTGCTCGGACAGAGTCTCTAAGCCACACCCTGACTCACAATGCTCACAACAACGGTAAACTGTGGCACAAAAACAAGCATGCAGAAATAATAAACCCCTAGCTGTTAATCTGCCAGGTGGCAGAGGTCTAGCTGGAAGGATATAGGCTTCGGATACCCGGGCTGAGCCACCTGCTCTAGCCTAGGGACGTTCCCAAGTCTGTGCGCCAAATTACTCTAATTGAAAGGGTGCTCTCTTGAGAGACTCAGATCCCAAGTATCTGACTCTCTCCTGGCGACCCTAAAACAAAAGCAAGACGTGCTAGCGCAGTGCTGAGTGGACTAGGCAAGGGCCCTCACACAACACAACACTAGACACACAGGGACACAGACAAGAAAATGCCCCCAGACTCCCACGGGTATCCTAGTAAAGTTGTGCGGGTCTACAGGACTCGCACCAGCAGACTTCACTTAAAGGATCGGAAAAAGCCTCCCCTACGGTCTAGCCCCTGCTAACCTGCCACAAGAACACACTAGCAAGCATGAAACCACCAAATATGAGACAACAAAAAAGCTTCCTAGGTCTCATTAACAATTACATCTCTGCATAAGGCCCAAAATCCTATCTAATTATCTGAGAGCTCGTCGTTAATACAATAATAGATATAAGGTCTATCAAGGGGATGGGATAATTAAATAGATTGGTGAAGTAGTGGAAGGAAGGTACAAAGTAAGAGAGAAAGTTTCTATGTGGGGTTGAGAGGGATAGATATCAAGGGGGTCCGAAGGGTACGACAGTGAGGTGAGCTCTGAGTCTTGAATCTGTCTGGACCCCACCCTAGGCATGCGAAATACATCCCATGCTTGGCAACACTCGACACCGTTGCCGGGTCAAAATCCTCTACCCCTTGCGTGAGTCGAAACTAAGCCTAACGTTGCGATCAAATTGGCAACATCAGGCTCGTCCCAAGCTAGACTCTCCGTGCCCGCGCGAAGCAACGTCCCCCAGCCGGTCTCTCTCTCCCGCTCGTCTCCTCCCACTCTCACTAGACTTACATCTTATATATTATAATGAAACAATCAACTATCGAGAATAAAATATACTAAGATGCGTTGGTTAAGAATAAGGGCAGCTTCAAGCTGTGAAACAACATAAGAATATCCCAGACATTAGTTACATTGTCGTAGGATATATACTAAGGAAAAGCCGGCCGGCCGGCTGCCGCCAGCCGGTTTATAAACGGCTGGGCAGCCGACACGCGCACATGCCCGCACGTGGCTACTATGCAGGAGCGTCACACCTCCCCCAAGATATAAGACCCTTGACTAAGTTCTTCATATCTAACAGAAAGCTTCGCATAGTACCACACACTGTTGTGACACAAGGCACTATATATAAAAAAGAAATAAAGAATGTTGCGCTCCACCGAGCAAGTTCAACTAACTTAGCGACAATAAGCGAAAACATTCAACTTAGATACTGCTACAACATCTTATACAAAATTCTACATGTTATAAAAATAAAGAGTTTTTATAAGGTTTTTGCTTTTTTAATTTGTTTATGGCGCCTGCACTTACAGGGGCAAGCCTATTTTACTCCACTCTCAACAGACACTGACTGAACGGCGAGGGTTCTCCTGCAAACAAACCCTCCCGTTACAAACAATCAGCCAAAACATTATCAGTGCCCTTAGCATGCCACACATCCAACTTGTGTCCCGGCAGCAAAACAACACCTGGCACTGATAAACTGCCCAGTTCATCACAAGACTGGCATTTCTCTTCGCTCTTTCCGGCAACGGGGCCTGCCAATAACCTTTCACTAGTTCTACCTTCGTGATAGGCGATGCAGCACCGAGGCGGTCTATGGTGTCGTGAACTCTCGATAAGGTATAGGCGTCTGTCAGGGATAATGCACACACACTCTCGCAATCAACACACTCACTGATCTTGCCACTTAACACCGGTTGCAAAGTTACAGGCAACGACCACTCACGACATTCCTTATCCCTCAGACCCTTCGTCAACACGTAATCCAGCTCTGCTTGCACCACAGGCTGTCGAGCAGGATTTATACGGTAGGGAATTAAACTGAGCCTTGCACTATCTCCAGCCTGCATTTCGGATTCTACCCCGTACATCAGGCCTGGAGAAGCAACAAACATGTGGATGCACTGCCACAGCCTAGTAAACAACTTATCTCGCAGAATAACAATCCTAGTGCCCTTCCACAACCCAGACGAGACCACAGCTTCTAACCTGTAGTCTCCCTCCTTCTCCACCTTCGTCCCTAGAACAGCCAGGTCATGAGAGGGACAATCAGTACCGTCTGTGCAGTCACTCCCATAGTTATTTATTGCTAAGGCTTCCCAGCCGATACCGTACATGCGCACCCCCGCATTCCTTGCAACTACATCTGCCTGCGCAGCATCACCGCTTTTAGCGACATGGCCAGATACAGTCGGTCTATGGTAGGGCTGTTGCAATTGACTAGAGCAGCATTGGGAGGCTATGCGACGACTGGGCACTTCTATGCCACAGCCAACCTCACCAATCTGCTCAAAGTCCTCCTTTTGACCACCACCCTTGGCAGCCATGGGTCGACCCTGACCTGGCAACCATGCCAAAGCCTCGTCGCCCACCTTGATCCACCGAAACAACAAGGCTAACGGTCTTTCAACATTCACGTGACCTGCCCGCGGAACATATTGCACCGCCCGAGTTGTGAGGCTCAGGGGCTCGGCACGACCAGTGGGGTATGAACCGAGCTGGTGCTGGAGCGCTGCACACTGCTGCTCAGGCAGGTGCTCTAGCGCTTCCACAGCCACCAGACTCGTGTCCCCCGCCCATTGCTCCGCCGAGACATGACAATCCCTACTCTCCTCCACCTGTGCCCTACTGCCCCCCTCTCCTTCTCCACCTTGGCCGCTGCAGACCAACGCAGGGACAGTAGGCTGCTCAGGTGGTTGCCTCACAAACTCCTCCAACAGCTTCACATGACGTGTTTCCCCGTCCTCGTGTTTGATCTCGACAGCACCATTACCACAATTCTGAACTTCCGGATCCTCCAACTGCAGTTTACAAATATCTGAGGGAACCAACCTGTCTAGATGCTTCCGAAGCAACCCAAGCCCTCCCCCAATATCAAACTGAGCAACCCTTTTTTCTCTCCGTGTGTAACGTTGCTGCCTCGGAGTCTCTTCCTGCCCTACCTCCTCACTAGCTGTGACAGGTCCTGGGGCCTCTCCAGACTCTAACATAGGTGCCAATAATGAGTCACCAAGAAACACTGCCGGCTCAAAACTCTCCAATTGACCAACACTTCCCGTTTTCTTGTGACCTTTCCTCCGCGGTTTGATAGACTGAGGTGGTGGCTGCAAGGCTCCGGATGTCTGAGAACGTGTCACAACACACGCCATGGTTTGTACGCTACACTTCTCAACCCACTCCTGTCCCTCCCTACTAACGTCGGCCGCCTTCTCGGCAACGACCAAGGGTGAAACCTTAGAAGCAGGCACCGCAAAGTCGTTGCCGAGGAGGAGGTCGACGCCCCCAACAGGCAAGTTCTCTACAATTCCGACATCCAGCTCCTTCGCCACACCACCCACCTCCAGCTCCATCCGCACCAGCGGGTAGGACTTCGTAGCATTGATCCCCGGAACTACCACCACCCGAGCAGCGTTAATCGGCCTACCAGTAAAGTTCTTTAACAAGGTCTGAGAAGCCCCCGTATCACGCAATAGCTTAACTCCTCGCCTTTCGCCAGCCCACCTCACAAAACCATTCCCTCTATGACCCCCAAAGACGTCGCGGACAGGGTTCGAGCCTTCCGGACTCTTGAACACAGGCTGTGTCCCAACCTCTGACGAACTACCCTTGGCAAACTCAGAAGATATAGGCGACACCCCTATGCTGCGGGCCAATGACACAACCTTGTTTGGTGGCTTGTTCGGACAAGCATTTGCAAAGTGACCCTCCTTGTGACATGCAAAGCACTCTTTACTCTTTGGTTTCCCTTGGGAGTGGGAGGTACCATTAGACTTCTTATACGGGACGGTATTTGGTTTATGTTCAGTTTTATTGTCAGTGCTACATGGTTTTGTGTATTTATGTGTATCAAAATTCTTGGGAGGGGAAGGGGTACGATCCTTTGCACCCGACTCAGTCCTAGCTGCTGCTTCGCACCCTCGAATTAATGACAGTCGGAGGTCAGCCATTTCTGCTGCCTCCTGGAGAGTTCTAGGATTTGTTTCCTTTATATTTAATGTTAAGTCCCCGCCTGTGCACTTAAAGAACTGCTCCAAGAGAACCAGCTCACTCAACTCCTCAAAAGTAGCTGCCCTCTCGGAACGCAGCCAATGTCGTAGTGCATCAGACAAGTCCCGGGCGTGTTCTAGGAAGGTACTATCCTTGCCCTTAGTAACACCCCGAAACTTCAAGCGGTAAGTTTCTGGTTGTAACTCATAGGCCCGTAGCACAGCCTTCTTTAGCTCATCACAAACTAAACAGGACTCTAAAGGTAGTGCATCATACGCTTTTAGCCCCTTTCCTAGGAGTCTTGATGAAACTAATGCTGCCCACTTTTCCTGAGGCCACTGGTGTTCCTGAAACTTCTTCTCAAATCGCATAAAAAACTCAGTCACACATGATTCATCGAACACAGGAACTAGTTTAACACCTTATTAGCGGCCTAGGCGGTTTATTTATATGTACCGCCCAGCGGGGTGTTTTTAGCCAAAATAGGGCTGTTTACGTGATAATTTTCATGCCTAAATAAGACCCAGAGCGTAAAACAAGTATCTATCCCTGAAAGGGCATAAACAGAGCTTTCGAATGACACCATTTTTTATGGCTAGTTTTCTTGCAACAACTGTGCAACGCGAGTGCAAAAAGCATGTAATTAGGCACTTTCCCCATACAATTCCGTATATAGCGAGTGAGAGAGGGAGGGAGGAGGTGGGATTCGTGTCAGTAGGTTCGCCGCGGTGGTCTGGAGCAGTCATACGCTCGCTACTCTCCTGCCACCACTTGTCTCTCTCTCTCAGCAACATTACGTGCTGAAATTGCCACACGACCTATGTCGAGCGCCGCCAGATAGTCCAGATTTTTTATACTCGACTTATGTTGCGCGCCGACATTTAAGGGTTAAGCAGGTGCGACAATGATTGGTCCCGATGTCTGTTACCTCCCCCAATATTTCGCCCTGTTACCTCCACTCGAGAGATCTCCAGCTTCCTGTCAGCCCGATACCTAGTAGACTCTGCCTGCAGTTCAGCCTCTCGTATAGCTGTTCTCTCTGCGGCCTCAGCCTGCACACTAGCCTGTCTCTCGGCAGCCTCAACCTGGGCCATCTCAAGCCGAAACAACAAATCTGGAGTTAACCCTTGAGGAGGGGAAGGTGCATTTAATGGAGAGGGTCCCTGTGATTGAATTCCACGCTGCCATTGACCATCAACTTGGGGGTATGTACTAAATTCTGGCACCCTGACATTTGATACGGGGGTAGAGTGGAGGGGGGGCTGGGGACCGGGGCCCCCAGTCGCCTCTCCACCCAGGTCTCTCCCTTCTAAACCCAATATCAAAGTCCTCAGCTGATCTTTCCTCATGCCACTTAAACCCTGGTGACCCTGAAGACCTGCCACACACTTTAAGCCATACTTATTCAGCTTCAACACCCTGGCAGCGGTAAGGGGCACCTCTAAAAATCTTCTAGCACCCTCCTCGCTATCGACTAGCCACTCCACAGGTCTTTCTCCCTCCGAGCCTGTATCGTGACCTGACCCACCACTGTGTTCTGATGTATTAGACATGTTTGTGTACTGCAGTAATTATCACGGTTATAGAATGTGCCTTATCTCCTATGCAAGTATGTATATACTAATGTTATTTAAAGTCTTTAATGTGTTATATTGGTTGCTCCAAAAAAAACCCTCTATGTCCACTGTATTCCTCTACTCATAAGGAATCTCAAAACAAATGACCACTATATTCCTCTGTTCAGTAAATCCTATGCAAAGTCGCCATTTGTTACATCCTGGGATATATAAACACTGGACTCTTTCTATTGGACTAGGTATGCGGCAACAAGCAACAACGGAAAACGCTAGATCCAACCCTTATCTATAAACCCAGGCAACAAACCACCCTAAACCGTCAAGAGTCCTGCCTGGACAACGAGGTATCCTGTGACTCGGTTACAGGGTGCACGCACTATAGACTGCTGATAGTCAAGCAGGCTATATAAAAGATCACACAATTAAGTTGACTTAAAGCTTCAAGGAAAAGATAGATAACGGAATTAAATTACAGAAACAATTTAATAACAAACTAGAAGAAAGTACATTTAACGTTACGTTAATTAATACAACTAATCACCCCTGCGTGAAAGAAGGTGAAAGCAAACAGTCCTCAAAACATCGTACAGGTAGACAAGATGCAGGTTTCTAAAATGCATGCGGCTACTGTAGGATCTGATGCTTAGCAAAGAAAGTAAGTTACGGATTTAGAAAACTCTTAACTCATAAGCAGGAATAAATACTAGTGATAGGCCATACAGTGTATAATGGCATAGGTATAATTAAATAAAGGCAGCAACTCACAACATAACCACATACAGGTGTGCTTCTCACTCTTAGTCAGGCAAGCCTGCTCGGACAGAGTCTCTAAGCCACACCCTGACTCACAATGCTCACAACAACGGTAAACTGTGGCACAATAACAAGCATGCAGAAATAATAAACCCCTAGCTGTTAATCTGCCAGGTGGCAGAGGTCTAGCCGGAAGGATATAGGCTTCGGATACCCGGGCTGAGCCACCTGCTCTAGCCTAGGGATGTTCCCAAGTCTGTGCGCCAAATTACTCTAATTGAAAGGGTGCTCTCTTGAGAGACTCAGATCCCAAGTATCTGACTCTCTCCTGGCGACCCTAAAACAAAAGCAAGACGTGCTAGCGCAGTGCTGAGTGGACTAGGCAAGGGCCCTCACACAACACAACACTAGACACACAGGGACACAGACAAGAAAATGCCCCCAGACTCCCACGGGTATCCTAGTAAAGTTGTGCGGGTCCACAGGACTCACACCAGCAGACTTCACTTAAAGGATCGCAAAAAGCCTCCCCTCCGGTCTAGCCCCTGCTAACCTGCCACAAGAACACACTAGCAAGCATGAAACCACCAAATATGAGACAACAAAAAAGCTTCCTAGGTCTCATTAACAATTACATCTCTGCATAAGGCCCAAAATCCTATCTAATTATCTGAGAGCTCGTCGTTAATACAATAATAGATATAAGGTCTATCAAGGGGATGGGATAATTAAATAGATGGGTAAAGTAGTGGAAGGAAGGTATACAAAGTAAGAGAGAAAGTTTCTAAGTGGGGTTGAGAGGGATAGATATCAAGGGGGTCCGAAGGGTAGGACAGTGAGGTGAGCTCTGAGTCTTGAATCTGTCTGGACCCCACCCTAGGCATGCGAAATACATCCCATGCTTGGCAACACTCAACACCGTTGCCGGGTCAAAATCCTCTACCCCTTGCGTGAGTCGAAACTAAGCCTAACGTTGCGATCAAATTGGCAACATCAGGCTCGTCCCAAGCTAGACTCTCCGCGCCCGCGCGAAGCAACGTCCCCCAGCCGGTCTCTCTCTCCCGCTCGTCTCCTCCCACTCTCACTAGACTTACATCTTATATATTATAATGAAACAATCAACTATCGAGAATAAAATATACTAAGATGCGTTGGTTAAGAATAAGGGCAGCTTTAACACCTTACGAGCGGCCTATGCGGTTTATTTATGTGTACCGCCCAGCGGGGTGTTTTTAGCCAAAATAAGGCTGTTTACGTGATCATTTTCATGCCTAAATAAGACCCAGAACGTAAAACAAGTATCTATCCCTGAAAGGGCATAAACAGAGCTTTCGAATGACACCATAACGATCCTTGTATGATGGATAGTTTTCTTGCAATAACCGTGCAACGCGAGTGCAAAAAGCAGGTAATTCGGTACTTTCGGTACATAATTGAGTATGTAGCGAGTGAGAGAGGGAGGAGGGAGCTGAGATTTGTGTCAGTAGGTTCGCCGCGGTGGTCTGGAGCAGTCATACGCTCGCTAGTCTCCTGCCACCACTTGTCTCTCTCTCTCAGCCACATTACGTGCTGAAATTGCCACTCGACCTATGTCGAGCGCCGCCACATAGTCCAGGCTTTATTTAACTCGACTTAAGTGGTGAGCCGCTTTTTAAGGGTTAAGCTGTGAAACAACATAAGAATATCCCAGACATTAGTTACATTGTCGTAGGATATATACTAAGGAAAAGCCTGCCGGCCGGCTGCCGCCAGCCAGTTTCTAAACGGCTGGGCAGCCGACACGCGTGCATGCCCGCACGTGGCTACTATGCAGGAGCGTCACACATTGTTGGGCTTCGACATTGCTACAATCGTCATCGGATGTTCTACATTTGCATGCTGCTGTACAACGCAAGTTGAACTTTTTACATTTGCAACATGCACTCATACATCGCTTGGCGCAGTTGCAGGTGATCAGTTCCACACATGAGTCTGGGACTGGGGGTAGGGACATCAGCGTTGGCACCAGTGATGCACCTTCCATCCTCCATCCCATCGTCTCTGGTTGAGGTAGTTCTGGATACTGTTCATTTGCCTGTCGCCACACAGCTGTTTGATAGTGAGCTCTTTGGATGTGAAACGAAAAAGGCATCACCAGTTGGAGGAAGAGTCTCTGGAGCACTGGACTTCACGAACAGGATTTCACGTGCCTTGTTGACTATTGTGATGTTGGGGACATTGTACAACTTACAGATGAATAATTCAGCGTTCTTGGCTGTCGCGTCATCGAGTTCACCTGGACCTAGACCTTCAAGAAGGCAAGAGTGTTCTTGAAACACTTTCCAGCAAGTTTTCTTTCCACGCCCGAAGAGGTATGAAGTTGTGTCACTACCAGTGATGTCATGAAACGCTGTAATGGATTCCATCTTATCGTTATCAAAAGCAAGCCGTTCCACAATGGTGTGTATAGGAATATACTTCCTGTTTGCAACTGTTCCTGCCTTCAACCAAACTTTGTCACTGGGCATTTTGTGGAAATGTGCAAGTAGTAATACCAGGACATCTGTGTCACGTGCAGCTATCACAATGCTAGAGGCTTGATTTTCCGTACAATACAGAATCATTCTTGTATCTGCCTCTTCATGCCGAGCTTTGAGTTTGTCTGTGTCCACTTCTGGATCCCATGATTCCACCTGTTCTTCATCGACGAATCCGCCAGATACCACAACAGTTTTGTTTGCTCGAACCTGCAGCATCAGTTGTTGTGAGAGGAAATTGGCCAAGTCTGCCTTGTTTTCAGGGTGTGCCATGAAAGTATCCCACTTTGCTGGGAGTGGAACATTCCTGCCTTCAATCAAACGTCAGATCGCCAGTGATCCTTTACCACGTCGTGTCCTTGTTCCCTCTTTGATGGACTTCTCGTAGTATCTGTCAAATACTACATCAATTCGTTTGAACAGTGTCCCACCTTGAAGAACAGCTCCAATGAACACGTCAGCTAGGTCTCCAAATGTGGCTGCTTTTGGTGGTTTCCTAATGGAACAAACCATTGCTTGACCATCAATTATGAGTTTTGCTTTTTCCCCAAGGTCTGCAGCGCCTATGCTGGGAGGACATTGTATTCCTGAAGTGAGTACTTGAGCCAAATCTGCTTTTGATCCAGATCGAAGTCTACCGTTTGTCTCAGCTAGAGCCTGGGGGACTGTTAAAAGTCCATGCATCTGTACTTCTGACAGGTTTACACGTCGGCCACTTTCGTAGGCAGTGATCAGGCGCTGGATAATTTTCCTATCTGCTTTGATGGACTTTTCAATACCTTTCTGTCTGGAATCTTTGTATTTCACTTCATAGAGTGAATCAAATGTGAGCGCCTTGTTTTTGGGTAGAGGATTTCGGAACTTGACCTGTCTAGGTTCTGGAGCAATGAACCTCTCTTGGATGAAGTTGTTCAACTTCTCCAGTCCTTTGTTGCAATGTTCTGCAGATCGTCACATGCCTCATCTGAGAATAGATTGAATGACTTCAGTGCTGCCAGAAGACTGTCCTCATCACGGCTGTCTTGCATTTGCCTTCCTTTGAAGGATTCGTTGTGCGAGTAGTCATCATCATAATCCAGGCCGTAAACAGCTCTTGTTTCGTTGGAGATATGCGACCGTAGGTTGTAAGAGAGCGCCCATCTACTCAGTGCAGATGATGTTTTGGTTATGCCTATGATTCCGCCTCTCTTCTTCCCGATACCATTCAGCCATTCTTGACTTTGGTCAGGATCAACCTGATTGAACCTTTGGTTGGTACACTTCACAACAAAGTTTCCAGCATCAAATTCTCTCTTGACTTCTGGAGGAAGGTGATGCATCTCATTCATGTAAATTGTGCCCCAGCGTGTATAGTTTGTGTGATCGTATTTCATGAAGTAGGGAAGCATTCGCTGAAAGGCATGCAAGTGAAGTTCCCAATTGCCTTCCCTCTGGGCACGGGTAAACATCAGAAGTATCTCGACCATATCCATGTAACTCCACCAGTATTTGAAGTTGGGGTTTACATTGGATGTCAAAAAGGCAGCCATGGTATCTCTGAATTCATTGCTGGTCAACAGCAATAACAGTTCTTCAATGTCTTCGCTGTTTGCTTTTGCTTCTATTTCAGCCCTCAACCCTTGTGCTTCGTTTTGGATGAAGGTCAGGATTTTTGGCATCAGGATTTTCCACATGGCCTGGATGGTTAGCTTATGTGCTCGCATTGCTTTGGAGTATGCCTTGCCTTTGCCCGTGAGGACTTGTTCTGCTATACCAGGACCAAGGATTCTGCTTTCAACCCAAGCCTCAATTAGACCAGATGATTTAACATGTTTCCCAATGACCTTCAGAAAGGTCAGCGATATGTGCAACCCGCCCATTCTGATGATCAGGAAGTCCCGGCGGCCATCTTGGATTTTCACTGTTTATGATGCTTTATTTACACACAAAGACACACATTTTACCTATTTTATTATCATATGTACATTAGGAGCTTGTACAATGCATTATATCCATTAATATATTTTATATTTGAAGCAATTCTTCAAAATATGCATTTTTTAGAAAAATGGCGGCCATCTTGGATTTTGTCCGCTAGGAGCAAAACCGCAAGAGATACAGCTTGGCAAACAGCAAAAATGGATTCAGCACAAAGAAACACCCTAGGAAAGCTTATTTGGCAACTTTGACTCTAAAATGCCTGAGGATTTTTACACAGCCGCATTTTCCAGATATTCAACCAGTCTATATATATATATATATGTTAGTAAAAGCCAGGTAATACATTTTCTTTAATACATACGAGGTTGAAAGAAATGGCAATTTCTGCGTTGGAAATTTTATTATTCAAAGTTTCCAGGTCTCTGATGAGTTTTCGCTGGGTGGCAAGAAGTAGATGAATGAGATTAGCAAAATTCATGGTGGTACAGGGTTACATTAATGTACATGATGATACAGGATATACGACGTGTTTCACTGGACAACCAGCATTATCAAGTAAGGATAGAATGATATAAAAGGTAAACAGGAAGGGTATATAATATAGAGGGTGGAGGATCAGAGGAGGCGAAAATCAGGGGGCAAAAGTCTGCTATTGGTGGAGGGGTATTCTAGGAGAGAAAAAGAGAGAAAGAGAGAGAAAGAGAGAGGACCGCGTCACGCATGCGCACTGGATGCGGGAAGGTGGTGGTCGGGTGGCGGGGTCGAAGCTGATTGGCTGCGTGTCGAGGGGCGAGGCCTAAGTTGTGTAGTACGTGTGGCGCCGGCAGAAGACGAAGCTGAAGGAGGTAGCGCAGGGGGCTGCGTCAAGGGCACCGGGGGCCGAGGGGGGGCGTTAGGTCCTGTAGGATAGTGCCTTTTGGCAGAAGGAAGGATCTGAAGATCCAGAGTTTGGTTGTTGATGTTAGGATGTAAGGCTTGGATATATAACGCTTCGAGTATAGGTAATCTCCTTGGGTCACTTTCTTTATCGAGTATGGTTGTGTGTTTCTCTAACTCGTTGCGTGTGAGGTGGAGGTGGTTATAATAATAATAATAATAATAGTTCTTAAAGCTAGCGCATGCTAAGCTAGCTAAGGATAGCTCAATAAGGCCGATTAGGCGTATTTCCATTGGGGTCCTGTACTACTACCCCATCCCTTTGCTCATGAGGGATGGTAACGACTCAGTGCTTGTGAAAAATCTTTAATGCGCCGAGCGTGGGCGCGAACCCGGGCCTTCTGGGTGGAAGTCCGAGACGCTAGTCACTACACCAAGCGAGCCGTTAGGGGTGAGATAGTGGTCTTTGATGGCTCCAGCCTGAAGGTGAAGAGTTAATCGATGTGAAAGGCGAGTCTGCGTCATGCCAATATAGGAATGAGGTCCACAGTCCTCATAATTACAGGTATGTTGGTAAATATGATCGTCGGAGGACCGGTTTTTTCTCTCCTAGAATACCCCTCCACCAATAGCAGACTTTTGCCCCCTGATTTTTGCCTCCTCTGATCCTCCACCCTCTATTTATACCCTTCCTGTTTACCTTTTATATCATTCTATCCTTACTTGATAATGCTGGTTGTCCAGTGAAACGCATCGTATCCTGTATCATCATGTACATTAACCCTTATTTAGCGGGTGGTAAGGTATTTTACACTGTACCGCTCAGCGGGCATAATCCCAAAATATTCGCTCAATTTCACTCGCCCTAGCGCTGTTACTTAACCCTCTCCGACATATGACGCGATTATGAGCCTATTGGGGATACTTTAAAGCCTTTGTTACCATCAGGGGTATTTAGAAACCTTTAATTTAGTTACTTCAACCTCTGCAGTTGTCTTTGAGTTAGCTGTGGGCAGAAAACTAATTTTGGAGAGGTAATTATAAGAGTGACAGAACTCTATTTCTTATTGCTAATCTGGCAACCTCTGCGTCATAAATGCGTGAAAGGGTTAAGCACCCGTCACACCTAGCCGATTTGAGGCCAAGACTGTCCGCGACCTAAGGGTCCTGGACAGTCTTGGTCTACGTCGCCGCGCATCATGGGCCGTCGCCAACATAAGAAAGAGGTCGGGATGGGTCTTCACATTGTCAAAAGTTTAACATATCGAACTTTCAAAATCAAGTCGGCGTGGAGTGAGGTAAAAAAATGGGGACGTAAAGGGGACGGGAGGCTGATGGCGTGTCACGGCGCTTGACGGCGCTTGACGGGAAAAGGTAGGCGTCAGTGCGGCGTCACACAGCACCAGAAATGAGGTCTGCGGTCAGGCGGCGTCACCATAACAACCTGCGGGGATCAGCGGCGGCTTGCCGCGACCCAATGATGCCCTAACGGTCAATATATAAATAAACGACATAATTAACCCGCTGAGTGCCAGCCAATTTTGACGGTGTGGTTCTGCCAGTGCCAGAATTTTTTTTTTTTTTGGGGGGGGGCCAAATCTATCAAGTTGGGAGAGAAAGGAAGGATAATGGTAAAAAAAACACTCCCCTTGTCCATTTTCGCCAGAAATCAGGTCCCGAAAGTAGCTGAAAAGACACTATAGACTACAGAGACTTTTATGGTATCGGAATGTATGGGTAGGAGGGTGGTGGGAGGGTGGTTTGGGGGATGGTGGGGGGAAGGTAGAAGCGTAATTGACTCATGTTACAAATATGAAGCCGATTGGTGAGGTAGTTTCGCCACCACAGATTTTCCTTTTTTTCCTTATCTTCGTACGGATACGCTGGAAATGGGTGGTGGGAGGCGGTTGGGGGTGTGGTGGGGGGAAGGCAGAAGGGTAAGGGACTTGTCACACAAATATGGAACCGATTGGTGCAGTCGTTTCGCCGCCACAGATTTTCCTTTTTTTTCCTTCTGACAGGACCGACAGTCAGCGAGTGGGTGGGAGGAGGGATTTGGGATTTTTGTGGTGGCTAGCCAAAAGGGTAAGGTACCGGTACATATATACGTCCCTGGCACTGGGCGTGACAACACCCTAGGACGTATATATACGTCCCTGGCACTCAGCGGGTTAAATAATTAAATAATAAATATATTATCAATAACCATCAAAATATAAGATTAGGTATATTAATTACAGAAAAAATGAAAAATAACAACATTCAATACAATAAATTAATAATAATAATAAAATAACAGAATTAACTGAAATAATCAGTTAATAATCGGCGTCCATACTGAAGGGGTCGACGTCCATCGGCACAGTAATGCATATTGTCGCCGCCCTACCTCATGTCGCCGCCGTTCGTCGGGTCGTTGTCAACGCGCTACGCCACAGATCGGCACTCCAGCGGCGACCTAGGTCTCACCTTCAGTCCTGCATGGGCGCCGCTCTACCCTGTCAGGTCGCTGTCAGGCGCCTTCAGGCGGCGTGGCCATCCATACTGCGTCCCCGTCCAAAACTCACCCCCCCAAATCCTTAAGCTCTCCGCCGAAGGTCGGCACTCCTGACCACGACTCAAGGTCGTGGTCAGTCGTGGCTCAAATCGGCATGGTGTGACGCCTGCTTATGGCTCCAATGCTAACGAAAACGATAATTTTTGGAAAGAGCAACTCTTCGTCTCCCCATATAAGTCTATGAATGGATGTTATGAATGAGTGTGGAGGGTGGGAAGAGGTGAGGCAGAGGAGGTACTTTTTGGTCTATTTCCCGGGCGCGTTCGGTTGCGTTCGCTTTGGCCTGACTTCGGCCTCTCGCGCGTCTACTATTCCTTTGGTAATCGGTCTTATTTTTCTCTTATTTCTCCTTATTTCTGTATTCTCTCTCTCTCTCTCTCTTCTCTCTCTCTCTCTCTGTCTGTCTCTCTCTCTCCTGTCTGTCTGTCTCTCTCCTGTCTGTCTGTCTCTGTCTCTCTCTGGCTCGCTCGCTTTCCCTCTCTCGCGCGCTCTGTCTCTCTCTCTCTCATCCGTATATGTAATTCTCATTATTATTTTCTCTAATCTCTCTCACTCCTGTCTGTCTGTCTCTCTGGTTCGCTCGCTTTCCCTCTCTTGTGCTCCCTTTCTCTCTTCCTCATCCGTATATGTATTTCTCATTATTATTTTCTCTAACTAATCCCTCTATTTCATTTATTTGCTTGTAATATTTCTGTATTATTATATCTTTTTCACTCTTTCTTCAGTTCAGTTTCTGCATTCTCTCTATACGGTGGGAATGGTATTTCGTATGAGGGATGTGCAGCACAAATATTCAATCTTTCGTTGTTTGGTTGTTTGTATTACCGTAAGAAATTTACTGAACGCCTGCAAATAATACGCTATAAAATGCTTGCAATCAAACTCTCAAGCAATTTCAAGGTCACATGCAATTATAAATGTAGGCTATAGGTAGACCCAGAGAGGAAGAGACAAGAGAGAGAGAGAGTGTCGTGATAATATAACAATGTTACATATGTATCATATATATATGAAAAAATAATATATACGGTAGGCCTACATCTGTTCCCCACAATCATTATAATGCCAAGCACAAATATTCAATCTTTCATTGTTTGTATTACCGTAAGAAATTTACTGAACGCCTGCAAATAATACGCTATAAAATGCTTGCAATCTCTCTATTTTCTCTAATCTCTCTCACTCCTCCTGTCTCTCTCTCTCTGGCTCGCTCGCTTTCCCTCTTCCTCATCCGTATTATGTATTTCTCATTATTATTTTCTCTAACTAATCCCTCTATTTCATTTATTTGCTTGTAATATTTCTGTATTATAATATATCTTTCACTCTTTCTTCAGTTCAGTTTCTGCATTCTCTCTCTCTCTCTCTCTCTCTCTCTTTCGCTTGCTTTGCAGGAATTTTGTTTTTGTTTTATATATAATATATAATAATTTACTTATCATTACTTACTATATCGTATAAACAATAGTAGGTAGCCAACTTACCATAATACCGATACACCAAACCGATCCGCATGCGGTTTTGTTTATCACCTGTTTACTAAAGTGCCACCATTATCGATTTTCTTGGAGCCGACTCGAGCGGGAGGGTTACCAATTGAAGTTAAATCCGCTAGCATATATTGTTAGATGTAAGACATGATAAATACCACTAGAAATATGAATTGGCAAAATCCATATAATATCACTTCGAAATTGTTCTGAAATTTCAAAACAAAACCGCTAGTGTAAGTCATTGCTGCTAGATCGAAGTAAAGGTCTCTAGATCTAGCGGAAGTCGCTATACGTATTGGCAGTACTGCACACTCATTCATTTCATTCATTCATTTTCTATTGAGCTCGTCCTGGAATCTTTACGACTCTGAATCTTACGATTGCCGACGGCGATACGTTGTTGACATTGTTGTTGATGTTCCAGTGGAGGGATGAACAAAATATTTTCCTTGTCCAATAATAGCTATTTCATAGTCCCACAGGACTTATTTTGATATATTTATCAAATTTATTGAACGCCTGAAAATAATACGCTATAAAATGCTTGCAATCAAACTTTCAAGTAATTACAAGGTCACATGCAATTATAAGAAGGTGTATTGTAGACCACAATCTTCGCCAAGCTTCGTTGTTGCTTGTATTATCGTGAGAAATGTACCATACGCCCTGGTTATCGTGAGAAATTTACCGAACGCCTGCAAATAATACGCTATAAAATGCTTGCAATCAAACTCTCAAGCAATTTCAATGTCACATGCAGTATAGGTAGACCCAGAGAGGAAGAGACAGACAGAGAGAGATGGGAGGTCAAAAACATCTGCTAGGTGTGATTTCCCCTGGGAGGGAAGAGATTAGTTAGGGGCATGCCCTGGCCTACATCAGACAAAGAGAGTACAAAGGAGTACAAACAAAGAGAGTGAGACAGAGAGAGAGAGAGAGAGAGTCGTGATAATATACAAATGTTACATATGTATCATATATATGAAAACATAATATATACGGTAGGCCTACATCTGTTCTCCACAATCATATAATGCCAAGCACAAATATTCACTCTTTCGTTGTTTGTATTACCGTAAGAAATTTACCGAACGCCTGCAAATAATAAGCTATAAAATGCAAAGGAAATTTCTTGTAGAGTGCAATTTTGAGGGCGTAATGTGCTCTGAGAGAGAGCGGAGCGGTGATTAGGAGCATAAATTACCTCAAGACCGCTCGCCACACAGGGAATTATATAAGGAAATTACCGTATTTTAGGGTTTTTGCACTCGTGTTGTATGATCGTTGAAAAACAACCAGTGATCGTAGAAGGATGGTTCGGTGTCTTTGGAAAGCTCAATTTACGCACATTCAGGATACATACTTGTATTACGCTCTGGGTCTTGTTTATGCATGAAAAAGAGCACGGAGCAACCCCATTTAGGGTAACAAAAAAAAAACACTGGGCGGCACAGTGAAATATACTCCACCAGCCGCTCGTAAGGTGATAAAATGCTTGCAATCACATTTTCAAGCAATTATAAAATATAAATTGTACTTACCAACACCCACACCAGTATGTTCTTCGTCAGGAACGTCTCCAATTTGCTCAAGGGTCTGTCTAATACCAACCACAACATCCACCCCACGCAAATTATGCTTGGGGTGAAAGCCTATGATCGGGTTATATTCGTCTTCCGAGTCATCCACAATACCAAAACTCTCACCCAGGCCTTCGACGGTTTCATCCAACAGCTTATTACAAAGTTCTGAAGAGTTCAGCATGATATCTAGTTCCTGGGTGGTAAGCCGGGCGTGGTTAGTAGGGTGGCGCGACGCACTAGGGATGGCGGCCACCGAATCGAACACGGGCAAATCTTGACCTTCCATTATGGCTGCTTGAGGATCACTTAGTCACGGTCACGCAGTGGGGATGTGTGGGTGGGCCCTTGTAGTACACCGCCTGACCACCAAGTTTCGCTTTCCACCTAAATTAGGGCGGGAATACGCCCACGGACTTAAGTCCGACCCCGCCATTTAGTCCAATTTTCTCGTATCGGACTTAAGTCCGATCCCGCTAAATAAGGGTTAATGTAACCCTGTACCACCATGAATTTGTGTTTAGGTGAGGGCAAGGTAACGGGAAAAGTGGGTTCCTGGTGTTCCTTTGTGCCCGGGCGAGAGGGAGAGCAAGTAGGTTGCAGTGCGTGGACCCGGTAAGCTCTGAGGGGTGAGTGACCCCTGGATCCGCGCGCGGCTGCCTTTATACTCTGGCCTCCCGCTCTCGTGCGCTCTGATTGGCTGGTGGCTTTGCCCGGCTGTACGTTCGCACTGACTTTTTGCTTCCTTCATCTCCTCTCTCTTCTCTTCATAGTAAGTTCCAGGGAGTTGATTATAACCCTCTTTTGGTGGCTTACGGGAGTACAGGGCTGGCACCTAGGTATTACTCAAAGGATAATCAGAAGGAGTTCTTCGAGCAAAGAAAGAGATTGTCTTCTGAGGGGTAGTAGAAAGTCCAGCTTCGTGCTCCGATAATGGAGGCCGCTGATTGGCTGGTGGGCGGGGCCTGGCACGTTGCAGCCGTGAGCTGTCAAAATCAGCTGGCTTTGCAAGTAAGCAAAAGGGAGTGCGGTGATTGGCGGAGGACATTTCTACTTTATCACCCCCTACTGAATTGAGGTGAGCTCCTGATCGCTGCAATACTGTTCCCCTAAAATTTATGCCCTCCGGCTGCCACTCCAC
This sequence comes from Paralithodes platypus, assembly GCA_032716605.1. Lineage (NCBI taxonomy): Eukaryota > Metazoa > Arthropoda > Malacostraca > Decapoda > Lithodidae > Paralithodes > Paralithodes platypus. The sequence continues at coordinate 38,606,317 of CM064577.1, read as the reverse complement.
CAGTCCACTATGCTCACAGAGACATTTAAGTAACTGGAGTGCAGGATTCTGAATTCCCACGATAGGTTTGGATATTAAAACCTCCCATGGCTGTTGGAGAAACTGCTTGAGACCGGAGTGGTATTACTTCTTTGCCCTTGCCCGCCGACTATTGCTACCAGTCGACGGAGTCGGTACTGAGGGTCAGAGGGTACAGGCATGGTGCCTTCCAACTGACAGGCACGTGCCCCGGGGGTCCTATTTATAGCCTCGTCCGGGTACCTGATTGGTGGGCGGCTAATCCTACCACTATGAGTGAGAGTTTCGGTGGGGCCCGTAAACTTGGTTTCCCTCGCGGGAGTCTTCTCCGGAACGTTAAGCAGAGGAGTTTCTTTGGATTATTTCACTTTAGCTGTGGGGAACCGTTTATCCGGTTACCGTCAAAAGATACGCCTCGCGGTTCTATCTCGTCTCGAGGACACTCTTCCTCACTACTTAAAGTCCTGTTTAAATCTCTCGGGGAAACTGAAACTTCGCTGTCTGGGACCGTAGACTTTCCCTCCTCAGTAAGCTCATCAAAATCGTCTTCATCACTAGATACGATCTCTTCGCTTCCTAGTTCTCCTTCTGACTCAACCTCAGGAAAACCCTCTCGATTCTTTTGACTAAGTGACCACCAAAGTGGAGAATCTTCTAGGTAGTCTCGCGTCAGAGTAGGACCTCTAACGTTGGGTCGAGCCGAGGAAGTATCAGGGTCATCGACCCTGGATTCCGTTTCCTCTTCGCTCCCTTCCCCGCTACTCCACTCGCTCGTTTCTGGGGGAAGATTACCCTCATATCGTTTGGTATGACGAATATGAGTAACTGACACGACATCTCCATAATGTAAGTATAACACTTGATAGGGCACGTTTGTCTCGACAACCCTGAAAGGACCCTCGTATTTCTCCTCCAGTTTACCAGCTCGGGTGGGGTCATGTCTCTTGACCAAAATATACTCCCCCCGGTGATAAGAATAATTTAGAGAGACTTTCTTAGGTTGTTTCTGAACGATATGATCATACACTTGCTGTCGTCGCTCCCCTTGTTCCTTCCAGTATTTTCCGGGTTGGGAATACTGCGTGGAGGGATGGGGGTAGGGCAATAATCATTCTTGAGGCAATTTCGGTATGTTGCCAAAGATAATCTCATAGGGAGAATACCCCGTAGTTCTACATACCGTGGTATTCATTCCCCAGACAATTTCAGGCAAAAGCTCTGGCCAACCCCGGGCGATTCTCTGTCCTTGTGAGCTCAGACTAGCCCAGATGCAGTTGGCTAACACCCTGTGATTCCTTTCATAGACAGCATTTCCCTGAGGATAATACGGGGAGGTGTGCTGTATCTGATACCCCAAGGTTTCTCCCAAGTGTTGCCAGATCTCATTATTGAATTCCTTTCCCCTGTCACTCAGAATACCTCCAGGGGTGCCATACACAAAAAAATTCTTTTCCAGGATAACCTTGGCCACCGTTTCAGCTTTCTTGTCCGGGATAGCGCAAGCGACCGTGTATTTAGAGAAAACGTCGACACAGGTCAAGATGTACCTTTTGTTTGTCTGTCTGGGCAGAGGTCCCATAATATCCACCGATAATTTGGCCCAGGGTGTACCAGCGGTAATATGTCCGGGCAACTGTCTAGGTCCCCTTCCATCTTTGCCCCTCTGGCATCCCAAACAATTTTGAACGACTTCTTTAACACCTTACGAGCGGCCTATGCGGTTTATTTATGTGTACCGCACAGCGGGGTGTTTTTAGCCAAAATAGGGCTGTTTACGTGATCATTTTCATGCCTAAATAAGACCCAGAACGTAAAACAAGTACCTATCCCTGAAAGGGCATAAACAGAGCTTTCGAATGACACCATAACGATCCTTGTATGATGGATAGTTTTCTTGCAATAACCGTGCAACGCGAATGCAAAAAGCAGGTAATTCGGTACTTTCAGTACATAATTGAGTATGTAGCGAGTGAGAGAGGGAGGAGGGAGCTGAGATTTGTGTCAGTAGGTTCGCCGCGGTGGTCTGGAGCAGTCATACGCTCGCTAGTCTCCTGCCACCACTTGTCTCTCTCTCTCAGCCACATTACGTGCTGAAATTGCCACTCGAGTTATGTCGAGCGCCGCCACATAGTCCAGCTTTATTTAACTCGACTTATGTTGCTCGCCGCTAATTAAGGGTTAACTATCTGGTCGGCCCTCTTGGTCCAGTACCTTTCACTGAATTGTTGGAGAACCCTAGACTACCCCAAATGAGCCCCCCTTCCCTTTTGTCCGTGGAGGATTTGGATCATGTGTTTGGCCTCTGAATAATCAAGTAGGACCCGATCTTGAGAATTCCTCCAGGCTCCCTCCGAAAACTTTACTTTATTACGAGGTCTAGGGTCATGTTTTTCCCCGTGGGGTGCAGTGGGTTGAACGGGTGCTACCGGTAGTCGAGACAAGCCATCGGCATTAGTGTGTAATTTACCGGGTCTATGTCTAACTTCAAACGAGTACTCTTCCAAAATCCCCTTCCACCTGACAAACAGTCCGTCTTCCGTTTGCATTTTTTGGAGCCATTGTAAGCTATGGTGGTCCATAATAACTTCAAAGTGGACCCCGGCTAGGTACGGACGGAAATATTGTACAGCCCACACTAGAGCTAGACATTCCTTTTCGTAACGCTATAATTATTTTCGCCCTTATTCAGTGTTCGGCTAGCACAGGCCACTATGATTTCCTTTCCATCCACTTTCTGCGCCAGAAAGGCTCCGAGCCCTTTATCAGAAGTATCGGTGTATAGTTGAAATGGCTTGGTGAAATCCGGATGACAAACTACGGGGTTCGAGGTTAATTTTTGCTTCAAGTGATCAAAAGCTACCTGACAACTCTGATCCTAGTCGAACCTCCTCCCTTTTTCTAATCTCTGAGTCATGGGGCGAGCAATCTTAGAAAAGTTAGGTATGAACCTTCGATAGTAGGAGGCCATTCCCAGAAATGCTCGAATCTCTTTGACAGAGGACGGAGGTGAGATTTCGGCAATAGATCTCACTTTATGTGGGTCCGGTTGAATACCTTTACTGGAAACCACATGCCCTAGATAGACCACCTCACAGGCCCCTAATTGGCACTTTGAAGATTTCAGTTTAAGTCCTGCCCCCCTGATTCTTTCTAACACTTCTCGGATTCTGTGAATATGTTATTCCCAACTAGCGGAAAAGATTACGATATCATCTAAGTACGCCAAACAAGTTTTCCAGGTCAATCCCCTCAATACTTCGTCCATGACTCTAGTGAAACTGGCGGGGCCATTGCAAACTCCAAACGGCAAGACAGTAAACTGGTAAATGGTAAAGTTTGCCCACGCTCATGGCAAATGCAGTTTTCTCTTGATCCTCGGCCCTAACTGGTACTTGCCAGTATCCACTCTGGAGATCTGAGGTAGAGAACCAGGTCGACCCATTGAGGGATTCTAACGAGTCGTCAATACGAGGTAGGGGCTGCGCGTCTTTGATGGTGACATCGTTTAATTTCCGATAATCTACACAGAACCGAGTAGACCCATCTTTTTTTTTTACTAGGACTACCGGAGATGACCACGGACTGTATGATTCCACTACTATCCCCTGTTTAATCATGTCTTCAACTTGTTCCTTTTCTTTTTGTCTCATAATAGGGTTTTGACATCGGCAGGGTTGTCTAATAGGAGGCCCTTGTGTGTGTATCTCGTGGGTGTGTCGGGTTCGAGCCGATCCGTGGTCCCCTTCGTTTTGAGCAAACCCATCCCGGTACGTCCAGAGCAATTCATGTATGGTATTGACTTGAGGTTTAATTTTTTCGGGATCTCAGGTAAGTGCACGGGTCCGTCAGTTCCAACAGTAATAGGTTGAGCGGGTGTGACTTGTCCTAACAGTTTCCCTTTTTGATAACTAATTGTGTCATCCCCAAAATTAGCTAAAACTAGTTTCCTCTGGTCGGCAGTAATGAAGGTGGGAGATATTCTCACCCCATTCTGTGCATCGGGTTCAAAAATCCCAGCAGTCATGCCTGGGTTTGGGGCAATCTCTATCATTTTCCACGATCTAGGAGGAATAGATAATTTCCCTGTGGTAGCTACTATTTGAGGTTGGAGAGTAGTCGTTGTGTCTTTCGGCCCACACTGAATAGTTACTCCCAACTGACTCATGAGATCTATTCCCAGACACCCATCGACTCCACTACTGGCTTTTCCCGATAAAATACAAAAATCGGTGGTGAACGTAATTCCCTTCCACTGCACTACCGTCGTGTTAGTTTTTCCTAGGATTGTCAGTGGTTGGCCCCCGGCTCCTGACAACTGAATACTGGTTTGATTTAATGGGCCCATTTCTCGCTGATTCTGTTTTACGAAATTCTCCAATAGACATCTACGGTTTGCCCCCGTATCAATCAACATGTTCGCGGCTTTCCCATTTATGACTACAGTTTCACAAGGCGTTTGTCTCTCTAAGAAATTGACCTCACTATACCGCCCTTCTATGTGATGTTTCACAGAAAATTTTCTCTCTCTTCCGGCATTGTAACTCTTGGCTGGTTTTCTGTCTCCCGGTATTCTACCGGAAGCATTCCTCTCCGGTCCGGATCGGTTCCCCTGGGTAGAAGTCGATCGTTTGGGAGTGCGAGTCTGGCGTCAAATCTAGGGGTTGGGGCTAGTGGACGGTTGGTACAGTTCCTAGCTAGCTGTCCGGTCTGTCTACAAGCGAAGCATCGAATCAGGGCTTTCGGATACCCTTTCTTTGGGTTCTCCGCTTCCCCTTTTTGTTTTTCCTCTTTTACTTCTCTAGCCTCCAGAATCTTTTTAATGACCTCCATCAATTCCTTGGTAGTGTTAACCTCATGAATGATGCAGTGTTTCCTAACTTCTACCGGGCAGGCTTGGATCATGATCTCCCTGATCTCAGTTTCCTGGCTCTCTTGGTTCATATGGGGATACGCTAGTTTCACATTCTTAGTGATTTCCCTCCTCAGGGCTCTCACATTTTGGCCATCAAGTTTCAAACTCTTCAGTTTGTCTCTGGCTTTTCTGGTGGAAGTCTCTCGGCCAAATTCTTCGATTAAGGCGCTCTTGACATCAGCCCACGATACTAGTCCTTCCAGACGTACTCTCACATAATTCAGGGCCTTACCTAAGAGTGCCTTTCCATAGGCGATTTTCTTCCCATTTTCCCCTACGTCAAGTAATGTGAACTGACATTCTAACTGGTCAATCCAAAGCTCGATTTCTTCCTTATTATTATTATTATTAATATTAATATTGATGATTTTTTAAATTTATTGTTCTTGTTAAAAGAGTACTCTTTGTTTAAATCTGTTGTTACTTCATATTTTGTAATTATTTGTCTTTATATTATATGTATTCATTGTCGATAGTATCAATTGCTTACTTTTGCGATTTCCTTAGTTTATTTGTGCTATAAATGTAGGTTATTTGTAGGGTAGTTATTGATAGGGGTCACTTGAGGCATGCTATGCTTACAGGTACCTACCCGATAGCACTATCGTTAGTGAGTGCTGTACTGTATTTTATATATTATTTTGTAATAGTATAGATATCTTATCAATATTTGTATTTTGTACTATTTTAATGTCTTGTCATGTTGCAAATTTGATTTTAAATAATATTTTGACATTTAACATTTAGTTTCTTTATTCATGCAGAGTTTAGTAAAATTTGCCAGAACGTCCCGGACTTCCCAAACTTGACTACTTCCTTTAACGTGACGATAGTGCGTTGTTATATGTGCGATTAGTTTGCTTGGGAAACAGATTAACTTGCTCATGTAGTAATGTACACCCTATGTGGTGGATTGTGTTCTTTTATTTAATAATTTTCATTTTAGTAAACGTTGTTTCCACATAGCGATTTTGATAATTTAATTTGACTTTATATTGTCCTTGTCCCAATTTTGGTTTGTTTAGTTTGCAAGTTTTACATTTTAATTCTAACTGGTCAATCCAAAGCTCGATTTCTTCCTTCCCCTCTTCCCATAATCTGAATGGTAACATGCCCGTCATCCTACCTGTTCTGTTAGATAATTATACTCAATCCAAATTATTTGTCGAATCCCACTGCTTGCCACCAAAATGTAGTATTTAATTCTAAATCTTTTATGCTACTACTACAGGGGATAATTCGACAGTCATTTAGAAGTTCGTATATTTTATTTAACAGACTTCCTAGCTACCCTAATAATAGGTTCTTGGCTCGGGCCGAGATGAGTTCAAGACACAGATTGAATATTGTGATTAATCCTAAATAATTAAGTCAAAACCCTACTGTGTCTTTTCTTTAGACCAGGGCCTAATGAACCATATGCTCTTTGCCTAACTAAAACAAAAGTTATATTCGTTTCTCTACTCTTTAGGTTTTCCCACGTTTACTGAGCCTTTTCCCAATCCCAAGGCTATAACATATATAATCTATCTCCTCAATACATAGAATCTATTTATTCCTCTGACACAACTGTCGTTACTACACCAGTACCTCCACAATGACATAACATCATACAAATTACCGAATGAGATTACAAGGTCTCTCTCACCTATAAAATGGGTTCCACCACCCCGTTACTACACAATCTAGGTTTACAATCTTTACCTCAATCACACTATTGGGTTATGCTACCCAGTTACTTCACAATTAGGCTTACAATCTTTATCTCAATAATACTATTGGGTTCCGTCACCCCGTTACTTCACAATATAGATTTACAATCTTTACCTCAATAACCCTATTGGGTTCCGCCACCCAGTTACTTCACATTTAGGTCTACAACCTTTATCTCAATTACATCTTCTGAATTTACCCTCTAGTAACCCTGTTACCAACACGCTAGGTTACCTTTCCCCTTAATCAATTATCGTACTAACAAAAGATGAACCGTGCCTCAGACGCATACACGGAATGACTCTTTTAGACTTAATAATAACGCAACTCACATTGGACTAGTGTCCTTCTTCACAATTTCATTTTTACACAACTTCATAAATTATTCAAAGGGACTAGTGTCCATCCCTAGCTATAGATAATCTATTAGGCAACTGCACAACTGTTTCCCTCTTTAACTTACTGGTTGCCTCATTTATTAACAAAAGTATTCTTTCCCTCCCCTCTTTACTTTTACTCCTTTAATCTTTAATCTATTTGGCACTTAAACAACTGTTTCCCTCTTTACCTTTGGTTGCCTCATTTATCAACACAAGTATTCTTTCCCCTACCTTTTTAATCTTAAATCTCTCCTATCAGATCCTATATAATAACTCTTCGGCTGGTGCCGGTGCTAACAAAAATAACTAATTAATAAACACATCATCATCTTTATATATTCAGGTAAGTCTAAATTCTGTTTCCTTTAGTCTTGTCCTAGAAGGACACATCAATTTATATAGCAAACCACCATGTTATTCCACCACATCTCTCTTTCTCTCCTTATAATATGCGGGCCCAATATTGGTCCTTAAACAAATATATTCTGGTATGCTGGATCAGCTGGGTGTGTGTCTGGAACTGTGTTTAGCTGAGGGCAAGGTAACGGGAAAAGTGGGTTCCTGGTGTTCCTTTGTGCCAGGGCGAGAGGGAGAGCAAGTAGGTTGCAGTGTGTGGACCCGGTGAGAGGGGTGAGTGAACGGAACGGAACGGAAGTATATAGTAAAGGTGAGGCAAGTAATCAAATTTACCCTAGTGATACGACGTACGCCAAGGCCGATTTTACACTCCAGGTACCCAGTTTAACGTATGGGTGGGACGAGGCGAACACGAGAGAAGGCCTGCCCAATGACCATTCCTGGTGGCTTAACCAAGTTCTCAGTCTCCTGTGTTGATTGGTTGTAGGAAGCCACCAATCAGGCCCCTGAATTCATTTTAGCCACCATGAATCCAGGTACTCATTTTCGTATGAGTGAGACGGAACTGACAGGGAATGGAGTTTGTTCAACACTCCTGGGCTACTTGAACCCTGGTGGCAAACCAGGGAAATTGCACCCACCCCTAGGGCAACATCTGGTCAATGTTGGTACTGGGTGCAATCACCCAACCAGCTACTGCCTTTGCTGGAGCAGGACAACATGCCAAACCCACCCAGCAACTGCTGTGCTGGTACCAGGTGCGGTCACCCGGGGGGGGGGAGGGGGGGGGGGGGGAGTGACCCCTGGAGTCCGCCTTTATACTCTGGCCTCCCGCTCTCGGGCGCTCTGATTGGCTGGTGGCTTTGCCCGGCTGTACGTTCGCACTGACTTTTTGCTTCCTTCATCTCCTCTCTCTTCTCTTCATAGTAAGTTCCAGGGAGTTGATTATAACCCTCTTTTGGTGGCTTATTGGAGTACAGGGCTGGCACCGAGGTATTACTCAAAGGATAATCAGAATGAGTTCTTCGAGCAAAGAAAGAGAGTGACTTCTGAGGGGGAGTAAAAAAGTCCAGCTTCGCTCTCCGATAATGGAGGCCGCTGATTGGCTGGTGGGCGTGGCCTGGCACGTTGCAGCCGTGAGCTGTCAAACTCAGCTGTCTTTGCAAGTAAGCAAAAGGGAGCGCGGTGATTGGCGGAGGGCATTTCTACTATATACAATTATACATATATATATATATATATATATATATATATATATACTGTATATATATATATATACACTGTATATATTATTGACCACAACTTACAATAGTAATTTGAATTTCATAGGTAGTTTAGTACAACACAAAGATATAAAACATTATTATTGTTACTATATGCAGAACAACTGAGGTCCACACAATTTTGTTCCAAAGTTGCTTTATATAATTTACACAATATTTACACTGATGTGATATAAAAAAAAAAAAAATATACAATTTTAGATTATCATGGATGATTTCGCCTATTAACAATAAATCCTCTAAGGTGTTGCTTTGCTATGAATTTCTCATTTTGTGAAAGCGGACAATCTTGCAGGCCATGTATCTCGGTTTGAACGAGACCACAAACACACAAGCGTTCTCATGCTGTTGTATTGAAAATAAATATATATTGTACTTGTGTGGTTTACTGATAAGGAATGAGTATTTTTGAGAGCTAGCAGTATTCCTTTTGTGTAGGTGAGACAAAGACAATCAATAAATGAGGCCCAGCCAATACCTAAAGCTTCTCCGGGGTATTGTCCTGTTTGGTTGGTGTCTACAATATCCACCTGTCGAACACATACAGTATAATTATGCACACTCACGAACGATCATATACAGTATATATATACTGTATATATATATATATATATATATATATATATATATATATATATATATATACAGTATATATATATATATATATATATATACAGTGTTTATATATAAATATTCTTTGTTGGCTTTGGCTTGGAATTTCAATCTGCTGTAGTTCCTTGATGAACACTTTATATTCAGGTTTCCTTCCTCCACACCTTACCCTTACGATCTTCCAGCCTTTTCCACCATTAAGGGGGGAAGGGTTTATTTATTGGTCAATTTATATATTTGTAAAAAAATTGTTTAGTTTCCTCCCTAGACTTCCATCAAGTTTCTTCTAGATACATTTATAAATTTGTCGGTAGAGAAATTTCCCGGCCAAAGGCCGGTTTCTTCTAAATTTCAGGCTTGCTATCGTTTGCCAGGAAAAAAAAACGCACTTAAATGGCACGAAAGTTCTTATTATAGACAAAGAAATGGGGTGACACGTCTTAATATCAGCAAATTGATGGGCCAAACGTTCTAAAATCTCAAAAATAATGAGGCTAAACATGAGAGGGAAGGGGGGCCTATCACAACCAACTTAACTGTAAAGGTTTCCTCTCACCTCACTCACTTCTCGCCTACTTAAGTTTTATTTGTGTTTTTCTTTCCTGCAGCAGAACAACATGAGGTCTGGCCTCCCTTCTCCCTCATATTTAGTCCCATTAGTTATTGGTTTTTAAGCCATTCACCCTAAAAGTTTGGCAATTTAACCCCTCCAGCCCGGGTGTCCTTTTAAAAGGACACCGCGGCAGATGGGCCGGTACCCGGGTGTCCTTTTAACAGACAGTAAGCTTGAAAGCCTATTCAGCTTGGTCTGAACGCCGTGCGTCCGACGCATGTAAACAAAGACGTTCATTGCGTCACCGCATCTCCGAAAACTAGAAGGAGACGTCGGATCAATGTTGTTGTTGTATGATATGACGAAATTAGTGTCTGAAAAGCTCCGATATTGTCAACATCGCGGCAAAATTCGCTCTACGGAAATCGTCATCACAACTGAACCAGTTGACTTAGAGAGCTCTACTCAACGCCAGCCTACAGATTGGAAACCGCACTACGTTTAGGGATGCGTGGACAATTTCTAGCAGTTAAAATAACAAAGATACGGTAGCCTAGGCCTAGACTTTTTCGGCCAGATCGCCCGGATACGAGCTCCGTCATTTAGAAAGGCAGCCCGGGCCACGAGGGTTAAAGACCTTTCGTCCCATTTTGTTATCAATATTAAGATCTTTCGTGCAATTTAGTTGTTAAGTTTATTGCTGGCGAGCGTTAGCGAGCCTGTTATCCGGTGGCAACCGACCTTCGGACGGGACATTTTTCTAACGTAAAATTTACAAATATATGTTGAAGAGGGTCTTGGGATGTATGTTTAAGCTTGATGAAGGTCTAGGGAGGAAACTAAGAACATACTAAAAATATAAATAAAAAACAAATAAATACGCCCATCCCCCATAAGCTTTGTTGTCATTGTTGTTGTTGCTGTTGTTGCATATCCTTGGTTGTGTATGTGGATATTAGTGTTAGTGTCTCGCCTTCTTTGCTAAAATATATACTAATGTTGCCGCAATATTCCGATGTATATCACCACTATAGCACTATTCTAAATCACAAATGTTGCATGACAACAATGCCTATCCATCCGGGTAAATGCCAATGTGGAATTCTTAAGGGGGGAATGGCGTGTTTATTTTAATATTTGTTCACCGTTTTATTATTATTTTTAGTATCCTCGCTAGACCTCGATCAAGCGTTTAAAAAAAAAAAAAAACACCCCAAGACCCCCTTCAGTATAAATATGTAAAAAAATTTATAGAAAAAAGTCCCGGCCGTAGGCCGGTTACTACTACATTACAGGTTTGCTATCGCTTGCCAGGGAAAAAATCGACACCTAAATTGTACGAAAGGTATTAATATTGAGAAAGAAATGGGATTAAAAGTCTTAAAATCGCTAAACTACCCTATCCATCCCGGTAAAAGCAAACCCGGGATTCTTAACCCATTCTGTACCGGCGAAATGTGTTTGATTATATTCTAGCTACATTCAGAGTATTTTGCGCAATTTAAGAAGGATCTGTGGTTGTAAAAAAAAGGGGATCAGTGTGATGGTTCGAAGCCTGTTAATTACCGGAGGCCCTTTTGGAACTTAATACAATCGTCTAATGGTTGCCAGAGTTAGGTTAAAAAACACGTCGCTAGTACAGAAAGACTTAAGAGTAAAACTGTGCTATTCCTATACTACAAACATGAACCTAAACCTATTACGGCTGGATATAAAAGCTGCAGATCTAACAAAAGACAAGGGAGGAATAACACAACAGTTTTAACTCCTTGAGGATCACGACAGGCTTTGACAGTTTCTTTTGGCTATTATTTAACGATTATATTTAGATTAGGTAGGGTGTATGGCAGTCAGAGGGTTAATGGCAACAGTCTTCACCCTTTTATTTCCCACGGATCCTTCCTAAGTTGTATAAACTCGTCTAATGATAGCCAACATATACTGTCAAGGCGCGTCATGATCCTCAAGGGGTTAGAATATATTAAGACATGCATCAATAATATAACAAGGATGTAAGTTCTATCTTTCCATTTGGTATTTTACTGGAGCGGTTGATTGCCTTCCCAGCCTTGTAGATCATGGAGTGATCTTAGCGAAGACGTTAGATGTTCTCAGATTGGCTCTTGAGGCACTACACGAGGAGTTGGAGCCGTTGGGCTTAAAGGTCTCTTGGACTAAGGCCAAAGTGCAAGCATTTGATGACTTAATGGATGATGCAATGCAAGCTGTTCATGCATATATGGTGAGGACTTAGAGATCTTTTATAAATAATGTACTTATCTTGGTAGTTTGATCCATAATAGAGAGTCAGAGAGAATGGATAGTCGGGCTATGATGTCAATCGTTGCTTCAGCTTATCATATGGAGTTATGGATTTACTAAGCAATAATATACGGCGTTGTCGATACCTGTGCAGAAGGACGAAGTTGTTGATCTTTAACTCGCTGGTGCTCCCTGTCTTATTATATGGATTTACTACGCAATAATATACAGCGTTGTCGATACCTGTGCAGAAGGACAAAGCTGCTGATCTTATAGTCACTGGTGCTCCCTGTCTTATTATATGGATTTTAAACATGAACATTTTACAGCAAGTTGAAAAGACCCATTAACTTCTTTGGTACTAAATGTCTTTGCAAGATCATGGGTCACAAGAATGATTACGTCTCAAACCAGATACTACTCCATGAAAATGATTCAACATATATTAGCTGCATGGTCCGTGAACGTCAACTTCAGCTATATGGGCATATACTTTGCTCGCCTCCCTGAAGCAGACCCTGGTCACCAGGTGATCTCTACAGAAGACAACCTGGAGTGGAGGAGGCCTAGGGGAATACCATAGAACTCATGGCTTAGGCAAATCGGCCAATCATGCGATAGGATACTTGATATGGGTCAGGCAGATTCCTGGAGTGTTGCCCAGGAGGATCCCCTTGGGTGGAGTCGTAGGGGCGAGTGCAGCTACGCACTGTTATGGTGTACTTCCCCATTGATTGATTCATTGACAAATTTTGATATTTCACACATATATTGTACGTATCAGATGATGTATTTAACGCCTTACGAGCGGGCCTATCAGTAACTTCTACTACCCGCCCAGCGGGTGGTTTTACCCTAAACGACCTTGTTTCCGTGCTCTTTTTCATGCATAAACAAGAGCCAGAGCGTAATACAATTATGTATCCCTGAAAGGGCGTTAATTGAGCTTTCCAATGACAGCAGAACCATCCTTCAACGACCACTGGTTCTCTTGCAACGATCGTGCAACACGAAGGAAAAATGGCTAAAATAAGGTAATTTCCTTACATAATTCCCTGTGTAGCGAGGTAATGGGTGGGGATGAGTGAGGAGGGGAGGTTAGTCACGGCGGGGGGGACCGTGCCAAGCGGTCAGAGTGAACCTACGCTCCTCCCAACGCTCGTCTCTCTCTCAGAGCCAATTATGTGCTCAAAATTGCTACTGACTTAAGGCGGGCCCCGCCACATAGTCCTTTCTTTTTGTTTTTTTTGCTTTTTTCTTACAATTTAGGTAAAACAAAGGTTGCAAACTATAGCACTACTACGACCCCTTCTACTCCTACAGAAATCCCTATATCACGTGCTGTATGTGATCAAACAACTCACAATAGGTGTGTCTGCAGTTGCTATAAAGAAAATGTTTTATATATTTTGTGTATTTTTGGATTTAGGTGATTATGAATTAAGGTGAAATTATTTTGTAGAATTTTACGACTGTGACAACATGCTGCAACCAAACAAAGTTGGCTAGAGTAAATTGGCTTCATAGGACTTGTAGTGTTTTTAATTACCTTTCCAATGGTATATACACTATTCCTATAGGCCCAATAGAAATTTTAGAGTAACATCCGAAAGTGCGACAATATAGGTTCTGAGAAAAACATGTGAAAGTCTAAGGTAATTAGGTGAACATTTTTACTTTTGTTCTTTTAGATTTACAATATTTTACGCAGGAACATGGCAAAGTAGAAGATAAAGCATATGGGAGGTTGTAGAGTAGCTTACGCTCTTTCGATTTATATAGGTATGCTCCTCGTATGACCAGTAGTTACTGAGCATGTTAATTTCAAAGTTCGCTATATAACGTTTTCAGAATTACAGGAAAAGTTTGGAAAACATAAAAAAACACTATTTCCAATGGGTTTTCACTAATAACATTTCACTGGCTTATGAAGGGATGTTGACTCTTGTTGAGTAAACACCTATTGGTATTTTCAGGATTTTGAGTTTGTTAAGCCTAAATTAACCGGTCGGCCCCCTTAAGTCCAGCCCTCCAAAGAGGGGTTAATAGGCATCCTTACTAAAGTACTTTGAATATCCTAAACAAAATTGATTAATAAAACAATATAAAAAGTTAATTTATCTAAATTTCACTTGTTAACTACCCCAACAGATATCTTCTCTTTCACAAATGTTGGTGGTTGAGTTACCCCCCCCCCCCCAACCCCCTGCTCCACCCCCTGCTAACACCAAAGTTAGGGGTACTTCACACAGTCAGGAATGCGAGCTAGAATCACTAGGAGTAGCTGAGAATTCGGATTCCTGGGCCTATTCGCGGTGAAAATCGATGACTCCTAGTGACTCTAGCGATATCCTAGTGATTCCTGTTGACTCTGACTCCAAACCAGTCCCGGCCGATTGTCCCTGTCCGACAAAATGTTCGCCGTGTTTAAGGTTCTCGCCGCAAATCGGACCTTTCCCAGTGATCCCCAGTGATTCCCCAGTGACTCCCAGTGAGTCCTGCTGATTCTGGTGAGAACTGAAACTGAAATCGAAACCTGTCCGCGAATCAGATACAAATCACCGAGAATCACCAGGACTCACTGGGAGTCAATGGTGAATCACTGGGAATCAACTGGGAGTCACTAGGAATGGTCTGATTCGTGGCGAGAACTTTAAACACGGTGAACATTTTGTCGGACAGGGCCAATCGTGCGAGTGGTTTGGAGTCACTGGGAGTCTAACAGGAATCACTAGGATATCGCTAGAGTCACTAGGAGTCATCGATTTTTCACCGCGAATAGGCCCAGGAATCCGAATTTTCAGCTACTCCTAGTGATTCTAGCTCGCATTCCTGACTGTGTGAAGTACCCTTTAATAAATATATTATTCATATAAACCTGTAATACTTCTCACGTGAAAGTATAATATACACTGACAGTATATGGGTAGTTAACTTTTCTTGGTCAAACATTATAAATAGGCCTAGTATTAACCTTTGTAAGTACAATTTCCCACAAGACATTGTATTCACCCAGTGATTGTGTGTAGAGAAGGAAATTACGGTAGTTGAGGTAATTAATAATGTGAACAATGTATGGTCAATGTTACAATACCCTACTTGTAGTCTACAAGTTCTGAAATCCCCTTACCTAACATAATGAGAATGGTGGATACGTGTTTGTATGTGTTTTAAAATGTCAAGTTCGTTTGGTGGTGGACAGTGGAGTTGGGATTACTACTTCGAGGGGCGTTGTAGTCGCCGGGGTAAACTTTGAGCCAGCATAATCATGGCTTGGTTGTTTAGGGGCCGTTGTAGTCGCCGGTTAATAATCTAGAAGTTGTGCAACTCCCCTGACCTAACCTAAGCAAACTAACACAACCTATAAGTGTTACCTATATTAGGTAATCGTATGAAATATTACAGAACTCGGTAACGAATGAAAAGAAGAAGGTTGGAAGGATAAACTATCCACTATTTAGACAATAGTTTAAATATATTTGTTTCATAAAGTATAGTAAGCATGGATATTATGACCTTACGGTACATAATGATACAGACTTATCGTATTATATTAATGTCTGTAATGATGTATGAATACAGTCATAATACTTAATGATGATATTAGAGGACTGTAGTTATAGCCTACAAGAGACATACTTGAGGAAAAATTAATTTCAATTATAGGGTCAAACACACAATGGGAGCCATGCCTGGCATACTCGCATCTCATACCTAACAAATCCCAGTGATGCTCGGTGACTTCCAGTGACTCCTATCTAATTCCCAGTGATTCCTATATTACTCCTATCGACTCGTATATTACAGTAATCCGAAATTTTCAAATTTTCAATAACTCGCACTTCATTCCTGGTTTTAGCCACGTGATTCCTGGTGATTCCCAGTGACTCCCAGTGATTCGCAGGTACACTCCCACTGGTTCCTACGGTGTTGTGAGTCCACAGGGAATTGCAGACATTCGCGGTGTATTCCCAGGAATCACCAGGAATCATTCCTCCTAGTGATTTTAGCTCGCATTCCTGACTGTGTGAAGTACTCTTTACCTGAGTGTGTCTGGATAAGAGGATAATTATATTCTCCACCAAAACTACCAGATAAAGCCTTCCACCTCCTCCGCCGACAACGCCTTTTTTAACTTTTACTACCATTATTATTATATATGACTAACTACTTCCTAGCCCCTTTTGTACCAGCAATTTTTTATTTTTTTTTTCCAAGCTATATTTAGATGATTTTATGCAGCTTAAGAATGATATGTGGTAGTAAAAAGGGTTAATTAAGATAGTTCGAAGCTTGCTGATTTCTGGAAGCCCTTCTTAACCCACTGAGCCCCAGCTAGTTAATAATAAATGTACCACCCAGGACCGGCAGGTTTTGAAGAAAAAAAACAATCCAAAAGTCGGAATTAACATGGGGAAATGGGTAGGCAAAAACAGGCAAAAACAGGGTTTTGCACGCTCACGCGCACGCAGTTGGAATTTGAGAGTTTTCAACCATCGGCGTTGTTGCGTGGGATACTTACACAGTTCTCATACAAATCTGAGCCCTCTAGGTGCCATAGGACCGGAGTAATTAACAGTGACGCAACGTATGTGACGTTGGGACTGGCAGAAAAATACATTGCCGACGCAAACAGTGCGTCGCTGGGGCTCAGTGGGTTAAACTTAATAAAATGGTCTAAATAGAGCTAAAATAATACTTACAATACGTCTCCGGTACAGAACGGGTTAACTTTGTCTAAGGAGTTATTGGTCATAGCGAGTTTTGTATAACCTAACTAAACAAAATTATATATATTAACGATGCTCTAATCTATTTTTTTTTTTTTTTTTTTTTTATTAATTTCACCACAACACCAAACACCTCCAATGAAGTAAAGGAAAGCATAATTATATGTGATCTACCAGGATTCAGAAGTTGTGTTTCATATTTAACCTATTAAGGACCAGGGACATCCTTTTCATCACATTCTGCCAACTAATAGACAATTTTATTCAGCTTAGGAAAGATCTCTAGCCATAATAAGGCTTCAAACTATCTCGAGAAACCCTTTGAACTACCACAGATCCTTCCTAAGCTGCATAATATCGTCTAACTATACAGTAGCTAGAATAATATTAATATGACGTCAGCGGTACAGAGAGGGTTAAAAAGGCACAGTTGATTTACTATATTTAAGGGGGTAGTGGTTATTTATATATCTATTTATTAAATTATATATTTATGTTATAGTAACCTCGCTAGACCTCCATCAAGCTAAACAAAAAACCCTAGACCCCCCTTTAAGATTAATGTGTACAGTTTTCGGTAGAAAATTGTCCTGCCCGAAGGCCAGTTCCTCCTAAAATTACAGGCTCGCTATCGCTCGCCAGGAAAAAATAGACACCTAAATGGCACGAAAGATCTATATATGGACAACAAATGGGGCTAAAGGTCTTAAAATCGCCAAACTAATGGAACGAACGTCATAAAATGTCAAAGCTAATGGGACTAGACATGAGAGAGAAAAAGCAAGTACCTCCCCCTTAAGGTGTCTTAGTAAAGGTGTTTATTTTGTTGTTCTATTTTATATTCCAACTACTCCCTCTCGGGCGTAGGCTGAGTGCCTGTACATTCCACAACTCAACACGGTGAAACCCGTGAGATCTTGTTCCAGTCTAAGGAGTGAGACATGTGAAGCACCCACTCACGGTTTGAAACAGCCCCATCTTTGAAGCTGCTTCACCATTCGTGCTTCACTGTCTAATCCCGTAGATGCAGACCTTCATTCTCAGAACGCCACCTAGGCATTGTAGCATATTTTGAATATGGAATATTCATACAGTGCTACTTAATCAGGGAACAATGAGGGTATTTTTATTGCGTTACGACACAGGCTTTGTGATAATGCACTGATACTAGGTACAGCACAAATTCCATCCCAATAATATCTTCCCATTGACATATCAGGATTTGAACCCGGGTCCATTGGATTACCAGTCCAGTGGCCACAGTCTTACATAATAATGTGTCCATCTAATCAACCCGAAGATGTTTACATCACTCTACCAAGGGTCTCACTTGTTCTCTCTGAAAAGCATTGAAATTTTTCTTTTCCCTCAGGGGGGTTGGGATTTGGGGTGGAGGGGGGGGGGGGGGGGGGTCGGTGGATGATCTGTTTGTTTGTTTTATCCTGGGGCCCCTTCTCCCTCATGTTCAGCCCCATCAGTTTTGACATTTTAAGATGTTTGGCTTATTAGTTTGGCGAGTGAATTACGTTACCATGTTGTTGTAAATGTTAAGACCTTTCGCGCCATTTACTTTAGGTGTACTTACTCTTTATGGACCCCCTTCTTCCTCATGCTTAGCTCCATTAGTTTTCAGAGATTTTAAGACTTTCGCTCCATTAATTTGGCGATTTTAAGACCTTTTGTGCCACTTAGATGTTGATATTTTCCTGGTGAGCGCTAGCGAGCCTCTAATTTTAGGCCGGGACATTTGTCTACCAAACTGTATACAAATATGTCTTGATAAGCGGTCTAGGAGGTATTTTTTGTTTTACCCTTGATGGAGCTCTAGCGAGGAAACTAAGAAATGTATAAATGTATAGATTAAAATGTAACCATTACCCCCTATTTCAACCTTTGATTTGTAAATAATGGCAAACAATATAAGCAATAATTCAATACTTAGCTTCATGTTATCATACAGAGATATAGCTAAAACCCCATCCCTAGCAATAGCTTGATGGAGGTCTAGCGAGGAAGCTAAAACATACATGCTATTTTAACTATCTTTGAGTAAATAATGGGAAACAATAAATACAATATTTCAATGCATATTTGCATGCTATCATACAGATATATAGCTAAAGCCCCATCCTTAACAATATCTTGGTAACAATGGCAGGTGTGGGCATATATTTCAGAACAACAGTAACATAGATATAGCTAAAGCCCCATCCTTAACAATATCTTGGTAACAATGGCAGGTGTGGGCATATATTTCAGTACAACAGTAACATAGATATAGCTAAAGCCCCATCCTTAACAATATCTTGGTAACAATGGCAGGTATGGGCATATATTTCAGTACAACAGTAACATAGATATAGCTAAAGCCCCATCCTTAACAATATCTTGGTAACAATGGCAGGTATGGGCATATATTTCAGAACAACAGCAACATAGATATAGCTAAAGCCCCATCCTTAACAATAGCTTGGTAACAATGGCAGGTATGGGCATATATTTCAGAACAACAGCAACATAGATATAGCTAAAGCCCCATCCTTAACAATATCTTGGTAACAATGGCAGGTGTGGGCATATATTTCAGTACAACAGTAACATAGATATAGCTAAAGCCCCATCCTTAACAATAGCTTGGTAACAATGGGGGGGGGGGGCAAACAATAGCGATCCTGGCAGTTTGGTGGAATTTTGTTTATACTTGATCGAGGCCTAGGGAGGAACTAAAATACTAATTAATAGATACATAAATACATAAATAACACCTACCCCCTTAATGCTATCAATAGACAGAGGTTTCGATTCCCGATAAAATCTGTTATTACTATTCTATTAATGAGTTTCTTTGACTACTTTATTCCAAAATTTAGATATGATATTTATGGATGATTGAAAAGGTGGTCTTTTCATCACACTCCAAAATATTTGTCCTATAATTTTTTGGGTTAGGATATGGGTCGAGTTGAGAGATGGTTGTCATCTTGGGTACCTGCATAGCTTGTTTTTGTCCATTCTTTATCGATTCGAGATTGTTGTTATTCCTCAAAAAGGCCAAACACAGATATCACATGAAACGTATTGATCAAAGAAAATGGTATACATGAAGACAGGAGGTACTATACCAACACACCTGGGAGCATCATAGCTGCCGCACAGGTCAATACTTCTGCCCGCGCCAGACTGCCTGGAGTTGGCCCAACAATCTTGACTTATTTCAAACCTTTATTACTTCTGTTTACGCTGTAAATCCTTTGTCTCCATTGGGCTCCACCGATCATAACCTTATCTCTGTTACTAGACCAGTCAAAGTAGGGCTGGACTTAGAACAAATTGCAATAGAAGGTTTTTTGGCTTTAACTTGTTTATTAGGTCCCTCTGATGAACATATAAAAAGTCTCCAACTTTTGGACACCGGGAAAGTGGTTAATTTGCATAAATTGAAGATGGCCGCCGTCCAAAGCTTCAATTTACAGATAACTTTTTTCTGGTTGCTCCTAGACCCTATAAATGTATTACAAACAACGTTTTTTGGCTTTAACTTGTTTATTAGGTCCCTCTGATGAACATATAAAAAGTCTCCAACTTTTGGACACCTGGAAAGTGGTTAATTTACAGCCAAAAAACCTTACAGCCAAAAAACCTTCTATTGCAATTTGTTCTAGGTCAAGCCCTACCTTTACTGCACATTATTGTCTATTACATTTTGCCTAGGCCTATACTAATCCCATCATCTTGTTTCTTGTTTCAACAGATTGGTGCGACATCTACCGAAGCCATGGAAGAAGAGGTGGTGCATAATCCCTGCGGCATTTGCTCAAACACGTTAGACGAAGGAGAAACAGTCAAGCTGAGGGCGAAGGGAGCAGATACTATCAACAAGGCCAGTACTGAACGTGGAACGCCATCAATTACCGTGTCCGAGGGCCAAACGGTGCACATTGATTGCCGAAAGAAGCATGTCAATACGAAGCCAAATAGAATTCCTGGGAAGCAGAAGAAACGTCCTGAAAAACATGCTCTTCGTTTTCAGACACCAGACTTTTGTTTTACAGAGAACTGCTTTTTTTGTGGTACAAAAATCTATTTGGACACAAAGCATGATTCAGAAGAAGTGTATCCAGTACGCACCTTCAACTTTCAAAGGACAATACTTTCTGCATGTGATGCCAGGGCTGATGAGTGGGCTGACACTGTTAGAGGCCGAATTAACTTTGCACGCGATCTTCCAGCAGCTGACGCAATATATCACAAGCAGTGCAGCTCAAATTTCCAGACACATAGGCAGATCCCCTCCAAATATCGTGATTCCGCAGACAGTGAACCTCCTCGCAAGGGTCGCAAAGTAGATGCCTCACGAGAGGAAGCATTTCTACTCGCAATCGAGGACCTAGTCAGTGGCAATGATGATGAACAGACTACAGTGGTTGATCTCGTTGATAGAATGTCCCAGTTGTGCCCTGATGTTGAAGCGTATAGTGTAAAATACATGAAACAGAAACTTATTTCATATTTTGGGGATGAACTGGTTATTAGTAACGTGCATGGACGCAGCGATATTGTAACTGTCAAAGAAAGTGCTGCAAAGATTTTGCAACAATTCAAAGACTCACCACAGACTGATGATGAGGAAGCAGAACAAAGAAAGATAGTCAGGGCTGCGGCACGGTTGATCAAAGCAGATATAAAGAACATTGATACTTGTAGAGATTTCTATCCAGATCCTTCTGAACTCCTGTCGCTGGAAAAGAATGTGGCGTACGTTCCGCAGTCCCTTCGTATATTGCTGCAAGAGACGTTCAGTGGCAAGTCATGTGATCTTGAAGTTGCATCAATTGGACAAAGTATCGTGCAACTTACCAGACCAAGGGCCATTGTAGCACCCATTCAGTATGGATTGGCGGTTCAAATGCACCAGCACTTTGGTTCCCGCTTTCTTGTGGACAGTTTACACAGCCACGGCTTCTGTCTGCCTTACGCAGAAGTTTTGAGGTTTTCGAAGTGTGCTGCCAATTTCAGGGGCACCAACATATCCACTGCAGGCAGGTTTGGACTGTTCGTTGCAGACAATGTTGATCACAACTTGCGTACGCTTGATGGGCGAGGAACATACCATGGTATGGGTATAATTGTTGCTGTCACCCCTGAAGTAAGAGACACAACATCAATACCAAGATTGCAGTCACCTGAAAACAACTTCACGGCAGCTCAAATTGAAATCAAATACTACCGCAGTGTTCGCAAGAAGGGTGGGCCTCTCGAATTTAGAAAGCTTGACCCAATTTCAGCATCTGACAAGCTTGAAAATCTGGACATACTGTGGAAAACGTCATGGTTGCTTCGACCAAAACGACCAGGCTGGTCCGGCTTAATGCAGAGTGTGTGCCATGGACCACACCCAGGGAAATCATCCGTCCATTTCTTGCCCATGATTGACATGGACCCTACGGACATGAGTTGTATTTACTCAACACTTCACTTCGTTGCTGCGGAAAGCCATCGCCAGGGAACGACGCCAATGCTGACATTCGACCAACCGCTTTATTGGAAAGCGAAGACGATCATTGTTCATGAGAAGGAAGGAAGCGAACTGAAACCCATTGTTTTGAACCTTGGTGGCTTTCACTCTGTGATGAGCTTTTTGGGATGCATGGGCCATGTTATGGAAGCATCTGGGCTTAAGGAGGTTTTGGAACTTATATACGCTGAAAATGCTGTGACCCAAATGCTGAGTGGGAAAGCCTATGCACGAGCAATCAGAGGCCACTTCTTGGTTGACACAGCCTTGAGTTCGATTGTGTTAGGCAGGGCATACGGTGTCAACCTCTCAATGGTAGATGAGGAAAGTGACGCATGCAAGGACTTCCAGGAGGCTGCAGATCTTTTGGATAAGCTGTTGCGTGAAGACGTTTCACCGGATGAAGTCTGCAGTAAAGACGTTTTCAACAGAATTTCTGAAAAACTTAAAGCTGAGAAGAGCTCCTTAGCAGAGCATAAGATGGGAAAGCTATGGATTCAATACATGGACATGATTGACCTGCTGCGTCGCTTCCTGAGGGCACTGAGAATGGGCGATTTCCTACTGTACCTCGGAACACTCCAGGAGATGTTGCCGTACTTTGCAGCGTGTGGTCATAACAATTATGCCAAGTCAGCCCATGTGTACATTCAAGACATGATTGAACTTGAGCAGCTCAACCCAGACATGTTCTGTCAATTGAACTCCGGTCTATTTGTGATCCGCCGAAGTGATCGGCTGTGGGCAGGACTGCCAAGCGACTTGGTTATAGAGCAGGTTTTGATGCGCTCTTTGAAAACGAATGGTGGATTGACACGTGGTAGGGGCATGGAGGAAACGCAACGCCTGCGCTGGTTACTTGCTATGCCAGCCTGCGCTGAGGTGAGTGAAGTTATGCAAGAACTGACAGGGAAGCATTTCCACACCTCTGAGCAGCACAAAGAAATGACTGAAGCAAGGCGTGAACGAGATAGGAAGGACACAGAGAAGGTTCTCGCATTCTTCAAGGATTATGATCCATTTCAAGAATCAAATGAACTCAGGAATATTGCCAACGGTGTGACAGGACCAGCCTCGGCCAATCCTCATTTACTGTATGAGGTTGGTATGAACATTGTGCAGAAGATGGAAGGTAGCAATGCTTTTGACTTTTCATTTAGGAAGAAAGATCAAGTTGAGTCGTTGGGTGCAAAGGTTACAATCAGTGCTGAAAAAGTACCAATCGACCCACAGCTCCTTTTCCAGAGGCTCCTCATCTTTGCTAATAACAGGGACTTAGGTGTTGAAGAGGTCTTTGCGTATGAGTTGTCTAGCTACCCTACTGCTCTGTTCGATAAGTGGGGGAGGCTCAGGGAAGCCAATAAACCACAGCTAGGAGATGAGATAGCTGCTGTTGTTCCCAAGTCGTCATTGGAATCATTTGAGGAAGAAAGGACTGTGACCCATGTTCTGGATGGTGGTTCCTTATTGCAAAGGATTCCATGGAAGAAGGGTGACACATTTGAGGACATTGCAAGCATGTACATGAAGCATGTTTCCAAAAACTTTCTCAACCCGGTGGTTGTATTCGACGGTTATAAATCAGGACCTACTACCAAGGACATGACACACAATCGACGATCAAAAGGAGTCTTTGGTCAAAAGGTGATGTTCACTCCAACCATGCCCCTTCGGTCAAAAAAGGAAAACTTCTTGTCAAACTCGGACAATAAGCAAAACTTCATTGACTTATTGTGTGAAACATTCAAGGCAAATGGAATTGGCTGTGTCAATGCGCCAGCAGATGCAGATGTCATGATTGCGAAGAAGGGAATTGAGCATGCAAGGGAAACCGTGACATATGTGATAGGTGAGGACACAGACTTGTTGGTGCTGTTGTGTCATTATGCGGAACGAGGGATGAATGATTTGTACTTCAAGTCGAGCAAGGAAGGTGGGAAATGTTGGCATATTAACTCAGTAGCAGAAGCTCTCGGTGAAAGCATCTGTCGTGTCCTGCCAGTTGTCCATGCACTCTGTGGATGTGACACAACCTCACGACTGTATGGTATTGGTAAAGGGGCTGCCTTGAGGAAAGTGAGGGAAGACAACGGTTTCTTGAAATGTATAGAAGCATTCTGTTGCCAAAGTGGAAGTAAAGACGCGATATCATCAGCTGGTGAAAAGGCCTTGGTTTATTTGTACGGGGGAAAAGGAAATGACACCCTTGACGGACTGCGAAAGACAAAGTTTTGCAACAAGGTGGCAAAAAGTTCAACTACCGTTGAAGTTCACAGCCTTCCCCCAACAACCGATGCAGCCAAATACCACTCGTTCCGATTTTATTGTCAGGTCCAGGAATGGATGGGGAACTGTGTGGACCCCGAGAAATGGGGCTGGTGTCTGCGGAAGGGACAGCTTGAACCGAAGACGATGGATTCGCCAGTGGCTCCTGATTCACTACTGAAATTGGTCAGATGTCAGTGTAGGGGTTGCCCCTACACTCAACGCTGACACTCAACACTGTAGTTGCAAACGGAATGAGCTTGAATGTTCCAGTGCATGTGGTCAATGTAAAGGACTCTGTCAAAATAGCAACTTTGATGCAAGCACCGATGATCCAAGTGAATACGAACTCCTATCATGAATTACATAATTGGCTCTGAATGACGTCATACTACGTCATGTTTTTTGTTTTTTTTTTATAAAAAAGAGGGACAACAGGTCAAAAAACCCATACAAGCACAAAGTGCCTGTGTCACCCCTTGTGAAAGAGACAGTTCAGCCTGTCTGTAAGGTTTTTCGGCTGTAAATTAACCACTTTCCAGGTGTCCAAAAGTTGGAGACTTTTTATATGTTCATCAGAGGGACCTAATAAACAAGTTAAAGCCAAAAAACGTTGTTTGTAATACATTTATAGGGTCTAGGAGCAACCAGAAAAAAGTTATCTGTAAATTGAAGCTTTGGACGGCGGCCATCTTGAATTTATGCAAATTAACCACTTTCCCAGTGTCCAAAAGTTGGAGACTTTTTATATGTTCATCAGAGGGACCTAATAAAAAGGTTAAAGCCAAAAAACCTTCTATTGCAATTTGTTCTAGGTCCAGTTAAATTATTGCTAGATTTACTGGACTATACCTCTCCTATCTCTCCAGTGTGGCCATCTGACCTTCCCAGCCAGCGACGCTTGAGGCACTTTGGTGCTGCTGATTGGAAGGTTCTTGGTTAGCACTTTCTGACATACGGAGCCCTGTATGTTTATTTTAGAGTTAGAATTAAGAGTTGAAGGAGTGCCAAACTACCCAGGCGGCGAAGCAGACCAGCAAGCGAACCAGCGAGTGGGAAACCAGCTCGTCCGCATACCAGCAAACAAGCCTTCACACCTGCGTGCACCATAGGAGACCCTGCAAACTACTTCGATGACCCGACGCTATGACGTATGATCGACGCCAGGAGCCTCCATTGGACCACGCACCTGCTACGCAACTCGAGGAGCTGTGATTGGGGCGCGCACCATCACCCGCCTCCTGATTCGTTCCTACACCATCATTGTTTAGTATATAAGACCCGAGTAGTGGGCATTCAAATCAGTCTCATTTGGAGTTGGGAAGGTGAACTTGCAGCTGGAGGAAGACGGGGTGAAGTATTATAATGGGTTTGTGACTGTCAGTCAGATTATATAAGTGTGTGTTAAGTGTGTTCGGTGTAAACACTTACGTTATGTTGGTTAGTGAGATATGTGATTGGGAATTAACATTAACGCTACTATTGTGTACTTAACTATTTGATTGGGAATTAACGTTAACGCTACTATTATGTACTTAACTATTTGATTGGGAATTAACGATAACGCTACTATTATGTACTTAACTATTTGATTGGGAATTAACGTTAGCGCTACTATTATGTACTTAACTATTTTAGTTGACTGACTTGTGGACTAAAGCAACTCTTTAAGTAGTTGGGTTATGATGAAAGTAATACTATTGTTTTATATTAATACTTAAGAGTCCTTTAATTTTTTTTAATTTTTTTTTTCTATGTGATTGAGGGAGGCAAAAGGCATAACTGCCTATAGCGAGTGCCTCCCCCATAGTTGAAAGAGTGACAGGGCCAAAATCAAGGGACGTTCGAGCCAAAATGCCTGGACACACGGAGTTTGAAGCAATTTAAGTCATAGGAAGAGGGAAAGACTGATTCTGGGAGAGAGTTCCAGAGCTCAGCTGTTGAGTAGAAGAAAGTTTGAGAGTAACGTTTCACTCTTGGGTTGGAGAGTTGCAGAGCAGGGGTGGGATTGAGTTGCAAGACGGGTACCACGTGCCCTACGTAAAGGAGGTGGTATGCACTGGGATAGCTCTGAGGAACACTGATTATTATAGTAGCGATAGAATAGCGAGAGAGATGCAACATTGCGGCGTAGAGAGAGAGAGATTGCAGAGAGTTGGTGAGTGGACGGGAGTTAATGATACGAAAGACCTTCCTTTCAACTTTGTCTAGGAGAGCGGTGTGAGAGGAATTTAATTAAGCTTACATTGCTTAACGGTGCTTAGTACGGTGATGCTATTGTCTCTTATTAGTAATATCGCCTTAGACTAACATGGCTGTTTTAATGTTACTTCAAGTGATTTCCTAAGCTGAAGAAAATTATTTTAGCTTCAAAATATTATTTTTGCTTTTCATATTATTTGAGTGAGACCTGAATCGAATCATGAAGCGATCCTGTAACTTAATTTACTCATAATCAAACCTCAATGTTACGTGGTTAAGAAATACATTTAACTAATTATTAAATATATATCTAACTTTTTATGTGACTTTGATATTAATCCTGATGATAATAATAATATAATACTATTAACGTAAGACAAGAACCAAGAATAATTACATTAAATATAAATAAAAGGACATATAAGAAAACTAGCTATTCATTTCAAAAAGGGTAAGAGACAGAAATATTCTTACTTTAATATTTATCTTTCAAGACTTTTTATAGAATTAATAGTCCTTCTTTAGATATAACTTATTCGGTTCATAACCATAGCCTACTAAGCTGCAGTTAAATAATAATTCTTTATAAATACTACATTACTTTAATTAGTTTCAGTATTTTTCATAATTAAAGAGTATCAGTCAATAAAGGATACCAAGTCCTAAGATCCAAAAGGAAAGGAAGCAACAATAGGAAATAATTTTATTAGATTTTACTTTTGTTTTGAGCTGACTGATACCTTAATATATATCTCTGTGCTATCTAGATTCATCAAGTTAACCACTTGAGGATCAAGATACGTAACAGAAGAGTGGCGACCTCGCCAGGATTCGTTTCATACAGTTTCACTCAGTTTCATTACCGTTTCACTACTTAAAAATCAAATATTAATCATGCCTCATCTAATTAATGACTAAGATGCTCGAGTTTTCATAGAATCAGAACCCACAGCCCCTGATATTGACTGTCTGTCAAAATCCGAACTGAAAGTGCTTGCCTCACATCTCCAAGTAACTGTCTCAAACATGTCCAAAGTAGAGGTGGCTCAGACCATAAAAACCCAACTGTTCCCTGTAGAAGGCGGGGAGGGTGACGGAGCAGTTGGTTGGGTCCCGAGTAAACCTAGCCAACTTGATGAACAATTGCCACCTTGTTTGACCGGTGATCAAATATTAGAACTAGCCAGAATGAAAATAAATGCCGATGCCGAACAAGCCAGACTAAAAAAAGAACTAGCCTGAATAAATATCGAAGAAGCCAGCATAAAAGCCAGAGCAACGACCGAACAACGTGAATATCAAAATCGTACGGCTCAACTAAATGTCAATACAAATGCTCCCTTAATTGCTCCCCCTCTGGGATTGACTATGACTAGTGTCATTCCACCTTTCACTGAGGATAATTTGAAGGATTTCTTTGTTTTGTTTGAGGAAGTTGCTGGAGGTATGAAGTGGACAAGAGATCAATGGCCTTTTATGTTACAAACCGTTTTGACAGGGCAGGCTCGAGCCACGTATTTGTCAGAAGTAGCAGAGGTTAGGCAGGATTATGACAATCTCAAAGAAGCTATTCTAAAAACCTATCAATTACAGCCTGAGCCTTACAGGCAATCTTTCCGTAAAAAACAGAAGAAAGTAGAAGAAACCCATAAGGTATTTTGCCAGGACCATGACTAAAACTTTCAATCATTGGGTCAAGAGTAAGAAAGTCACAAGCTACAACGATCTGAAGGAGTTGGTCCTGTTAGAAAATTTCCTATGGAAAATTGATTCTTCTGTATCCTATCATTTAAAGGGGAAAAAGGTAGATTGTCTTGCCGACGCCGCTGACATGGCTGACACATACGTGCTCAACAACAAATTTCGTGGAAAGAAGCCCTACGATAATTCTAGTTCTAATTTTAAGTATCCCAATCACAAATCTGACAGACCCAGTCACAAGCCTATAAAGTCTTACCCAGCTAGCCAAAATAGAATTGTTCCCCCAACTAAAAATGCGACTCAGGGCAATGGTAACAGAGGTGGGCCCCAAAGTAATAGTAATGCTCAAAGAGGGAACGTTCCCATATCCCCTAAAGTATGTACTTTTTGTGGCAAGAAAGGCCACCTAGCTTATCAGTGCTGGGCCACGGAGAAAACCGAGAGATCGGGGCAGACAGTTGCCGCCATATCTCAAACTCCATATGTTCCTTTAATGCAGGACTCCCGACAGAAGGAGTACCTAGCACAAAAAGTTCCTTTAATGCAGGACTCCCGACAGAAGGAGTACCTAGTACCAAAAGTTCCTTTAATGCAGGACTCCCGACAGAAGGAGTACCTAGCAGCTAACGTAAACCATCTAGAAAGTGGTGTAGTAGCATGTGTGGTGCAACCCACTAGGGTTAAGCCAATAATAATTTCACCATCAGTGCAGGGCAGTTATCGTCCCTTTATTTCATCTGGCAACGTGAGATTAAATGGTTGTATGCATGAGGTAAAAATTCTGAGAGACACAGGTTCTACTAGCACCCTCATGGTGAATCCTTACACTGAGTGCCCACCTGGCGAACCAGTTGTAATGAGAGGTGCTGGAGGCCAATTTTATGCACACTTGGTAAAAGGCGAAATTGAATGTGAGTTACTACAGGGTGAGGCCACCATAGCTTTGTGTAGGTCCCAAGATATGCCTGTGCCTGGTGTAACACTCCTTTTGGGGAATGATGTAGCAGGTGAGAAGGTCCGACCAGACCCCATTTTGTCACTTTCCCCTGTTAACGAGCCACTAACCGGTGAGCTCGAAAAGGAGATGCCAACAGTTTTCCCTGTGTGTGCTGTCACATGTTCAATGTCTCAAGTAGCAGTTCCCTCAGACAGAAATGTACCGAATGTAAGAGTTGATGAAAGGGATGATGAGAGTGTGAATGACGCTCCAACTGTGCCTGATGATGTGACTGAGGTGGATTTATCTGACACCTTTATGGCTCATCTTGACCCTAACAATGACCATGAAACCCCTCCAAATTGTCCTAGTAGCCTGGTAGAGCTACAGAGAGATGATAGTGAATGCAAGGAGTTAGCTGCCAGGGCCGTGAGTGAAGAGGAATGTGAGAAGGAGGGTGGTGAATGTTTCTACCTCAAAGGAGGAGTATTGTGGCGTAGATGGAGACAGCCACACAGACCAATCGATGACGGGGCCTGGGACGTCCATCAAGTAGTAGTCCCCAAACCTTGTCGCAGAGATATCTTGGAAATGGCACATTGTATACCATTGGCAGGACACCTAGGTGTGAGAAAAACTCTAGACAGAATCAGAGCCCACTTTTACTGGCCAGGAATGCGTGCAGATGTAGTGGAGTTTTGTAGAGTGTGTCACACTTGCCAGATGACAGGAAAACCCAATCAGAAGGTGCCTGTACATCCTCTGGTGCCCTTGCCCGTCTTCGAGAATCCTTTTACTTGGGTGGTAGTGGACATTGTAGGCCCATTGCCTAAGACTTCCCAAGGTAACATTTATTTATTAACTATTATGGACATGGCAACTCGCTACCCAGAGGCTATACCCTTAAGGACTACCTCTGCTCCAACTGTTATCAAGGAACTGCTCAAATTCTTCACCAGAATGGGTTTCCCCCATGAGGTGCAAAGTGATCAAGGAACTAATTTTACCTCTAACATTTTTGAGCAGTCCCTGAAGGAGTTGGGTATCGAGCATGTTAAGTCTAGCACCTACCACCCAGAGATTCAAGGGGTTCTAAATCCCTGGGTTTTTCCCCTAATGAGCTAGTTTTCGGTCACCAGGTAAGAGGTCCTTTGCAACTATTGCAGGATAGCCTAGTTGGCCAGGAGGGGAACCACAACCTCCGCAAGTATGTTTCAGATTTCAAAACCCGGCTGAGATACTCATGTGAGTTTGCAGCTCAAAACTTGACAGTGGCTAA
The DNA here is from genome assembly GCA_032716605.1 of Paralithodes platypus. Taxonomy (NCBI): domain Eukaryota; kingdom Metazoa; phylum Arthropoda; class Malacostraca; order Decapoda; family Lithodidae; genus Paralithodes; species Paralithodes platypus. The sequence goes on along the minus strand of CM064577.1, from coordinate 38,575,598 downwards.
AAGCTCTATGAAGAACTGGTATGACAGAAAAGCCTGTGAGAGGGAGTTTCAGCCCGGTGATGAGGTTTTGGTCCTGCTCCCCCTTTTTGGCCAACCTTTATCTGCCAAGTTCAGGGGCCCATATAAGATCATTCAGAGGGTGAGCATTACCGATTATCTAGTAACTACCCCAGACAGGAGAAAGCCCACGCAAGTATTCCATATAAATATGTTGAAACTCCTACCATAGGTCTCCTGATTCCTCTCCTCCAGATTCTCCCACTGTGGCAGTGAATGTCAGGACCTGTGGACAGCCTGGTGCGGACGAAGTCTTCAGTTCTCTTACTGACCCGCAACAGACTGTTCCAGAGCCTGAAGGTATCCATGCAGACTTTGACTTGGCATGTAGCCTATCCAACTTTCAGTATAATTCAGTAGCTTGGGGGGAATTACCATCTAAACTATGTCATCTTCCCTCTGATCAAGCGAACCAACTAATCTCTGTTTTATCTCAGTTTCCCAGTGTGTTCCGTGATACTCCAGGGCTCACTTCTTTGGCCGTGCACGTCATCGACGTAGGGGATGCAACTCCCATTAAACTATCCCCCTACCGTTTCTCACCACAACGCAGGAGTATACTGCAGGTCGAGCTTGACTTTGGTCATGTTGAACGAATGGGAGATGAAAGGCTTACAAAGAGAATATGTGAGTCAGGTACAAGGGGAGATAGAAGGGCAGGAAGACCCCCATTGAGATGGAGAGACTGTGTAAGAAAGGCTTTGGATGATAGAGGAATGACTATAGATCAGGCAGGGGAAGTGGTGGTGGACAGGAGTGAATGGAGAATGCTTGTGAATAGTTGAGTGAACACGTGGTCATTTGGAGTAAGGGGTCGGGCGCAAGTTCGACTAGATAATAGTCCATCAGGCGCCTGGCCCGGGGGGACGATTAATATGAAGGGTGTGCCTGGAAGTGTGGTGGGAGGGCTTGTGGCTTTGGCTCCGCTGCATGTCTGCCTGCCGAGATCGGAACCTCTCCGGGTGGTCAGGGGCCGGGGGAGTGCTGGAGCGACCTTGGTAACCCTGGTCTCTGGTCTTCTCCTGGGTGACCTGGATGTGTGTGAGTTTGTGTTTTTTATCTGTGTTTATTTTTTGTTTTATGTTGTTTTTGTGTTTTCCCTGTTCTTGCTCTGTCTTGAGTCGGCTACCCCCAAAATGGGGATTGGGCCTGAGCATATAGATAGATAGATAGATAGATAGAGCTTGACTTCATGTTTTCAAACCAGCTGATCACAAGGGCCTTAAGCCAGTGGAGTAGTCCGGTCATACTTGTGCCAAAGCTAGACGGGAGCCATAGGTTATGTATGGACTATAGGCAAGTTAATGCTGTCACAAAGAACGATACCTACCCACTGCCACGGTTACATTTACCAGGTTTGTCTCCTACAGCAGTAAGATAAACTTAATGAGAGGATTTTGGCAATTAGCTCTCCCTTGTAGCGAGGTAAATATCATGCTTTAGTAGTGCGCTTTCAAGCCTTCAGCTGTGAGATGCCTTGCAGTTCGAATAGCGCTCCAGCTACGTTCCGGCTATGTTCTGATGTGGTCCCTGGAGACGTTGCCTACTTTGGGTGATATCCTTATTATATCCTCATTATAATCTTGCTGTTGCCAATCTGGTGGTGAATCTATTAATGTATTATGTTTAATATTATGTACTATACTCCTTAACCCTTAAAAAGAGGCTCACCACTTAAGTCGAGTTAAATAAAGCTGGACTATGTGGCGGCGCTCGACATAGGTCGAGTGGCAATTTCAGCACGTAATGTGGCTGAGAGAGAGAGACAAGTGGTGGCAGGAGACTAGCGAGCGTATGACTGCTCCAGACCACCGCGGCGAACCTACTGACACAAATCTCAGCTCCCTCCTCCCTCTCTCACTCGCTACATACTCAATTATGTACCGAAAGTACCGAATTACCTGCTTTTTGCACTCGCGTTGCACGGTTATTGCAAGAAAACTATCCATCATACAAGGATCGTTATGGTGTCATTCGAAAACTCTGTTTATGCCCTTTCAGGGATAGATACTTGTTTTACGTTCTGGGTCTTATTTAGGCATGAAAATGATCACGTAAACAGCCCTATTTTGGCTAAAAACACCCCGCTGGGCGGTACACATAAATAAACCGCATAGGCCGCTCTTAAGGTGTTAAACTCTTTTCTAGGGGGGAGGTCTGACATACGGAGCCCTGTATGTTTATTTTAGAGTTAGAATTAAGAGTTGAAGGAGTGCCAAACTACCCAGGCGGCGAAGCAGACCAGCGAGTGAACCAGCGAGTGGGAAACCAGCTCGTCCGCATACCAGCAAACAAGCCTTCACACCTGCGTGCGTCATAGGGGACCCTGCAAACTACTTCGATGACCCGACGCTATGACGTATGATTGACGCCAGGAGCCTCCATTGGACCACGCACCTGCTACGCAACTCGAGGAGCTGTGATTGGGGCGCGCACCATCACCCGCCTCCTGATTCGTTCCTACACCATCATTGTTTAGTATTTAAGACCCGAGTAGTGGGCATTCAAATCAGTCTCATTTGGAGTTGGGAAGGTGAACTTGCAGCTGGAGGAAGACGGGGTGAAGTATTTTAATGGGTTTGTGACTGTCAGTCAGATTATATAAGTGTGTGTTAAGTGTGTTCGGTGTAAACACTTACGTTATGTTGGTTAGTGAGATATGTGATTGGGAATTAACGTTAACGCTACTATTGTGTACTTAACTATTTGATTGGGAATTAACGTTAACGCTACTATTATGTACTTGACTATTTTAGTTGACTGACTTGTGGACTAAAGCAACTCTTTAAGTAGTTGGGTTATGATGAAAGTAATACTATTGTTTTATATTAATACTTACGAGTTCTTTCATTTTCTTTTAATTAAGCTTACATTGCTTAACGGTGCTTAGTACGGTGATGCTATTGTCTCTTATTAGTAATATCGCCTTAGACAAACATGGCTGTTTTAATGTTACTTCTAGTGATTTCCTAAGCTGAAGAAAATTATTTTAGCTTCAAAATATTATTTTTGCTTTTCATATTATTTGAGTGAGACCTGAATCGAATCTATGAAGCGATCCTGTAACTTAATTTACTCATAATCAAACCTCAATGTTACGTGGTTAAGAAATACATTTAACTAATTATTAAATATATATCTAACTTTTTATGTGACTTTGATATTAATCCTGATGATAATAATAATATAATACTATTAACGTAAGACAAGAACCAAGAATAATTACATTAAATATAAATAAAAGGACATATAAGAAAACTAGCTATTCATTTCAAAAAGGGTAAGAGACAGAAATATTCTTACTTTAATATTTATCTTTCAAGACTTTTTATAGAATTAATAGTCCTTCTTTAGATATAACTTATTCGGTTCATAACCATAGCCTACTAAGCTGCGGCTAAATAATAATTCTTTATAAATACTACATGACTTTAATTAGTTTCAGTATTTTTCATAATTAAAGAGTATCAGTCAATAAAGGATACCAAGTCCTAAGATCCAAAAGGAAAGGAAGCAACAACAGGAACTAATTGTATTAGATTTTACTTTTGTTTTGCCTTCAGCTGACTGATACCTTAATATATATCTCTGTGATATCTAGATTCATCAAGTTAACCACTTGAGGATCAAGATACGTAACAACTTCTATGATTTCCCGTGCAATCATTTTTTCTTCCGTGGGCAGGGACCCTCGGGGTGTGCCGAACGCATTACCGAGGTGCTCATTTCGGGCATGGAGACTTACATTCCATTTTCTTACTCTCTATATAATGCAAACATATCTTGGTTTACTCACGCTTGTTCTACTGCTATCCGCAATAAGGAAGAAACATTCGAACAGTACCAATTCATGCAAACTCACAAATCTTGAAATTTGTATTTTATCTGCCTGGAATCATGCCAAATCTGTTCTTCAACTTGTCAGAATATCTTTCATCAATAACATATGTAATGTACTTTCAAATTCTAGCTCTTCCCAAGCTTTATGGCATTTGTACTAAACAAATGTGCCTCTTTGCTGACTCCCTGCCTAAGAAAATTCTTGCATCTTTGTTTTTCCTTTAACATCTTTCCCTCTTGCTGGTAGTTTGCCCTCATTCATTCTGTCCCATTGATGGCTCTCAGACCTCCAACTATAGTCCAATTGCTCTCATTTCTTGCATCTCTAAATTTATTGAATTTATTAATTCAAAATTTCTTAAGCATTTGTTTTTCCATAATCCTCTTTCAGATCGCCAGTATGGCTTCTTTAAGAGGGGTCTACTGGCGATATCCTCTTTTACCTTACTAACTCTTGGTCATCGTCCATTCGATGAGACCGATGAGACCGTTTCAATTGCGCTAGACATCAAAATCCTTGGATAGAGTCTGGCACAAATGACTTATTTCCAAACTACCCTCCTTCTCAACTGCACCTCTAGTCCTATCCACTCATTTGCTGATGAGGCCATAGTAATCCTATTTTTTGATCTATCAACTATTTCCCATTGGGGCAGAGACAATCTTGTTACTTTCAATGCTACCAAAACCCAAATGTTTCTATTTGTCTACCCATCACAATCTTCCACACAAGTAGTATCCCTTACTCTTCAACAACACAAATCAACCCTCATTTTGTCTCATTATGCTTGGGGTCTCTTTTTCTTATGAACTTTCTTGGACAGACTCTTGCTAAAACGGCTACCCAGAAGTTAGATGTGCTCAACCATGTTGTTGGGTTCTTTACCCTCGCTCAGCTTCTTGCTCTGTACTGGGGCACAGTGCATCCATGTATCAAGAACTGTTCGAATGTGTGGGGAAGTTCTACCCATACTGCACTTGTCGAAAGGGTAGAATCCGAAGCATTTTGTCTCATCAATTCACCTCTTACTAATCCTCCATAATCTCTACACGCTGCATGTTCTTATGAGGTTTGTCAGTGTATACCTCTTCCCTTACACAGAGTAGGCGGCACCTGTCTTTCAACACATTGGCACCCATATTCTGAGTCATTCTTTAACCCAGGAGTGAACCAATTTTCCCATTAATTCTCCCACTCAAAAAGTCAACTCTGAAATGTCTTCTCTCATCCTGCGAATTAAACTCCTTCAAGCATAATGTGTCCAGACAGTTAGATTGTAGGGTACTTTGAATTAAACTCTGTCACTCTTTCACTTGGGGAGATGGGGGGGGGGGGGGGGGGCACTCATTGCAGACAGCTTTACCTTTTATCTCCTTCATACATGTAGGGAAACAAATAAAAAGTGGAAGGAAAAGCACCAAGGATGTATTGAGTGGTCGTGCTGGAAAATAAAAATCCTCTTATGAAGACTTACCAAGGTAAAAACTTTCCTGCTAGAGGGGTGCGGGGTGCGGGGTGTGGGGTGCGGGGGAGGTGAATCATCAACATTAAGGGCAGATTTACACGTCAGGGATTTTTTAGCCCCTTCTGTACCTATGACATCATTTACTTTACTTTATTTTGGCTACCATTAGGCGATTGTATTCATTTTATAATGGGCCTCCAACAACTAACAGGCTTAGCACTATGACAGTTAAACATTGTATAAATATAGCTAGACTATACTTTAAAAGGCGTCGTCGGTACAGAAGGTGTTAATGGTACAATGTATATTTTATGGTATTTGTTTGTGTTTTATTAATTACTTAATTGTCATGCAAGATCCCCCCCCCCCTCAAAACTCTGCTTCAAGATAAATGTGTACAGTTTTCGTTAGAAAAATGTCCAGTTCCTCCTAAAATTACAGGCTTGCTAGCCCTCGTCAGGAAAACAATCGACACCTAAATGGCACGAAAAGTCTTAATATTGACAAATAAATGGGGTGAAAGGTCTTAAAATCGCCAAACTAATGGAACGAAAACTTGAATCTCAAAACTAATGATGCTAGATGTCCTTCCGAAGTTGAATAAAATCGCCTAATAATTGCCAGATTATGATTACAAGAATGTCAACGGTAATGAACGGGTTAACTAATGGATGTTCAAAGGTAGACACGTCATAAAACAAATACTATATAATATTGTAAGCACATTATTGTGTTTAACTTGTTACGAGATGACCTACAGCAGTCATGAAGGGTTGAGACTATTAGGGTTGAATGGATATGTTCTAGTGTTAAAAGAAGGGCCCCGGACAGACTCATTACAAGAGGATCTTCGGAGGGCTTCATTAAGGGGGTAGGGTTTATTGTATGGTCTATATATTTATTCATTTAGTTTTAGTTTTCTCTCTAGACCTCTATCAAACTTAAAACAAAACAAAAACATAGATCCCCCTCCCTGTTCAAGAATATTGTTTACATTTTTCGGTAGAACACTGTCCTGGCCGAAGGCCGCTTCCTCCTAAAATTACAGGCTCGCGATCGATCGCCATGAAATAATCGATACCTAAATGGAGCAAAATGTCCTAATATTGACAAATCAATGGGGTGAAAGGTCTTAAAATTGCCAAACCAAGTGAACGAACATCATAAAATCTCCAAACTAATGGGGCTAAACATGAGGGAGATGGGAATCCAGAAACAAAAAACTCCCTACCCCTGAAGGAGGTGTAAGATTTTAAGGAGGGAATTTGTCGGGCGAACTAATGAGGCCTTAACTGTCAGGAGCGTCTTCTGGTCTGACATACACGGAAAAGTTGTGTTCCCTGGACACGTTTATCATACCTAACGAGGCGAGGAAAGGGTCTAATGCATTTGGACTAAAATAATATTTAAACTAATGTTATATTGCAGTTGTATACAGTAACTTACCATACTGCTGCACTGTTGACATTTTGTTGAATACAACTGTAGCCCACTACCTTACTCAAGATAACTTAAATTATTCCTACTTATTAAAGCTGGAAGGTGAGCATTGACAAGCAAAATATAATTCAGGCGATATTATAAAAATAATTACAGTGATATATTTCAATAAACTTTAAGGTTCCATATATATATATATATATATATATATATATATATATATATATATATATATAGAAGTGCAAATATTTCTTTGAACGGACAGGGATCGACACACAATAGTGTGTGTCTACTTCACGTGTATTGATCAGCGTCCAAACACACACTGAGTGACCTAGCATAGGATAGTCCATCGTGTATGTATGTATGTATACACTCAGGCACATACCCCATAGCTGGGGATAGCTGACAACTCCAGACAGAGCCTGAACGTTACATTTCAAAATCCAATTCCTAGGGTATGTGACCATTTCGCGTTCCCTCACCCCTACTCTGTATCATCTAGTTGGTGAATTTTACAAAGGGCGGAGGATTCCTAGCCCCTGCTCCCAGAAGAAAAAAGTAGGACAGTAAAAGAAACAGACAGAAACGGCTAAAGTTGGGTAGAGGGTGCCAATCCTCACTCTGGATGGGACCAGCCCTCACCCATGATTAAATAAAATCAGCTCGAGGTTTAACAAGGGTACGGCACATAGCCCTGTTAATAGGTAATTTACATGAGATACATTATGTACACACATAATAGTAGGAAGCTAAAGGGAAATTGCAGAAGCACCCTTCACTAGGTAAAGCCATGATATTTGGAGGAATTTATGGTAAGGTAATTTACAGGTGTGCCTTAATTAGCCCGCCTGATGACTTACCTGCCACAGCCTGTAATAAGGTGCGGAAAGGTAATTTAAGGCAGGATATTAGCACAGGTATTTAATAGGATACTTTATACATAGGTAGTTAGGGGATGACCTAGAGAAGAACCTATTAACCCATTATGGACCGGTGACGTCCTTTTAACTTTATTCTGGTTAATAGTAGACAATTATATTCAGTAAAAAAAGGGCCTCCAACAACTAACAGGATTAGAACTATCTCACTGAACCCGTTTTATTGCCACACATCTTTCTTAAACTGTTCAAAGTCGACTAAATATAGCTAGCATATATTTAGAAAACGTCGCCGGTACATAAGGGGTTAAGAGTGTGTGGAGAGATCAATACCATTACAACAAGACATTGAAAATACCATTTAACCCTTTCTGTACCAGTGACGTCTTTTTAATTTACTTCTAGCTATATAAAGATAATTTTGGGCAGTATAAATAGGACCTATGGTGGTACAACGGAATAAGTAAGATAGTTCGAAGCCTGCTCATTGCTGGAGACCCTTTCTCTGAATAACATTGTTTTACAGTAGCCATATTAAAGTTAAAAGGACGGTTCGGGTACTGAAAGGGTTAAGGAAGACTAAACCAGACCTATGATAATATAACTAAGAACTTCTATAAACTACTATAAACTACAATATAATCCCCCCTCTCCCCTTAATTAAGGAAATAGACCCATATTATTTACACTGTATAACACAGCGGAGGATGCGCACTAACTTTTATTGGGGGAGGTAGTTGATTTTTTATGGACGCCCTTCTTCCTCATATTTAGGGACGCATTACAAAAGCGCGGATTCCAAAAAGTGACCACGTTCGCATTTCCGTCTGAAACCACCATCAAAAGCGCGGCAAGATTATTCCAGTATAATCACTTTGTCATTATTTATCGTTCGGTGTATCATATTGCTTCACACGATGATCGCACAGATAGTTGTTGGAGCAAGTCAGTCAGCCCATGGTGCCACGGAGGAATGAGTATATGGTAGACTTAAAACAGAAAGCGCAATGACTTCCATTGTTCTGGTAATACCTTTGGAGACGAAGGGGCGAACATTATATGGTTAGTGTCGCAGTATTTATGCTCGTGACTGTACAGTACAACTAATCTTGCATTTCTGGTGAACTCTGCTAAGGAGATCTTCGTTGATGGAACTTTCAAAAGTTGTCCAAATTTCTTCTATCAACTATATACCATACATGGCTTATGTAATGGATATTATATTCCATTAGTGTACGTTAAGATAAGGAGTATCGGTCAACCAGCAATTGTATTGACCGAGAAAGGACCGAGTATGCCATCTCACAGTACAAAAAATGAAATTCAGGGTAAATAAGCAAAACAAATAATATGAAATATTTTGGTTTCCGATTCACAGCAAAAACAAACATGTAACTTTGAGTGGTTTGTATTAATTTTAATATTTTATGGAAGAGATGAGTTAAACACGTGATCAATAAAGAACAAACAAATATACCCTGCTTCAAAATCCTACTTCCACCTCCCCGTGGTGATCATGGGGCAACAACCGATAACAATCTGGCTAACAGAAGGGGTGAGCGACCAATCAAGAACTGCTACACAATCTGACTTCCAGATGAGTGAAAAACGCGCAAATGATACAACACTCAGCCGCGCTTTTGATATAAACAAATCCGCGCATTCGTAGAAAAACCTCCGCGCTTTTAATATGCCCATCCGCACTTTCGTAAAACGCCGATATTTATCCCCATTAGTTTTGAGTTTCTTTGACGTTCACCCTAACTGTTTGTCGATTTTAAGTCCTTTTGTCCCATTCTGTATCAATATCAAGGTCTTTTGTGACATTTAGGTGTAATATATTTTCCTGGCGAGCAATAGCGAGCCTTAAATTATAGGAGGAACCTTTGACCAGGACATTTATATACCAGAATATGTAAAAATATATCCCCTTCCCCGGTTAGTCTAAACAAAATAACATTGATAATATATTATATATATATATATATATATATATATATATATATATATATATATATATATATATATGTTAGTAAAGCCAGGTAATAAATTTTCTTTAATACATACGAGGTTGAAAGAAATGGCAATTTCTGCGTTGGAAATTTTATTATTCAAAGTTTCCAGGTCTCTGATGAGTTTTCGCTGGGTGGCAGGAAGTAGATGAAGGAGATGAGCAAAATTCATGGTGGTACAGGGTTACATTAATGTACATGATGATACAGGATATACGACGCATTTCACTGGACAACCAGCATTATCAAGTAAGGATAGAATGATATAAAAGGTAAACAGGAAGGTTATATATAGAGGGTGGAGGATCAGAGGAGGCGAAAATCAGGGGGCAAAACAACCAAACAACCAAACTCTGGACCTTCATATCCTTCCTTTTGCCAAAAGGCACTTTCCTACAGGACCTAACGCCCCCCTCGCCCCCCGGTGCCCTTGACGCAGCCCCCCGCGCTACCTCCTTCAGCTTCATCTTCTGCAGGCGCCACACGTACTACGCAACTTAGGCCAAGCCCCTCGACACGCAGCCAATCAGCTTCGACCCCGCCAAACCGACCACCATCCCGCATCCAGTGCGCATGCGTGAAGCGGCTCTATCTTTCTCTCTCCTAGAATACCCCTCCACCAATAGCAGACTTTTGCCCCCTGATTTTCGCCTCCTCTGATCCTCCACCCTCTATATATACCCTTCCTGTTTACCTTTTATATCATTCTATCCTTACTTGATAATGCTGGTTGTCCAGTGAAATGCGTCGTATATCCTGTATCATCATGTACATTAATGTAACCCTGTACCACCATGAATTTTGCTCATCTCCTTCATCTACTTCCTGCCACCCAGCGAAAACTCATCAGAGACTTGGAAACTTTGAATAATAAAATTTCCAACGCAGAAATTGAAATTTCTTTCAACCTCGTATGTATTAAAGAATATATATATATATATATATATATATATATATATATATATATGTTTCTAATCTCTCAGTGGGGTTCGAACCGCCGACCGTCAGGACGATAGCCGACGCTTTAATTAACTACACCACGGCAGTCTAAAAGACACTCAACCCTCTATCCTATTTATGTTAGGGAGAAGGGAAACCCACTAGGCGAATATATTTCAATTCATACCTAGTCGTAGGATACATATTCCAGAATACCATACAAGGATTTCTGAGTGTCCCGACGCAACTCGGGCCGAAATTGATTTCATTTAATTCTAACCCACCAAGCATGAGAGTTACAAATATTGAGTATATATCACAAATACACGTGAGCCACTAAATATTTCTAATCTCTCAGTGGGGTTCGAACCGCCGACCGTCAGGACGATAGCCGACGCTACCCACTAGGCGAATATATTTCAATTCATACCTAGTCGTAGGATCCATATTCCAGAATACCATACAAGGATTTCTGAGTGTCCCGACGCAACTCGACAAAATTGATTTAATTTAATTCTAACCCACCAAGCATGAGAGTTACTAATATTGAGTATATTTCACAAATACACGTGAGCCACTAAATGTTTCTAATCTCTCAGTGGGGTTCGAACCGCCGACCGTCGGGACGATAGCCGACGCTTTAATCAAGTACACCACGGCAGTCTAAAGACACTCAACCCTCTATCCTATTTATGTTAGGGAGAAGGGAAACACACTAGGCGAATTTATTTCAATTCATACCTAGTCGTAGGATCCATATTCCAGAATACCATACAAGAATTTCTGAGTGTCCCGACGCAACTCGGGCCGAAATTGATTTAATTTAATTCTAGCCCACCAAGCATGAGAGTTACAAATTTTGAATATATATCACAAATACACTGTATGGTATTCTGGAATATGGATCCTACGACTAGGTATGAATTGAAATATATTCGCCTAGTGGGTTTCCCTTCTCCCTAACATAAATAGGATAGAGGGTTGAGTGTCTTTTAGACTGCAGTGGTGTAGTTGATTAAAGCGTCGGCTATCGTCCTGACGGTCGGCGGTTCGAACCCCACTGAGAGATTAGAAACATTTAGTGGCTCACGTGTATCGAACCCCACTGAGAGATTAGAAACATTTAGTGGCTCACGTGTATTTGTGATATATACTCAATATATATATATATATAATTATATATGGTGGTGTAATGGTTAACGTGCCTATAAATATGTGTGTGATAACCCGGGTTCGAATCCTGGTGGATCACATAATTATATGCTTTTATTAATTTCATTGGAGGTGTTTGGTGTTGCGGTAAAAATAATAAAAACAAATATATATATATATATATATATATATATACATATTGTTACAAATCGAAGGTACTGTAAGGGAAGGACCCGGGCCTGCCTGGTGCAGTGACTGTACTAGGGAAAACCACCCTGTAATGTTTACCTCTATAAGAGGCACCCACCCCTCCTCTATTACAGTATGTCACCCTGCCGTGATCAAAAGCACCAGCCCAAAATAGAGAATATTTGCAACATAGTTCCGGGTGATTGAAATGTGGACACAACAACTAGGGTTGGATCACACTGGTCGAGGACTCCTTCGGCCACTGGACCAACAAAAGGATCACAAGAAGAAAATGACGGTAAAGACATATATAAGTAGAACACTGCAACCAGGCAGAGTCTACATGTATATCCCGTTACGAAAATAATAGTATTTCTTAATTGAACTCTCACAATCACAACCCCCTTCACTGGTTCACAATAGTTGGTCTAATACTGGCGGACCCTTGCAACAATAGTCTAGTTAGGCTACGGTATCAACTAAGATGGTGAACAATAACAGTGTCGGCCCGTACTCGGAGGTACATAAACGGATACCGAAATAATAGCGGGCACACGAAAAATACGGCACAAATACTATCTGGGTGACCAGGTGTTAATTACTTAATAACTGACTCACTAAGTTAAACTTTAGATTAAGCAGTGAATTATGAAACTGAGCAAACAATATGCATTAGGATACTAACCATTGATAGTATTAATGATTAAAATGATTACGCAAGTAATGAAAGCAAGTATGCAAGGAAGAAAACATATGGCTGCACCTGAAGGGGTTAAATAAATAAAGGGGGTACGAAAAAATCCACTCGGCTATAGTGGGACTATACTCCCAGGCCGGTGACAGCTCTCCTATATATCCGTGGCAGTAAAATATCCTGGTATGAGGGTATATGGTGTAAATCCCGGGACACAAGACGGGAGCTATTATCACTATCACAGCCGAGAATACAGTGAGGAACTGTTCAAGCCTGGCCTTACAGCCAGATGATGGGCTAATCCATTACCAGATAGGGGAGTTCCTCTACACCAAATGAAACCACTTTATACATCACCTTATTCACTACCCACAAGCACTATACCCATATACGACCCTTAATCTGTCCCCAATGATATCAGAAAGCAAGATATTACTTCGTAATATCTATCGTAATATCGATGAATTATAAGGATGTGCCTTATAACCAGTCAAACTACCGAAATACTTAGCCTTAGGTATTGGCTCCCTCGCACTTCGATTGACAAGGGTATTGGAGTGTCTCTAAGGTACCATCTACTGTATTTCTAGGAGTACTAGCAAATAGGGGCATAGAACAATAAGTGCCGCAAATAAATAAATTAGGTTAGTGTTAAAATATCAATGAGATCTGATGAAAGATAAAGGAGGTAGAAAAGACGTCCCTCCTAATCTGACTAGAAATATCCAGATATACATCAGGTATAAATACATATAGGTTGGTTACAGACACAATGTTGTGGCATGTACCTGTACGTCTGGAAAACAATAGTTTTGTCATAACCTCACAGGAGTAATTACACGCTCCTGTGACACCCCCACCGGGGAGGGAAATTTTTAGGATTAATGGGACAACAAATTTCCATAGCCGAAACAGGTAACGTCGACAATGACAGAACCAATTCAAAGGAACCCCAACAAATATACACTATGCTATATTAGTTATAAATATATTCGCTATAGTCTCTATACTCTATAAATATATCTTCTATACTTACATATCTATGAATAAACTCTAATAAATAAACTATATTTTACAAAGTATAACCCACCACCACCAGTCACTCAGGTCCCCATCCTCTCCCGGGACAGGCAATCAGCTAACACATTATCCACACCCCGGATATGCCGGACGTCCAAGTTGAATTCCTGCAACATTGGACCCCATCGGGTGAGCCTCTGATTCCTGTTCCTAAACTTAGCCAAGAACAGGAGAGGATGGTGATCCGAGTAGACCGTAATAACAGGGCCGTAGGGCGGCAAATACACAGCAAAATGCTGCAGAGCCAGGATGAGAGCTAGCAACTCCTTCTCCACTACGGAGTAGTTACGCTGTGCTTGGTTAAATTTCTTAGAAAAATAACTCACCGGATGCTCAACATCATCCTGCCTCTGCAACAGGACCGCCCCGGCACAAACATTACTGGCATCCACCGCCAGAACAAAGGGCTTGGCAAAATTGGGTGCACGAAGGATCGGATGGTGACAGAGGAGGGTTTCACATCGGAGAAAGCGCGGTCACACTCCTCCGACCATTCCGATCCTTACGCAAGAGATCCGTAAGGGGAGATAAAACTGTTGAGTAGTCCCGGATGAAGCGGCGATAGTAACCTATCATACCAAGGAAGCGTCGTAGAGCTCTTCGAGCCCATATATTGGACTTCAGCCTTAACCAAATCACACTTGGCTAGGTTAACGACAAGACCCGCCTCGCTTAGTCGCCGGACGAGATGTTCTACATGCTCGACATGTTCCTCCCATGTGGTATCATAAATAATGACTTCATCTATGTAAACAGTGCAATTGGGGACACCCTCGACCACCTTGTCCATGAGGCGTTGGAAGGTAGCTGGGGCATTCTTCAGCCCATAGGGCATAACCTGACACTGGTAGAGCGCCCCACTGACGACAAAACTAGCCACCTTCTTAGCTCTGTTAGTCAGGGGCACCTGCCAGTAGCCCTTCACAAGGTCTATTTTGGTAATGAAGGTGGCTGCGCCAATCCTATCAACCGAGTCATCAACTCGAGGAAGCGGGTAGGTGTCAGTCCGGGACAGCCCGGTGACTTTGCGGAAGTCTACGTAGAACCGGACCTTGCCATCCGGCTTAGGCTGCAGTGTCACCGGACTGCTCCACTCACTGTGCCCCTTCTTGATGAGACCCCGATCTAACATGTAAGATAACTCGGTCTCAAGTGCCTGCTGCTTAAGAGGATTAAGCCAATAGGGTGGCAACTTCACTGGTTTGTTATCCAACACGTCAATATCGTGAATGGCCCAGGTAGTCCTCCCCGGGGAGTCACCAAATACCTGCTCATACTGCCATAGCCTGGCACAGAGTTCTTCACCCTGTCCCGCTGGGAGATGAGACAACTTCTCCCGCAGGGCCATGTACCCATTCGCCCCCCACAGGCCAGCCGGGATCGCTTCACACCAATACTCCTCCTCCTCCTCTATCCCTACAGCAAGCACTGGAGGGGGAACACCTGGGTCCATGGCACCAGAAGCAGTACTACCACCTGCATGGTGAGACTCTGAAACCTGGGCGTTAGACACCTGGTCAATGTCTATAATGACTAGTGAAAGGAGGCTCTACTGCCGGTATGGGTATGAGTGGGGCTACCGGAATGGACTGATTCGGTTTCCTTGTCACCTGACATACGTGGCACCGCTGTAGGTACTTGGCTACTTCAGCACGCATCTTGGGCCACCAAAACCTGTACCTTAGGCGGTCCACGGTCATTCTTATACCCATATGACCTGCTAGGGGTGCTCATGGGCAAGCTGAATGAGTGACTGTCGGTACCCCACCAGCACTACCAGCTGAAATCGCTCTCCCGCAACCTGCTCGGCATTCCTACTTGGAATCCACTGCCGGTATAACACCTGCCCTCTAATCACAAAAGTCTCCGAGTCCTCCTCTGAACTCCTCTTCGCTCCCACCTTCGCAAACAGGGGTATCAACGAAGGGTCCTCCTGGTGCTTTTCACACAATTATGTAGGTCCAACAGAAGCTAAGTGTGAACTCTGAAGGGAGGCCTTGGTCGAGGGACTAGTACCATCTCGGGAGCTAGTCACCTCTCTGGGGGTCGGATCCAGGGTCGGAAGAAATGCCTCAGATTCCTCATTATCCGACTCCCCCAACTCAGATACAGAAATAGGATGATCATCCGGTGACCCGTCATCCTGACTGTCGGTCACGACATCCGTTGTGTCCTCACACCCCGCCGGCTGTGCCAAGTGGGCCATCGACCGAGTCACAGCACAGACCAGATACAGTCCTGACTCCTCCTCCGCCAAGTCTCCAGCCTCAGGCTGGGCAACGACGGTCTCTGACACCACCACTGGCGGGGGAAAGACACGCTCCCCGGCCAGATCGGTGCCCAAGAGAAAGTCTACCCCGTCAACTGGAAGAGTGTCTACCACAGCGACCCTTGCAGACGCCGACGCCAGGGGACACTCCAACCTCACTGGCGCCAAGTCGTAGCAAGCATCGGTGTTTACTCCACGGCACACGACATACTCACCAGTATGCACCGAAGCCCCAGTGACATTCCGACACATCGACTGTCTAGCTCCAGTATCATGGAACACCGTCACTGGGTAGGACTTCCCCATGATCTCCACCACCCCTGGATGGATGAAGGCTTTACACGAGTCTAAGGCAGAGCCGCCCGAGTTACCAGAGACTGGTGCCGCAGGTGTCAATTTTTCATAACACCCCGGCCCGCACCAGGCCTCCCTCGCATGCTCCCCTCTCCGCAGGTCAGACTCCTCAACCTGACTGGCCTCCACCGACAACGACACAGGGCGGCGGTTCTGGGAAGCCTTCCACTTTGGGCAATTAGGCTTGATATGCCCGGGCTCCTTGCAGAAGAAGCAAGTGATAGTTTTGGAGGCACCCTTGGACCTTCGTTCCTGCTTTGGCGACTTCTTCCCAGCTTCCGTCTGGGACGGAGTGGTATCTGGTGAGGCTGTTCCCTGTCCGGGCCATCTCCGGATCGGAACAGATGTACCACCCCGTTTATCGGCACCCCGAACAGCCAGGACCCGATCATCGGACCAGACGGCTGCCTCTGCGACAGTCCCAAACCGCTTTTCTCGGAGCTTTATTCCCAGGTCGCGCTCCGCATTATTAATGAAATGCTCCATTAAGACGAGTTGTTTAAGGTCCTCCAAAGTCTCAACCCTTTCACTGAAAAGCCACTTTTGGAGAGAGTCTGGAAGATAGCGGGCATACACTACATGGGTGTCGTTGTGTCTCTTTTTGACCCCCCGGAACATGAGCCGGTACGCTTCGGGTCTCAGTTCATAGGCCTTCAAGATGCGCCGCTTGACATCGTCGTAATCCTCGAGCTCCTCATAGGTCATAGCATCGTAAGCTTCAAGGGCCTTACCCTTCAGGACATTGGCCACGAGTCCCACCTATCTCTCCCTAGGCCACCCATATTCTCGAGCCTTCTTTTCAAAGCGATGGAACCACTCCGTTACCTTCGCTTCGTCAAAGGCCGGAACGAGCTTGAGTGACCTAGTGAGCTTCACCTCGGCTGACTCCTCCCGATCCCAAACACTACGCCCACGACCACGGCCTCCTCCCCCCTCGGCCTCCACTCTTGTCCGCTCCTGCTCAAACTGTCTCTCCCTTTCTCTCTCTTGTCGCTCTAACTCTCTCTCTCTCTCTTCTCGCTCAAACTCTCTCTCTCTCTCTTCTCGCTCAAACTCTCTCGCTCTCTCCTCATACTCTCTCTCTCTCGCTCTCTCCTCCATCTCCATCTTCTTCAGTTGCAGTTGGAGGGGAGCCTCTCTTAACATTCCTGGGACAAAGGGGGTGGAGTTATGGTCCCGTGGAGTGGCATAAAGCCCAGGGTCGGGACGAATGGCCGACAAACCAGGAGGAACACCGACGGAGATGGGAGGAGCCCTATCTCCCCCATAGCCGCTCTCAAACGTTCTGTGTTCCGCAATATCGCCTGTGTAAATTGGGGCACCCGTAGCGGGGATAGGCACCTCTTGGGAGACGAGACTGTCCACACTGTTGGACCGGCTTGGCCGCTCTGGCAACTCCGCACCCACCTGGTGGGTAACCTCTCCGCCAGTTGGGGTCACACCCCGCTGGACCAAGCCCTCCACCAAGCGCACACACGCCCCCCTGGTCAACCCCGACGAATCCTCTCGAAATAACGAGCACAGTAACCGTAATTCATCGGCAGTCCGCTCCTCAATCTGCTGCAGGTCCGGATGGGTTGCCAAAGAATCACGGACATCCTGCTCGGTCAGCAGATGAAGCGGAACCTGTACATTGTTCTCCATTATGAACACACAGCGCTTACACAGCTCAAAACAAGCAAGTTCTTTCTTCCGTAACCCCAATTAACCCGGCAAGTGCTGAAACACTAATAAGAGTTTTACCGCTGCGCTGCGGAACCCCTTATATAATCCCGTTTTTTTAACGCGTACCAAAACCGCGGTCATACAGCCAGGCTGCTACAAATTGGTGCGAGTGTAGTACGACTTTGCACCTCTTGATATCACCACCCCTCACGCTCGGCCCGCACACAGGCAAGCGGTACACACGCACGCACGTAGACAGCACGTATTTTCAGCTCATGAGGCTGCCATTCTTTAACACCTTATTAGCAGGCTAGGCGGTTTATTTATATGTACCGCCCAGCGGGGTGTTTTTAGCCAAAATAGGGCTGTTTACGTGATCATTTTCATGCCTAAATAAGACCCAGAGCGTAAAACAAGTATCTATCCCTGAAAGGGCATAAACAGAGCTTTCCAATGACACCATAACGATCCTTTTATGATGGCTAGTTTTCTTGCAACAACCGCGCAACGCGAGTGCAAAAAGCATGTAATTCGGCACTTTCCCCATACAATTCCGTATATAGCGAGTGAGAGAGGGAGGGAGGAGGTGGGATTCGTGTCAGTAGGTTCGCCGCGGTGGTCTGGAGCAGTCATACGCTCGCTACTCTCCTGCCACCACTTGTCTCTCTCTCCCAGGAACATTACGTGCTGAAATTGCCACACGACCTATGTCGAGCGCCACCAGATAGTCCAGATTTATTATACTCGACTTATGTTGCGCGCCGACACTTAGGGGTTAATAAACCGTTTATTATTATTATTATTATTATTATTACACGCATTGGAGCATACACCACCCTCACGCTCTCGCCCTGATGACACAACCAGCCCTCCTTCTGGTGGTGTCAGCGGCCGTGGAAGGCAGAGAGTGGCTGCCAAAGACCCTAGCTACCAATACTACGGCACGAGTAGGTACGAGGACGAGGAACCTGCACGTAAAGCACATAAAACACGTGCAAGCATGGGCAGCGCACAGAGTCATTGTCATTCTGGGACACTGCCACTACTACCACCGACGCAGGAGGCTGCCCTTGGGCTGCAGGACCTGCGTGGGCCACTGGGAAGACAGGGAAGGGCATGGGTAAAAAAACTTTTACCTCTGCCACTACCACCTTGCCACCACCACCACCACCACCACCAGCCGCCCCTGCCGCCTCTGCCGGCCCTTCTGCCCATGCCCCTGACCCTGCCAAAGGGAAGAAAGGGACGAAGGGCAAGGCGACAATGGCGACAGGGACAACAATAATTGCACATACAGCTGGCTAACCTAGGCTTGCCAATGACTCACGGCTCACAGACACAACTTCCCTCCCTCCCTCCCTACCACCCTCCAATCCCATAACCTCCGTTCCTGCCTGTAAACTCTATTATGGCGGATTTAAGGAAGATAAGTTTACTCTAGGCTACCTAAGACTGAAAAGGTCCGCTCATATAATGTAAATAAATAATAATGCTGTGAGTGTAACTCACTAATTAAATCACCATAGAATATTACAGTCAGGCAAGGTGGAAATGCTGATGGAGGTGCTGATAGATGGTAGGCAAATGGCTGTCATTCTAACACCATTGGATGTTTACATTAAGGTGACCACATGGATGCACCTGAACTAATAAAGAATGAATGAGGTTAAAGAAAGTTAAATCATGATAATAAGGCTTAGCTGTCAGTCGGTCTGTCTGTATGATGTAGTTGAGTTTAAGTTTAAGATGAGAGCTAGCTGAAACCGGAACCAGGATTGCGGCGAACTAAAGAGTGGAGGTGTAGCTTGGATGAAGTATAAAAGTGCTCTTCCGCCGCGCGCCACAATCCAAGACGTCATCGTCTTACGCTACGAATCTAGCGGCTACTGCTAAGTTAGTAGCGGATATCTAGCGGTAAATATCGCACCGCTTACATAATATTACAGCATGGTTTATATGATAAATCATATATGCATTCCTAAAGACACTTAAATACTATACTTTCGTATAATAGGCCTTATCTAACTTATGAAGCTTACATACTGTACAAACTGTATCTAGGGTATGATACACAGAAAATGTAGGTTATACCACTGACTATCGTGAATCCACGATACACTCCCCCCCCCCCCAAACACAATACCTGAACCCCACCTTATATCTAGAGTTGCCCAGAAGCAATCTTGTGTCGCCACATATCAACGGCGCCACGAGCTGCGCGTCTGGGTCTAGTCCCGATCCGAGGTGGATCCCCAACGGGTTGTGGTGGATCGGCTAAGGCAGCCTCCTCGGATCCAGCATCATCAGGTGGAGCTTCTTGTGTAGAAGAGCCAAGCTCCATAGCGTACAGTCGTGCGACCGGACGAATAGTAGTCCCAGTAGCTGTCTTGAGCAGCGCTACTCACCCTACCGAGCCTTCGCCCTCGTACACCTTCACTACGCGGCCCAACTTCCAGTACAATCTAGGACTATCATCATGGATGAACACTATCTCGCTTACAGAGGGTGCTGATGGTTGACCAGCAGTCTTAGTTGCCCTCTCACGTAGTGCCAATAAGTAGTCATTTATCCATCTCTTTTTAAAATCACCTATAACCCTAGAAATATACTGGTAACGTCGTGACACCGCAGCCTCGGTGAACATCGAAGGGTCCTCTAACTCTGCCTGTGACTGCAGATCAGTAGGAAAGGCAGTCATTGGCTTGCCGTAGAGCAAATGCGCTGGTGTTAGTGGCAGTGGTTAATGCAGGTCGGTATATACGTAAGTGAGAGGACGATCGTTAACAACCGCCTCTACTTCAGTGAGCACAGTTACTAGTTCGCTCCTTTTTAACAAGGCGCGTCCTGCAACCGCCCGTAAGCCTGACTTCACGATGCCTACACACCGTTCCCACATTCCACCAAACCACGGCGCTTTGACTGGTATAAACTTCCACTCGCACCTTCGCTCTCCCAAGTAAGCAACAACCGTTGGATCGTCGCTCATATCTATCAAGTACCTGGAAGCTTGAAGAAAAGTGGGAGCATTGTCGCTAAGAATCAAATGAGGGAAGGAACGACGTGCACAAAATCTCCTGAATGCCAGCATAAACTCTTCACAAGACATATTGTCACAGAGTTCTAAATGTATTGCACGTGAAGTGGCACAAGTAAATAGCAACACATAAACCTTGTCCAGTTCCCTAGTTCTCAGTGCGCCGGTATAGTCTAGTCCTGAAACTCTGAAGGGTTTTAGATGATTAACGCGACATTCTGGCAAGGGTGGAGCAGGTCCAGTCGTAAATGGTCTTCTTTTTAGTCTACGGCACACCACACATCTTTTGACTATTCGTCGAACTACCTGCCGAACTCTGGGTATCCACCAGTTGAGACGCAATTTAGAAATAACGTGGTGGACCCCGTAGTGCATTACTTCCTCGTGTGTGCGTTGTACCAGTAGATCGGTGACATGGTGTGTTGCTGGCATCAGGATAGGATTGTTGGCACAGTCGTCTACACCTGACCACTTTAGACGTCCCTCACATCTAAGAAAGTCATTCTTCAGGTGTAGCCTTAGTTGACACACAATGTTAGGCATTTTATCCTTACCAGAACTTCTTATGGATTCTAATTCCTGACTGAAGGATTCCCTTTGAACCCATCTAATTAGTGTTACCTCAGCTGCTTTTATTTCTACTGCATTTAAGCTTTGACCCAGATTGCAGAGTCGTCCTTGTAGCCTGGCCTTTATGTTGGTGATATAACGCAACACCCAAGCTACGACTCTGACTAATTTATTATACCCACCGATCCTTACCCACTCTAACATAGGATTCGGTGTTGATGTCGGTTGAGTGACAGCTGTCACCGTTTCTAATGGCAAAGCTAACTCAACCTCGGCATTCCGTATAGCCCAATCCCCTTCGTGGAGCACACATTTTGGGCCTTGCCACCACAGGTCGGACTTAATCAGTTTGGACGCCGTTACTCCCCTACTTATTAGATCACTGGGGTTGTCTTTGGTTGGTACATAATGATAGAAGGCGTTTGGTAGTAGGGATCGTATTTCATCCACCCTATTGCGCACATAGACGGGCAATGTCCTTTGACTATGCACCCAGCTTAGTGCAATTTGGCTATCGCACCATACGTGTACCCCCCTTAATTGCAGTTCCTTATCGTATGAAATGCGTACATGATTAACCAAACGTCCCAATAGCAGCATGGCAGTTAGTTCCAATTTGGGAATCGTGACCCCCTTTACCGGTGCAACCTTAGCCCGGGCGGTGAGTAAATTAATTCCAAACTAGGTAACACAATAAATAGCTACTCCATACGCTGTAGCACTCGCATCACAGAATGCATGTAAAAACATGGGTCCAAATGCGGCCACTTGGTGCGGTAACTCTAATGTACATAGGGTGTTATAATCTAGTAAGGACCTACCCTGCTCACTAAGATCATCGGGTAAATTTTCGTCCCACCGTACGTTGCGTCTCCATATTTCTTGTATTAGAATCCTAGCTCTGATGGTAACAGGTAATGCTAAACCTAATGGATCAAAAAATTGCACGACCTTACTCAACAGACTAAGTTTTGTGTGCGTCCCTGCCTGTTCAGTATAAGCTTTGTTCCGGTACATCAGTATGTCTTTCCCTGGTTGCCATATCATCCCCAAGATTCTGGCATATTCTTGGTTATCAGAAGCTACCCCATCTATAATGAGACCATCCCGAAGCAACACAGAATAATAACACAGAGATAATTATTAAAAACCTCGTCATAAGCCTTGGAGGTGCTAGGTTCTTGGGTTAGTTTACGCTGCAAGGCGCGTAACCTACCCAACGCTAAACCATAATTAGTGGGTAAACTGATATTATCATGTTTCCCGGGTAGACAAACTTCGTATTGCTTTTCCGTGGTCAAGTAACGCACAGATTCCGAGAACTTCTCGATCGAGAAATTTGATTCCCGGTCATTCTCCACAGGTTGAATTCCTATGTGGTCTAGTTTCCACAGTCTTTCTAGATTGAACTCGGCAGCTAAACTTTGGGTCCTCAATGTGAATATCATCTTTGGTGAACTCTTCTTCCGCGGTCGTGCTCATCCTCAACACGGATACCGTGTCAACCAGAACATTTGACTGGGTAGTTTGGACTGTACCGCTCATGTAGTAGCCAAACTTAGTGGGGATCAAGATCACTCCACTCTCTCTTTTAAAAGCCGGGTGTACTACATCATAATAATAATCTGCTCCTAACAGTAGGTGCACCTCCTTCAAGTCACCTACGGGGTCAGACAGGTGAATACCTTTCCTACGAAGTGCATGCTCTACTTTGTTAATTCCTACAGATTGATAGTCTGGGAGTTCATCTACCACTACACACTGGAAGAAGTGTTTCTTCTTACGGTAGATGTAAGCAACTTCAACAACTTTGTATTCTCTGCTGTCGGTCACTCCTGTATAACCTTGCAACCTAAGGGTCTCACTACCTACTACACGGTTTTTTAGACCGTCCAGCACCGATCTCTTTATAAAGGATCGTTGTGAGCCCTGGTCTAGGAGTAGCCGACAGACGTGTGTCCTGCTGTGCTAGGTTCAACAGGGCGTTCACGTGGGCTACTTTGAGCTGGTCAGTGTCTCCATACGTCGCCTGTAATAACCTCAGAACACTATCATAATTTTCACCTACAATGGAAAAACCTTCTACCAAATGTAAAGCTTCATCCTCGAGTTGGCCTTTCATATAATGGAACTTTCGTACATCGTCAAGTTTTGAATCATGCACTGTGGATTTAAAGACGTCCCAAAATGCTAACCACTCGGTCAAGTTTCCCCTGAACTTCGGTAAATTTAATTTGGGCAAGTTGACTTCACGACGGGGGTCTGTCTGCCTGGCAGCGCTGCTAGTCGAGATTATCTCTACCTTCTTCACCGCCCTTCGCAGTAAATGTATTGCCTCTAAATGGGCGATATCATGGACAGCGCGCTGCTCGTACTCCGCCTGAATATCTGACTCTTCCTCCAAACCTGATACTATACTTTCATTCAGGGTAGCTATCCGATCATAGGTAGTTTGTAGGTATTCCAACTTAGCCTCTAGCTGTGCAGGAGTTGCACTAGCTACAAAGTCTTCCAAATCGGACGTTAGCCTAGTGATGAGACCCCTCAAACTCCCTCTCTGGTTTTTCAAGACTGCGATAGACATAATTATGTTTTTTTTATCTTCTGGTTTACTAGCCATTAAATTAATTACACGAATTAGCGTAACCCTTCGCCAGCCAATACGGACCTCTATAATGTCTCAATCGTGAAATATAAGAACACCTTTTAGTAATTGTCATATGTACTTACAATTTCAGTCCACATTAACAATATTACATCACATTAGCCTACCCTTTATAGAATAATGTAATTAAAGTAAAGAGGTAGAAATGACTATATAAACCGCTTACCTTACACAATACAGTACCACGAGAGATTGGGATATGAGTAAACTGTGAAGGAAATATGAGATGGTCAGTCTTAAGTCAAAAAGTAAATAATAATGAAATTAGGGAAACAAATGCAGGGTTAACAAAAAAATAAAGAAAAGAAAAAAGAAAAAAGGATAAGTTACTGGGGGAAGGTGATGGGCGGGATACAGAACTTAGGGAGTCGCAGGCTTATTACTCCGGCATTACGCTCTAGCCATCATTTAGTCATGGCCGTGATCTTGTCATGCAGGATCTTGTTAGTGTCGAGGTCTAGATGGACACCGTCGATGTCAAGATCCTGCGGTTTAGACGAAACCGACAAAAAGCGATGGCGCGTTACGTCTAACCTAGAGCGCAATGATCGGTTAACCGAATTCCTGATTTTATTATACTGCTCTGCTGGCATTCCCCATACTCTAGAGCGGTATTCTAGGGAAATCAGGATGCATTTCCCTCCCGTGTCCCTCTCGACAGCCAGAGCCAGGTCCCCTAATGCCGCCGCCAGAGCACAGGGTTTGGTGTCGGGGGTTATGTCGTTGCCCCAGATGAGTAAATAGGTGTAGAGGGGCCGGTATAATACCAGCTTACCCCACTCATCGGAGGACTTAAGACTTGTGATATTAGCCCCCGGCACCCCAAAGTAGCGGAATTGAAATTTCCGATCCCCGTTCGCTCCCCTGTAGTCAACAGGGCCCTGGTCTGCTGCCCTCAGTCGGGTTGCGTATGTGTGGCCAAAGATCGCTATGCGATCTACCTCGGCCACTACTTGTACCGGTTTATATCCCAGACCTACACCCCCCGGATCCTTTGATCTACAACCTCCCTTAACATTGCCCTTGCTCATGCCTAACTTAGGAAATTTAATTGTGGGTCAAAGTCCCGAGGTCAGGGCACCAATATGGCGGATTTAAGGAAGATAAGTTTACTATAGGCTACCTAAGACTTAAAAGGTCCGCTCATATAATGTAAATAAATAATAATGCCGGGAGTGTAACTCACTTATTGAATCACCATAGAATATTACAGTCTGGCAAGGTGGAAATGCTGATGGAGGTGCTGATAGATGGTAGGCAAATGGCTGTTATTCTAACACCATTAGATGTTTACATTAAGGTGACCGCATGGATGCACCTGAACTAATAAAGAATGAATGAGGTTAAAGAAAGTTAAATCATGATAATAAGGCTTAGCTGTCAGTCGGTCTGTCTGTAGGATGTAGTTGAGTTTAAGTTTATGATGAGAGCTAGATGAAACTGGAACCAGGATCGCGACGAACTAAAGAGTGGAGGTGTTGCTTGGATGAAGTATAAAAGTGCTCTTCCGTGGTGCGCCACAATCCAAGATGTCATCGTCTTACGCGACGAATTTAGCGGCTACTGCTAGGTTAGTAGCGGATATCTAGCGGTAAATATCGCACCGCTTACATAATATTACAGCATGGTTTATATGATAAATCATATATGCATTCCTAAAGACACTTAAATACTATACTTTCGTATAATAGGCCTTATCTAACTTATTAAGCATACATACTGTACAAACTGTATCTAGGGTATGATACATAGAAAATGTAGGTTATACCACTGACTATCGTGAATCCACGATATCTCTCATAATTCGCTTATATGTCGCATATTTGGTCTATATGCGGCATATTCCTTGGTATATGGGTGGCCTACATACGTACACGTACTTTATATATAGCATGACAGTGCTGAAAATACGATATATACGAGATATTACAGTCAACAGACCCTGTACAACTTGGTAACTCTCGATGCCACCCCGCCACACGCTAAACCCAAACTCACTCAAGCGGTACACAAGCTCTTGTCTCCCGCATAAACTCTCTCACCTCAGATCCCTCCTCTAAACTCTCTCATAATTTGCTTATATGTCGCATATTTGGTCTATATGCAGCATATTCCTTGGTATATGGGTGGCCTACATACGTACACATACGTACATATATGTACACAAGCACTTGCTTATATGTCGCATATTTGGTCTATATGCGGCATATTCCTTGGTATATGGGTGGCCTACATACGTACACATACGTACATATATGTACACATACTCTACATAGCATAAAGGCGCTCAAAATAGGATACATATGCGACCTTACGCCCTAACCTGCCCTCCCCTCCCTCTAAATCTTTTAACTCACACGATCTAAGAATTTCTTCTTCAATCGAGTTGTCAACTTGTGGAATGGGCTTCCCCGAAACGTTATAGACTGCATCACCGTTGATTCATTTAAACTCCGCCTAGACAAATATCTCGCATCAAACCCGCGACTGACTGCGTTTGTAAATGAATAACTTTATTTTATCCCCCCCTCAGTTACTAACCCATCTGTTCCCTACTAACTTCCTAATCCTGCCACCGACATTAGTTCCAGGGCAGTAATTCCCTTTCCAATGTTCCCTTACCCACTCTAAACCACTGTTTGGACACTTGCTCCTCAGTGTTTTGGAGGACAAGCAACCTAGAAGGGTCACTAGGTCTGTTGTTGCTTGATTTCCTTTGTACTTCTTTGTACTCTACTCCTACCCCCTGGCCGCGCGGATATTCACCCGGGAAATCTTGCCGCGCGATGATAATCTGGCCGCGCGATGCCATTCGCTCCACTATTTTTAAATACGGACCGGCCCCCCACCCCTCCCCCAGACATTTTTTGTGGGGTCAAATATATATGGCTCAATGCGCGCGAACATCCCCTATACGTTGATGTACTTTTCATCGATATTTGCAAGGGTCGCCCAAATCGTCATAGCTCCGCACAGGGGTGCCTGTATACTATAGGGGGTATGCAGCGGAGAGGTTAAACATGGAATTTATCCTGGCAAAGTCGCCACTGTCACAAATCGAGGGTACTGTAAGAGAAGGACCCGGGCCTGGCTAACGGTAACGCAATACCCTCTCTATAACCCTCAGTATCCCCGATCGTGAACATACACTACTACACGTAGCACAACGGGGTCCAGGCTCTCTGGAACCGCAACAAGTGGAGTAGGATTCCTGATATACTTTTAGGCCGCTGTCTTTGACTCGTCCGGCCAAATGGACAGAGATACTACTCTGTCCCAACGAGGATAAATTCAGATCATAACCCCACAGAACACCCACTTTGGTCACAGACTCCTACCTACTATATTATCAACCGTGCCGTGCTATGATCAAGAAGGGTGCAGTGACTGTACTAGGAAAACCACCCTGTAATGGTTACCTCTATAAGAGGCCACCACCCCTCCTCTATTACAGTATGTCACCCTGCCTTGATCAAAAGCACCAGCCCAAAATAGAGAATTGTTGCAACACAGTTCCGGGTGATTGAAATGTGGACACAAAAACTAGGGTTGGATCACACTGGTCGAGGACTCCCTCGACCACTGGACCAACAAAAGGATCACAAGAAGAAAATGACGGTAAAGGCATATACAAGTAGAGCACTGCAACCAGGCAGAGTCTACATGTATATCTCGATACGAAAATAATAGTATTTCCTAATTGAACGCTCACAATCACAACCCCTTTCGCTGGTTCACAATAGTTGGTCTATTACTGGCGGACCCTTGCAACAATAGTCTAGTTAGGCTACGGCATCAACAAAGATGGTGAACAATAACAGTGCCGGCCCGTACCCGGAGGTACATAAACGGATACCGAAATAAAAGCCGGGACACGAAAAATACGGCACAAATACAATGGTGTTAATTTCTTAATAACTGACTCACTAATTTAAGCTTTAGATTAAGCAGCGAATTATGAAGCTTAGCAAACAATATGCATTGGGATACTAACCATTGATAGTATTAAAACCTAACGAGCGGCCTAGGCGGTAATTTGTATGTACCGCCCAGCGGGGTGTTTTTACCCTAAATAGGGTTGTTTATGTGATCATTTTCATGCCTAAATAAGACCCAGAGCGTAAAACAAGTATCTATCCCTGAAAGGGCAAAAACAGAGCTTTCCAATGACACCTCAACTATCCTTGTACGACCGTTAGTTTTCTTGAAACCATCGCGCAACACGAGTGCAAAAACCATGTAATTAGGTACTTTCCCTACATAATTCCCTGTGTAGCGAGTGTGAGGGGGGAAGGGAGGGTGGTTTTCACTTCAGTTGGCCCACCGCGGTGGTGTGCGTCGGTCATAGCCTTACTACGCTCCTCACACCGCTCAGCTTTCTCTCTCTGCAACATTACGTGCTGAAAATGGCACACAACATAAGTTGTGAACCGCCACTTAGTCCAAATTTCTTTCACACGACATAAGTTGCGTGCCGCCAATAAAGGGTTAATGATTAAAATGATTACGCAAGTAATGAAAGCAAGTACGCAAGGAAGAAAACATATGGCTGCACCTGAAGGGGTTAATTAAATAAAGGGGGTACGAAAAAATCCACTCAGCTATAGTGGGACTATACTCCCAGGCCGGTGACAGCTCTCCTATATATCCGTGGCAGTAAAATATCCTGGTATGAGGGTATATGTTGTAAATCCAGGGACACAAGACGGGAGCTATTATCACTATCACAGCCGAGAATACAGTGGAAAACTGTTCAAGCCTGGCCTTACAGCCAGATGATGGGCTAATCCATTACCAGGTAGGGGAGTTCCTCTACACCAAATGAAACCACTTTATACATCACCTTATTCACTACCCACAAGCACTATACCCATATACGGCCCTTAACCTGTCCCCAATGACATCAGAAAGCAAGATATTACTCCGTAATGTCGATGAATTATAAGGATGTGCCTTATAACCAGTCAAACTACCGAACTACTTAGCCGTCGGTATTGGCTCCCTCGCACTTCGATTGACAAGGGTATTGGAGTGTCTCTAAGATACCATCTACTCTATTTCTAGAAGTACTAGCAAATAGGGGCATAGAACAATATGTGCCGCAAATAAATTAATTAGGTTAGTGTTAAAATATCAATGAGATCCGATGAAAGATAAAGGAGGTAGAAAAGACGTCCCTCCTAATCTGACTAGAAATAGCCAGATATACATCAGGTATAAATACATATACAGTAGGTTGGTTACAGACACAATGTATGGGCATGTACCTGTACGTCTGGAAAACAATATTTTTGTCATAACCTCACAGGAGTAACTACATGATCCTGTGACAATATATATATATATATATATATATATATATATATATATATATATATATATAACATAACTTAGAAACGACTAGATATAAGCTGTTGTGGATTGAAGCTTGTTGTAAAGCTACTCTGGAGAAGTAAGATCCATTATGCTTCCAAAACCCTATCTACCCATCACGCCTATACCTTACTCGTCAAAAAACACAACTACCACCACTCCCTCCTAATGGGAGATCTGACACATTTCCTATAAATATTAGATTTAATTTGGATCTAAATGACAAGTATCTAATGATAATATCGGACAGGTTGTGAGAGAGTTATCCTGACCGTGAGTGGGGTCGAATCCTGGTCAGGATACCTTTCTCCTTAATGACAATTAGATTTGATATCACCTCTTCATCTGGATGTAATAAGGTGTATCCATTGTCCTCATTGTTCCCTTGACATTGTTTCACCATGGTCCATGTTTGAGTGTCATTAACGTTGACTACCTTGGGTTCGGCAAAGATAAACAAGTGCTTCAGTAAACTAATGATCGGTATTGCTATCACGAGAGAGCCAGGAAGGGAGAGGACCTGTTAACATTTGCTAAAATGGAAGACAAGGGGCAGGGGGGGGGGTTTCAATAGTTAATTAACTCTTTCTGTACCCCTTCCATGCTTGTATGTATATTCTGCCAACGAGTACACAATGATTTCATTCAGCTTGGGAAGTATGTCTATCACTCAAAAGATTCCAGACTATCTCAATTAACTATTTTAACTACAATATATCCTTCTTAAGGTTCATAAACAGTATAATTGGAGTTTGAACGAAAATGTAAAAGACGTCGCCGGTATAGAAGGGGTTAAGAGAATATTTCAAAAGGTTGCACAATTTTGCATGTCAGATTTGTTGGCCAAAATGTGTGCCATCTTTCACTGTAACCAACTGTACATTATATGAGAGAGAGCGAGAGAGAGTTAACCCTTCCAGCCCGGGCAGCATTTTAAAATGACAGTGCGGCAGATAGGCTGGAGCCCGGGTGTCCTTATAAAATTTTACTTTGCAGGGGCGATCGCAGCGCCACCAATCCTCAACTACTACCGTTATCAGTTCGTATGTGGCCGCCATAGCGAGTTATAGTGACGAAATTAATTCCGCCGCGTCTGATTCGGTGCAACCTCCCGCGCGCCCCACTGCTACCCCGCTCGCAACTTCGACGCCTGTTGCAACCGAGAAGAAAGCTCAACGAAAGAAAGTGAAGCGTTTGTTGAGTGATAGTGCTATACAGCGAGAACTTTTTGATCTTGAAGAGAGCAGTGGCGAAAGCTTGGTGGACAAAGAACAATTTATAAGTGCAAGCGAAGATGACGATTTCGTTGGCTTTGGAGACGACGATAATGTTGAATTATTTGAGGGGGGAGACAGTAGTGATGATCCTGATGTTGAAGTGTTTCAGGAAGGTGCTATTGAACTTCCAAGTGTGCTAGAACCTAGGCCTACCCCCTCGCCATCTTTGCTAGATCAGCCTAGGCCTAGCCCTATCCCAGGACCTTCCCCTTTACCTGCCCGCACGCCCTTGAAAGTGGACAAATATTTTTATAAACAATCTTTGGTGAAAAGTGCAGCTAAAAAAGCACGCAGGGCAGCCGCAGAAAAGGATAGGGAAGCTGAAGACAGTGATAGTGACGCCGACCCTGGTCTAGCAACCACCCGCATTCCTTTGTCCCGACGCCATGACCCGGGACGCCGCGTGGGTCACTCACAGCCCTCGGCTCCATCTCTCCTTCAGGATGAGCAAAGGGCCTCTTCAAGTAGTATTAGTAGTGTGCCACAGCCCTCAACACACCGCAGAGCATTATTTGATGCGGAGAAGTCCTCGGCTCGCCGCAAAAGGAGCCCAACTCCCGAGGCCGAGGCTCCCATTGTTGAACCTCCCGCAGCCTCCCGCGCCCCACGCCGCCGACGCCCGGTCACTTCTTCACCCGAATTGTCTCCTGAAGAGGATGCCGACGACACCAACATTGTCCCAGATGACCTGACGTGCCTGAGGAGGAAGAGGAACAGAAACAGGAACAGGAAGAGGAAGAGGAAGTCCCGACAAGACGAGTTAGAGGGCGAGGTCGTGGACGTGGTCAGTCTGCCGACGCTGCTGCCCCTGGGCATGGGCAGGGCGTGCAGGGCGTCCGCGTGGCCAAGGGCGTGTGCCAGGGCGTCCAGGGCGTGTGCCTGCTGCACCTGCACGTGCTCGAGCATCAGCATCCGACCTGTTTGTGTGGACAGATTGGGCTGATTTTGAGCCAGATTGTCCTGCCTTTGACGAGGTACAGATGGGTTCCGGGGTGTCACCAACATATCCCTGTGGCCCAGATGCTACCCCCAGTGAACATTTCTGTGGCTTCTATGACAATGAAGTCATGGAATACCTCGTCGAGGAAACCAACAACCATCATGACATCTGTGCCAACTTTCTTGGGAGGAAGACCAGTGCCAAGATGGTGGCATGGAGAGCTG
This sequence comes from Paralithodes platypus, assembly GCA_032716605.1. Taxonomy (NCBI): domain Eukaryota; kingdom Metazoa; phylum Arthropoda; class Malacostraca; order Decapoda; family Lithodidae; genus Paralithodes; species Paralithodes platypus. The sequence goes on along the minus strand of CM064577.1, from coordinate 38,543,477 downwards.
TCACTTTGGCAGAACTATATGTGTTCTTGGCACTCACAATGCTGATGACACATATCAGGAAGCACGCTCTGGCAGACTACTCGATCACTGGCGACCTCATAATGACTCCAGCATTTGGCAAGTACATGTCCAGAGACAGGTACTTTGACATCTTCTCCTATCTCCAGCTGACCAACAACATGCATGTCCACCTTACCAACACACTATGGAAGATCAGGAAGCTGTATGACATGATACATCATTGGTTCACTACCTACCTGATTCCTTTCCAGAAGATGTGCCTCGACGAGTTTCTGGTCCTGTTCCGTGGTAGGCTGCACTTCCGACAGTATATCCCGTGTTACGAACTGGCACTCGGGTACACAAGGGCTCTCAATCAGGACTCGAATACGGCTCGCTGCCACAACGGAAACACACGATCCCAACCCCTGAGTACTGCCAGCCGAACAAAAAACACCAATACCCTCCAGAGTTCAATCTGCTATAACGGGGTATACAAGAACTCGGTACTAGTGTTCAACAACAGACTAATAAAGAGGCAGGAATTATCTAGTCTGGTCAACAATCAAACAAAGAAGTAAGAAACAACAACACCAAAGAATAGTGTTGGCCGAAGCCGAAGTAATCCACCCTTGACTAAGAACTTAAGAAGTCCTCCACCCTCTACTTCGGATCGGCACTATTACGTTACGTTAATTAATAGTCCTTAAGCATCGAGCAAGGAATCTTCTGAAAAAAGTTAGATGCTTCTCGGATGCTCGTAAGAAGTACGTATCGGATTTTGAACAGTAATTCAATAAGCAAAAACACTGGCAATTAAATACTATTAAAGGTTTAAATGGGCATAAGAATAATAAAAAGAATGTGCAATAGTAAATGGCAAACATTAAAAAGAAGTACTCCGCAAATGCAACGGCAATAGCCTACTCGGAGTGTGCTCGTGGGCCACTAATCACTAAAATAGCCAAGCTTGCAACACATGAAATCAATAGTGCATAAACAATATCATACATAAGGAAAGCTTCAATACTATTCTGTATCTACTAATCGAGTAAAGTCTAGCTGGGGTACTGTGGGCAAAAGGTAGCAGTGACTGAGCAAAAACGGCTCGTAGCCTAGCGAAGTCCTCACAACTGTTTAAATTATTACGTTAAAACTAACAAGTGCACTTTGAGAAATCCAGATCCCTTGTATCTGGTTTTCTCCCGGCTCCTTGATGAAGTAAAAACAAACTGTTAATAAAATACAGGGTGGTTAGGCTCTTGCCCTCACGCACTGTAAATTATTAACTCAACACAGTCAGCCGCGAAGACAACCTAGGCTTCACTGAACCGAAACGAGTATGCAGGTTTATCGCTTAACCACTGCATCAAACAACAACTCGTAACACAGAAAAGCCTTACCCCAGTCTAGCATTACCTAGACCAGCAGAAAACAGGAATAATAATAATAACACACAGGGAAATGCATATACAAGTGCAACAAACATAAATCAATCCTATTCTAAGTCAACCTTTCCAAAATAGGCTATCTAATAGGCAAGTATCTCGTGAGAACTCAAGCGATAATACGTTGGCTGACTAGCTCTGCACCAACGGGACCATGGAAGTTAAACAGGCAGGGAAAAGAGGAGATAAGAATGTAAGGTAGTAGAGAAAGTTCACATCAGTCAGAAGAATATATATAGTTAGCAAGGGAAATGAGAAGTCGCTCTGCCTAATGAGTTCTGATGAAGAAATGGCTAGACTTCCCTTTTTATACCCGGCCCTCTAGTGAGCCCAACGTGAACTACTAAGGACCGCCCACTGACAACCATTACGTAATTTCTCTCTCTCCTCTGGGATAGACAAAGGCTCCCCTAGCACTGAGGGGGGGGGGGGGGGGGGAGTGCTAGTGAGTTAGGCCCACCTCCCGCATGGCGCACCCACTGACCCCCAACTGTGGCTGTTTCTCCTCCCATCATTACAAATAAGTTTTACACACAATACTTATAACTAATGATATCAAATAGAACTCGTTGACTCAGATGAAAACAAAATACATATTCATAATACTTATAGTACAACGGCTCACATGAACTAAGTTAGGAAACTCTACATAGACTACAGCCAAAGTTCCTGCCCTGACGATCCTAGCGAGAGTGGGGCATGACTAGGCGTTCTGTACAGCATGCTCACACTGGACATGCATCACACCTCCCCCAAGATTTTACTTGCTCAACCCTGAGCTAAAATCTGACAAACACAGAACCCCATCAAGCCCCTCACACCCAGCGACCGCATGGCACTAAAACAAAGCTGAGTTTATCACCAAAACACATCTTATTATAAAACAAAAAATGCACATTTTATAACTCCTCCCAACAATAGCAAAAAGACACAATATCATGCTCCCAGAGCGAGCTTACAGCAGCTCAGCCGTTTGATAGTTCGTGGACTACTCAAACTCTATAGGCTATGACAAACTTATACGATTACCTATATCAAAAGAAAGAGTTTTTATATGATTTTTATATTTTAATATGTTTTTCCCGGCTGCACTATAAGGGCAGCCTATTTTCCTCCACTCAAACCCACACACCTGTGATAGCCTACGACTGATCATCCACTCTTGATAAACAATCCGCGATCACATTGTCACATCCAGCAATATGACGGATGTCCAGGTTATACTCCTGCAACATCAAAGACCACCTGGTCAGTCTCATATTGCGATTGTGAAATTGATTCAGGAATCTCAAAGGGTGATGATCAGTGTAGATAACCATGACTGGGCCATAGGCTGGAACATACACCTCGAAGTGCCTGAGCGACAGCACAATCGCCAGTAATTCCTTTTCTATTGTAGAATAGTTCTTTTGTGCAGCATTGAACTTCTTAGAACAGAAACTTACTGGGTGTTCCACACCTTCATTGTCTGTCTGTAGCAAGACGGCACCAGCCCCTACACCACTAGCATCTGTTGCCAGCTGAAAAGGCCTGTTAAAGTCTGGGGCCCTGAGTATCGGGTGAGTACATAGCAAATGTTTCACCAAAGTGAAAGCCTTTTCACACTCAGGTGCCCACAAAAACTTTTTGTCTTTAGATAACAAATCTGTGAGAGGTGCCAACACCATTGAGTAACCTTTTATGAAGCGTCTGTAGTAGCCTATCATACCCAAGAATCTCATAATCTGCTTCTTGGTTGTTGGGTGCGGAAATTTATTGATAGCCTGTACCTTGTTCTGAGGAGGGCACACCTGTCCCCTTCCCACTACAAACCCAAGGTACTGCACAGTGGCTTTTACGAAGTCACACTTTGCCAAATTTACTACCAGACCTGCTTCACTAAGTTTCCGGAACAAGGTCTCAAGGTGCTCACAATGGCTCTCAAAGTCGTCATCATAAATGATTACATCGTCCAAATATACGGTGCAATTTGGAATGTCCTTTACAATTTCATTCATCAGGTTCTGAAACGTTGCTGGTGCATTCTTAAGTCCGTAAGGCATAACATTGCACCGGTAGGTACTCCCGTCCACAACAAAACCACATACCTCTTTAGCACGCTTGGACAAAGGTACTTGCCAGTAACCTTTTACTAAATCTACTTTAGACAAAAAACGAGCATTACCAATTTTGTCAACACTATCATCAACCCGAGGAAGAGGATATGGGTTAGTTGGAGTCAAACCGTTTAACCTACGGAAATCAATACAAAAGCGTACCTTGCCATCTGGCTTAGGCTGCAGTGTTACGGGGGAAGTCCACTTAACTGTGCCTTTCTCTATCAACCCTCTACCGAGCATATACTCCAACTCATCCCTCAGAGCTGGTAGTTTTATGGGGGGCACACGGTACGGGATTGACTTAAAGGGTAGATGGTCCCCCACGTCAACATCATGCATAGCCTGAGTAGTGAGGCCTGGGTGTTCAGCAAATACAGTGGGGTATGAACCGAACAACTGACGGATAGCATCAAACTGCGGCTCAGGCAAATGAGCTATAGCCTCGTCAGCCCTTAAGCTCGAGTTCCCCGCCCACTGATCCGCTGAAACATGTTGATCCCAGCTATCCTCCTCTGAAGCTTGACTGTCCCCCTCTCCTTCTCCACCACGGCCGCAACAAGCCAACACAGGGACAGTGAGAGGCTCAGAGGGGCGCCTCACATACTCTTTAATAAGGTTCACGTGACATAACTGGTTCTTTTTCCTCCTGTCTGGAGTGGCAACAAGGTAATCTAAGTCTGAAATTTGTTCTCCAATTTTATAAGGTCCAGTGTACTTCGCAGAGAGGGGGTTACCAACCAAAGGCAACAAAATTAATACCTCTTGTCCTACAGTGAACTTCCGGAGCCTCACTTTGCGATCATACCTGTCCTTCATCAAAGCTTGTGATTCTGTCAAATTTCTACCTGCCATCTCCAGACTCTTATGCATGCGCTCACGGCTTTCAAGCACATACTTTAATAATGGACAAGGCTGCACAGTCCCCTCCCAAATTTCTTTCAGCATGTTAAGGGGGCCCCTGACACGGTGTCCAAAAATCAGCTCGTTTGGACTAAATCCCAGGCTCTCACCAGGTACCTCCCGAGCAGCAAACAGCACATAAGGCAATCCAAGATCCCAATCCATACCGTTGTCAGCACAATAACACCTGAGCATGCTTTTAAGTGTAGCATGCCACCGCTCAAGCACCCCTTGACTCTCAGGGTGATACGCTGACGATACTACTGCTCGTATCCCATGCTGTTGCATTGTTTGCTTGAACATGTTGGAGGTGAAATTAGATCCCTGATCAGACTGAATCTCCTCCGGGTACCCGTACCTTGAGAAGTACCACAACAAGTTACTGACTACCGTCTTAGCCATTCCATTTTTCATAGGGTATGCATCGGGGTATCTAGGTGGCAACATCCATTATGGTTAACAAAACTTTATTTCCAGCCTTAGTGGGAGGGAGTGGACCAACCATGTCAACAATAATTTACTAAAGGGTGGCCCAATCACAGGAATAGGGTGTAACGGAGCCTTAGGAATAACTTGGTTCGGTTTCCCGACACGTTCACAAATATCACATGAGTTTATCCATGACTGCACATGAGACTTCATCCCCGGCCACCAAAACAATTTCCCCAAAGCCGCCACCGTTTTTCTCACCCCCAGATGTCCTGCCAGTGGTATGTCATGCGCCAACCTCAGCAGGCTATCCCTGCACTCCCGTGGCACCACCAACTGGTCCACTACTCCGGACCCCTTTTGCCAACTAGGTTTAGGGTCTTGAAAACGCCTATAGAGGATGCCTTCTAAATAAAAAAAAATCTCCTGGCTGTGCATCGCCGTCCTCGTCGAGCTCTACAGCTCCATTAGCACACGTTTGGAGCTCAGGGTCCTCTAGTTGCAACCGACGTATATCTGAGGGTGCCAAGCGATCTAACTGCTCCCGGAGCAATGCATGACCTTCCCCGATACTGGGCTGCTCCCTCTGTCTCTCTCGATGTACATAACGTTGCTGTCGTGGAGACTCGTCATGCCCAGCCTCGTCACTCTCGATGACAGGCCCAGGGGCTACTCCAGAATTAAGTAATGGTGCTAATACTGAATCACCCAGGAGAGCCGCCGAGTCAAAACTCTTAAAACCAACTCCAGCTTTAGCCTCCTCCTGTTGATCGTTCCTCCGCTGGTCTGAAGACGGAGGACTAGGCTGTGACACTTTAGCTGCCCGAGCTCGGGTGACAACACACGCCATGGGTTGTGTCTGGCACCGCTCGACCCACTCTTGCTCTTCCCTACTCACGTCGGCCGGCCTCTCGGCAACGACTAAGGGTAGAACCTCAGAAGCGGGCATTACAAAGTCGTTGCCGAGAATAAGGTCGACGCCCTCCACTGGCAGTTTCTCCACAATCCCGACATCCAATTCACGTGCCACACCATCCACCTCCAACTCCAACCGCACCAGCGGGTATGACCGAGTTGCATTAATACCCTGCACCACTACCACCCGAGCCGCGTTTATAGGGTAGCCAGTCAAGTTTTTCATCAGAGTCTGGGAAGCACCTGTATCACGCAAGACCTCTACTCCATGCTTGCGCCCCGCCCACATCACGCAACCCCGCCCTCTATGGTCGCAAAAAAAATCCTGAGCAGGGTTCGAGCCTCCCAGGTGCTTCTGCATTGGCTGTGCCTCAGCCTCTGACGAACTGCCCCGGGCAAACTCAGATGACTTCGGAGACACACCAATGTTGCAGGCCAAAGACACAGCTGCTGTAGGTGGTTTGCTAGGACAGACTCTTGCAAAGTGCCCCTTTTTATGACAATGATAACACTCCAACTCCCCTTTGGGCTTCCCTTGGTACTGGGAAGGGCCCGGCCCCTTCTTAAATGGGACGGTGCTAGTCTTGTGGTCAGTCTTGGTATCATGGCTCTTGTACTTGTTTGCATAAGGTATATCACTAACTCGGGGGGGTGGGGCGTCACGCCCCTTGTTACCTGCCTCACTACGCTGGGCAGACCTGCACCCACGAATTAGTGATAGCCGGAGGTCAGCCATCTCAGCTGCCTCCTGTAGAGTTTTTGGGTTCTTTTCTTTAATAGTTAAAGTCATTTCTGCACCAGTACACTTATAAAACTGCTCGAGCAGAAACAGCTCAGTCAACTGTTCTGCCATCTCAGCTTTCTCAGAACGTGTCCAGTTTTTAAGTGCATCTTTTAAGTCCCGGGCATGTTCAAGAAAGGTCGCCTCCCTAGTCTTTGTAACACCCCGAAACTTCAATCGATATGTTTCCGGTTGCAACTCGTATGCCCGTAGGACAGGTCTCTTCAATTCTGGGTAGTCAATGCAAGACTCTAAAGGCAGTGCATCATAAGCCTTCAGACCCTTACCCGTAAGTCTTGAGGAGACTTGAGCTGCCCACTTCTCTTCAGGCCAATTATGCTCTCTACACTTCTTCTCAAAACGATTAAAAAATTCTGTGACTTCAGTTTCACTAAATACCGGCACCAATTTGACTAATTGGGCCAAGGACTGTTCTCTTACTTGGCCCTCACGGCCCATCCGAGTCCCTGTCGACTCTGCACGAGTCTTATCTAAATCTAATTTAGCACAATATTTCTCTGAGTCGTACCTAAGCTCAGCCTCATGCCTACTGATCTCATCCTCTTGCCTCCTAACCTCAATCTCATGCCTCCTAGTCTCATTCTCCTGCTTCCTAGCCACAATCTCCTGCTTCCTAGCCTCAATCTTAGCAAGCTCAAGTCTAAATACCATATCTGGAGACAGGCAGGAAGAGGGAGCTGCCACTACTGAAGGAGGGGGGGCAAAAACTGGGGAACCACCATGTGCACCACCCGAGGGCACTCCAATCTGCCAATTCTCATCCCTCTGTGGGAGAGTGCTAACCTCCGGTAACTGAGTGGACGGCACTGTGGGAGTCGAGTGAGAGGGGATCTGGGGAGGAACCCCCCCAAACGCCCTCTCCTCCGAAACCCCATGTCGCCCACGCAACACCCAGGAAATCAGCTCCCCCTTGGACATCCCTACTACATTGGAAATGCCCAAAACCTTGGCTATCAGGTGCAAGCCACAAACATCCACCCCAGTCAGCCTCTCCTCCGTCACGTGGTACCGCTTACTCACAAAAACTCTAGCATCCTCCTCACTGGTTACTAACGGCACACCTTCAAATGACATCTCTCGCTCATCGTCAGTGCTAATGCACGACATACTGAAGTCCACAAAAAAATTCTCGAGACAAAAGTGTTAAACTTCCTATGCAAGCACTAATTACTAAATTAACTGGAGTCTCTTAAATGCTTTACTAATTGCCATACAAAAAAAATATTCTTCAATATGCACGCTAAAATTCAAACAAACAAATGTTGTACAACTCTGCAAAAATGTATACTGTTCACAAAATCCTAAGCAAGGTCGCCATTTGTTACGAACTGGCACTCGGGTACACAAGGGCTCTCAATCAGGACTCGAATACGGCTCGCTGCCACAACGGAAACACACGATCCCAACCCCTGAGTACTGCCAGCCGAACAAAAAACACCAATACCCTCCAGAGTTCAATCTGCTATAACGGGGTATACAATAACTCGGTACTAGTGTTCAACAACAGACTAATAAAGAGGCAGGAATTATCTAGTCTGGTCAACAATCAAACAAAGAAGTAAGAAACAACAACACCAAAGAATAGTGTTGGCCGAAGCCGAAGTAATCCACCCTTGACTAAGAACTTAAGAAGTCCTCCACCCTCTACTTCGGATCGGCACTATTACGTTACGTTAATTAATAGTCCTTAAGCATCGAGCAAGGAATCTTCTGAAAAAGTTAGATGCTTCTCGGATGCTCGTAAGAAGTACGTATCGGATTTTGAACAGTAATTCAATAAGCAAAAACACTGGCAATTAAATACTATTAAAGGTTTAAATTGGCATAAGAATAATTAAAAGAATATGCAATAGTAAATGGCAAACATTAAAAAGAAGTACTCCGCAAATGCAGCGGCAATAGCCTACTCGGATTGTGCTCGTGGGCCACTAATCACTAAAGTAGCCAAGTTTGCAACACATGAAATCAATAGTGCATAAACAATATCATACATAAGGAAAGCTTCAAGACTATTCTGTATCTACTAATCGAGTAAAGTCTAGCTGGGGAACTGTGGGCAAAAGGTAGCAGTGACTGAGCAAAAACGGCTCGTAGCCTAGCGAAGTCCTCACAACTGTTTAAAGTATTACGTTAAAACTAACAAGTGCACTTTGAGAAATCCAGATCCCTTGTATCTGGTTTTCTCCCGGCTCCTTGACGAAGTAAAAACAAACTGTTAATAAAATACAGGGTGGTTAGGCTCTTGCCCTCACGCACTGTAAATTATTAACTCAACACAGTCAGCCGCGAAGACAACCTAGGCTTCACTGAACCGAAACGAGTATGCAGGTTTATCGCTTAACCACTGCATCAAACAACAACTCGTAACACAGAAAAGCCTTACCCCAGTCTAGCATTACCTAGACCAGCAGAAAACAGGAATAATAATAATAACACACAGGGAAATGCATATACAAGTGCAACAAACATAAATCAATCCTATTCTAAGTCAACCCTTCCAAAATAGGCTATCTAATAGGCAAGTATCTCGTGAGAACTCAAGCGATAATACGTTGGCTGACTAGCTCTGCACCAACGGGACCATGGAAGTTAAACAGGTAGGGAAAAGAGGAGATAAGAATGTAAGGTAGTAGAGAAAGTTCACATCAGTCAGAAGAATATATATAGTTAGCAAGGGAAATGAGAAGTCGCTCTGCCTAATGAGTTCTGATGAAAAAATGGCTAGACTTCCCTTTTTATACCCGGCCCTCTAGTGAGCCCAACGTGAACTACTAAGGACCGCCCACTGACAACCATTACGTAATTTCTCTCTCTCCTCTGGGATAGACAAAGGCTCCCCTAGCACTGAGGGGGGGGGGGGGGAGTGCTAGTGAGTTAGGCCCACCTCCCGCATGGCGCACCCACTGACTCCCAACTGTGGCTGTTTCTCCTCCCATCATTACAAATAAGTTTTACACACAATACTTATAACTAATGATATAAAATAGAACTCGTTGACTCAGATGAAAACAAAATACATATTCATAATACTTATAGTACAACGGCTCACATGAACTAAGTTAGGAAACTCTACATAGACTACAGCCAAAGTTCCTGCCCTGACGATCCTAGCGAGAGTGGGGAATGACTAGGCGTTCTGTACAGCATGCTCACACTGGACATGCGTCACACCCGTCCAAGAGACACTGCTTCGGCATCAAGCTCTTCGTCCTCTGTGACTGTTTGACGGGGTATGTGCTGGACTTTGTGGTCTACAGCGGCAGGGGTGGAGAAATTGAGACTGACCCCCTCATTGGTTTTGGCGGCGCTGTAATAAAGAAGATGATGGAGAGGCACTTCCATAAGAACCACATCCTCTACACAGATAACTACTACACGTCGCCTATCCTGACCAAGTACCTCCATGACCGCAAGACCGGAACTGTCGGCCCACTCAAAAGAACAAGTTGACGATATGCAACACAATCTAGATAAATTGTCATGTTGGGCCCAAATTTGGCAAATGAGTTTCAATGCGGATAAATGTAAAGTACTACATATCGGATACCTAAATGAGAAAGCAAACTATTCGATGAATGGCACTCAGCTTAAGAATGTAAACAGAGAAACCGATCTGGGAGTAACAATATCGAGTAACCTAAAACCGAGTCAACAATGTTCAGAAGTTGTTAAGAAGGCAAACAAAATAATTGGCTTTATAGGCAGGTCATTTGAGCATAAATCCAAAGATGTTATCCTAACCCTTTACAATTCATTAGTCCGCCCTCTTCTGGAATACTGCGTTCAATCCTGGTGCCCTTATTACCAAAAAGATATAAACAAGCTAGAACGAGTTCAACGTAGAGTTACCAAAATGATACCTAGCCTAAAGAACAAACCATACGAAGAGCGTCTTAGAGAATTAAATCTATTTCCTTTAACCCAGCGCAGATTAAGAGGTGACTTAATTCAAGTGTTCAAAATCATCAAAGGCATCGACAATATGAACTGTAGAAAGTACTTCACTATCGACCAATCTAATTACACGCGGGGAAACGGTTGCAAAATTATTGGTAAATCTTTTAACTCACACGAATCTAAGAATTTCTTCTTCAATCGAGTTGTCAACTTGTGGAATGGGCTTCCCCGAAACGTTATAGACTGCATCACCGTTGATTCATTTAAACTCCGCCTAGACAAATATCTCGCATCAAACCCGCGACTGACTGCGTTTGTAAATGAATAACTTTATTTTATCCCCCCCTCAGTTACTAACCCATCTGTCCCCTACTAACTTCCTAATCCTGCCACGGACATTAGTTCCAGGGCAGTAATTCCCTTTCCAATGTTCCCTTACCCACTCTAAACCACTGTTTGGACACTTGATCCTCAGTGTTTTGGAGGACAAGCAACCTAGAAGGGTCACTAGACCTGTTGTTGCTTGATTTCCTTTGTACTCCTTTGTACTCCTTTGTACTTTGTACAGTCAAGGCCAAAAGGAAGGGCATGCCAGGCTACCCAACCAAGACAAAGAAGACAGACATCTTCCACAAGAAGAGTTGCCCCATCCTCTCCATCCACTGGCATGACCAGCAGAAGGTAAACCTCCTCAGTACATGCCACAAGGCCGAGATGGTCACCACGGGGAAGGTGGACCGAAGAACCAAGAACCCCGTCCTGAAACCAGCTACTGTCCTTGATTACAACCTCAACATGCGCCTCGTTTACAAGTCTGACATGCGGATGGGCTTCATCGACTGCCTGCGAACATCTTGCAGGTGGTACAAGAAGTTTATCCTGCATACGGTAGATATGTCGGTCCTCAATGCCTACAACATCTACTGTCTGAGGACTCCAGGAGCCAAGAAGTACAAGTCCCTGTGGAAGTTCCACAAGCAGGTGATACTTGAGCTCCTGGCTAAGCATGCGGAACCTGAGAGACCACAACAAGGACCAGGCCAGCTGGACAGAACGGGGTGTGCCGACTTCTTCAGGAGGCACCAGTTCCACCCCCTTCCTTTCAAAGCACCAGGTAGTACAGTTAGGAGTCAGAAGAGGTGCCATGTGTGCAGCCACACAACTCGCAGACCCCGCAAAGTGAGCAAAACCACATGGGAATGCCTCGAGTGTGAAGTGGCACTGTGTGCTGGATGGTGCTTCAATGAGTTTCACACTCTCCAACAATTTTGAAGTGCCCGTGACAATAACAGTGAAAATGACACTATCAATTATCAAAGTCCAGTGAAAGTGACACTATAATAATAATAAAACTAAGTATAAGTGAAAGAGACACACATAAGTAATAATAAGTGCCTTTGTAACAATATGAACAAGTGAAAGTGACACTATATATATTATTAGCTTACCTAACAATACATAAGAGTGAAAATTACACTATCAATTATCATAGTCCAGTGAAAGTAAACACTATAATAATAATAATAAAACTAAGTATAAGTGAAAGAGACACACATTAATAATAATAAGTGCCTTCGTAACAATATGAACAAGTGAAAGTGACACTATATACATTATTAGCTTACCTAACAATACATAAGAGTGAAAATGACACCATCAACTATCAAAGTCCAGTGAAAGTGACACTATAATCATAATAATAATAATAAAACTAAGTAATAAGTGACAGAGACACAAATAACTTCATGAAAATAACTTTATTGAGTGAAAATAACATAATAACTATAATAAATGGCATAATAAACAATAAAACACTATCACATCGCTTCCCGGCATAATTGCAGGTGGAGCGATGAGTGCAACTAGGCGTCGTAGCCGGGGCCGCGGTTGAGTGTTCGGACGCGCCTAGGTAAATACGCGGCAAAAGTTACCTCCACTTCCATCACCATCACTCCGGAACCAGTTGAGCTAGAGAGCTCTACTCATCGCCATTTTACGCGGCAAGGTAAGGCGCACTTTTGTATATATCTGTCATTAATGTAGGTAATATATTAAGCGAGGTTAGCCTTGGTTTACTTTTATTGATTTTCAGCCAGATCGCCCGGACACGACCTCTGTCATTTAGAAAGGCAGCCCGGGCCACGAGGGTTAACCCTTAATTAGCGGCGAGCAACATAAGTCGAGTTAAATAAAGCTGGACTATGTGGCGGCGCTCGACATAACTCGAGTGGCAATTTCAGCACGTAATGTGGCTGAGAGAGAGAGACAAGTGGTGGCAGGAGACTAGCGAGCGTATGACTGCTCCAGACCACCGCGGCGAACCTACTGACACAAATCTCAGCTCCCTCCTCCCTCTCTCACTCGCTACATACTCAATTATGTACTGAAAGTACCGAATTACCTGCTTTTTGCACTCGCGTTGCACGGTTATTGCAAGAAAACTATCCATCATACAAGGATCGTTATGGTGTCATTCGAAAGCTCTGTTTATGCCCTTTCAGGGATAGGTACTTGTTTTACGTTCTGGGTCTTATTTAGGCATGAAAATGATCACGTAAACAGCCCTATTTTGGCTAAAAACACCCCGCTGTGCGGTACACATAAATAAACCGCATAGGCCGCTCGTAAGGTGTTAAACATAAATACGAAATAACCTTAAAAGAACATGTCAATGATGTAGAATAGTTGACTAACACTAACATCGGATTGTCCATAATACATCGTAATTTCGTCTGCATATTTATTTTTCTCATCAGGCACTGTTTATTTACTGCGCAATGCAAAATTAAGACTTAATGTTTAGTTAGTCCTGAGATGAATGATCCTGAACCTGAATGAGTTGAAGCTGATGATCGTGGACACACTCTCGACAAATATAGTCGGATCCAGTTATACAATCAAGGGTTTCGAAAGTAAGAGTAACATTTATCAGACATTTTCCATCATTTTCCCACGTCTAATATCACGTTCATATACTGCATATACATAATACAGTGATAGGAATAGTAACACTGTCACTAGCTATGGATTAATTACATATATTGATACTTATTGCAACATATAATCATGTACTATACTCAAAGTTTCTGTATTCTTTCTTATCACAGTGTTTAGTAACATTTGCTACAACATGCTATGTTCAGAATCCAAGTTCTAATAGTAACTGCGTTTGCTTAGCACCTTTTACTCAAGCATAACTTAAGCTAAGGTAATCCAATGTCAAATTTGTAATGGTTTCAATGGTTGATATACTTTGTGTGTTGGTGTAGACCCACTCCCTTTGTCATAGTTACCTGCAGCATCTCATGACAGATCACCAAGTGTGTAAGTCTCTCTATCTCTGCATATATAGTGCCTCCTTGTGGCGGCAAACATCAACTGAACATAATTCAGTTTCAGGCTGAACTACATCAACTCTGAAGAGTTTTGCCCACAAGCTTGTAGTATACAGGCCAACCAATGTGTGGACACACCCTACTGCTTATGAACCAGATCCTCAGCTAATGGTAAATTGTCTCACTCTCTTGTGAGCGTCACAGAAGCAACACAGGCTAAAGGAGGAAACCCTACCAGCAACTCAGTACTGGAGCCCCTTGACATTGTCTGAAATCGGACTATCATCTTTTGAGCAGTTCCTGCAACCATGATTAATCCAAATATAGTACTCTGCATCCAGTGAGGTTGATAAAATAGCCTTGTTGCTTGGGCAGTGCAGGGATAACATAAAACTCACCAAGGGTTGCCCCTTGTAGAGATCACTCCAGTTTTGCTGCAAGGTATACAGCTGTTTGGAGTTCAAGGGAATAAAACAGAAGACAGGCAGCAACAGACCTAATGGCGCTTACTAGGCTGCTTGTAAAAAAAAAACAAAAAACAAAAAACATTACCACAGCCATGAACTGGAGGGCTTCAGCTCGAGAAAGTTATAAATCGCTTGTCAGAGAGGAATGTCACTATAGGAGATCTTTGTCCTTGGGAGGGACCATCGTGTTCCACTGGTGCACCGACTACCTCAAGCCAAACATAATTCAACTATACCCTGTTCCAAATAGCTAGTCCAGAAATCGTGAACCTTAACCACTGTAATTAACAAAGGGCTAGAACAAATGGGCTGTAAGTGTCCACACCTATTCCCTGACTGACCCTTCCAAAATGGTAGAAATGTTAGCTCAATTACTCTAGTTGTTGTGAATTACAGAGGTTAACCCTTAACTGGCGGCGCGCAACATAAGTCGAGTGAAATAAATTTGGACTATGTGGCGGCGCGCGACATAGGTCGAGTTGCTATTTCCCGCCCTAATTTAAGTGGCAAGCAAAATCTAGCGGTCAGGCAGTGTACTACTTGGTCCCACCCACACATCCCCACCGCGTGAGCTTGGCTCAGTACCGCTCTAGCCGCCACAATGGAGAGACAAGATTTGCACCTGTTCAATTCGGTGCCCGCCCCTAGTACGTCGCGCCAGCCAAGGCGTAGGGCCTCGCTCTCAGCTGAGGAGTTAGTTCTGCTGATGAACTCTTCAGCGGTATCTAGAATATCGTTGAATGAAAGCATGGAAGGGCTTGGTGAGAGTGGGGGAAGTGAGGAGGAAGAAGAACTGGAAGATAAACCTGTCATCGGTTTTCACAGACGCCATAACTTGCGGGGCGAAAAGGGTGAAGATGGTGACGAGGAGCTTGGTGAACACACTGGTGTGGGTGTTGGTAAGTACAATGTGCATTTATATTATTTGAGAGATTGATAGAGATTGATGTAGCCTACAATTATTTTATTATTGGCGTAATGTGGGTACATTTCTTACGGGAATACAAGCAACGAAGATTGTGTTGTTGGTCTTCCTATAGCAACGAAGATTGTGTTGTTGGTCTTCCTATAACAACGCAGATTGTGGTGTTGGTCTTCCTATACATATGGGATATACAGTATAGGCTATCTGCATGAGACTTTGAAATTGCTTGCAAGTGTGATTGCAAGCGATTGCAATAATTTTATTATTGGCGTACAGGCCTAGGCCTATGTCAGCGTATACGGTACATTTGTTACGGGAATACAAGCAACAAAGATTGTGGTGTTAGTCTTCCTATATTACGTTTCCTTTCATTTTATAGGCGTATATAATACATATATATCGGTGTACAGTAGAATACATTCCTTATGCATGTGACTGAAATTGCTTGCAAGTTTGATTGCAAGCGATTGAAGATTGTAGTGTTGGTCTTCCTATATTACATTTCCATTCATTTTATAGGCGTATATCACGGTGTAGGGTTAATTTCATAGTATGAAATCAACCCTACACCGTGAAATATACGCCTATCAAATGATGGTAATGATATTATTATTTATTGTTTGCGAGTTTTCATTCATTTGATAGGCGTATATCATGGTGTAGGGTTGATTTCATAGTATGAAATCAACCCTACACCGTGATATATACGCCTATCAAAATTATGATGATATCAATATACGGTATATATATATATATATATATATATATATATATATATATATACCGTATATTTATTGTTCCATATATGATATTTTGGAGAAATTTACTTTCTCTCTCTCTCTCTCTCTCTCTCTCTCTCTCTGTCTCTTTCGTTCTTCCCATCTTTGTTTGTGTGACTTACTGATTACTGTAGGCCACTCCTCAAACAACCCTTTTATCACATGCCCCCGGGCAGTACCACCAAGTAGGATTTTCTTTCTCTCCCTTCATTTATTCATTTATTTATTCATTTCCTCGCGTGACTCCATGTTGCTTGCAATCATTTGATATAGGCGTATATATCACGGTATACAGTACATTTGTTTCCTTACGAAGGTGACCTTGAAATTGCTAGGACTCTTCTCTCTCTTTTCGTAAGGAAAGAAATGTACCGTACACGTTATATATACGCCTATCAAATGATTGCAAGCAATATACAGTATATATATATATATATATATATATATATATATATATATATATATATACCGTATATTGATATCAATCATTTGATAGGCGTACATATCACCATGTACGGTAGATTTCTTTACTTACAATGTACCGTACATGGTGATATGTACGCCTATCAAATGATGATATCAATAAACGGTATATATATTCTGACATACGGAGCCCTGTATGTTAATTTAAGAGTTAGAATTAGAGTTCAAGGAGCCAAACTACCCAAGTGGTGAAGCAGACTAGCGAGCGAACGAGCGAGTGGGCAAACCATCTCGCCCCATACCAGCTCGCCCCATACCTCGATGACCGATGCTATGACGTATGATCGACGCCAGGAGCTGTGAGTGGATGACACACCTGTTATGTGATTCGAGGAGCTATGATTGGAGCGCGCACCATCAACCGCCTCCTGATTCGTTCCTACACCATCATTGTTTGGTATATAAGACCCGAGTTGTGGGCATTCAAATCAGTCTCATTTGGAGTTGGGGAAGGTGAACTTGCAGCTGGAGGAAGACGGGGTGAAGTATTATAATGGGATTGTGACTGTCAGTCAGATTATAAATGTGTGTTAAGTGTGTTCGGTGTAAACACTTATGTTATGTTGGTTAGTGAGATATGTGATTGGGAATTAACGTGAACGCTACTATTATGTGTTTAACTATTTGATTGCGAATTAACGTTAACGCTACTATTTATGTACTTAACTATTTGATTGGGAATTAACGTTAACGCTATTATTATGTACTTAACTATTTTAGTTGACTAACTTGTGGACTAAAGCAACTCTTTAAGTAATTGGGTTATGATGAAAGTAATACTATTGTTTTATATTAATACTTACGAGTTCTTTCATTTTCTTTGAATTAAGCTTACAGTGCTTAATGGTGCTTAGTACGGTGATGCTATTGTCTCGTATTAGTAATATCGCCTTAGACTAACATGGCTGTGTTAATATTACTTCTAGTGATTTTCTAAGCTGAAGAAAATTCTTTTGCTTCAAAATATTATATTTTGCTTTTCATATTATTTGAGTGAGACCTGAATCGAATCTATGAAACGATCCTGTAACTTTATTTACTCATAATCAAACCTCAATGTTACGTGGTTAAGAAATAAATTTAACTAATTATTAAATATATATCTAACTTTTTATGTGACTTTGATATTACTCCTGATGATAATAATAATATAATACTATTAACGTAAGACAAGAACCAAGAATAATTACATTAAATATAAATAAAAGGACATATAAGAAAACTATCTATTCATTTCAAAAAGGGTAAGAGACAGAAATATTCTTACTTTAATATTTATCTTTCAAGACTTTTTATAAAATTAATAGTCCTTCTTTAGCTATAACTTATTCGGTTCATAACCATAGCCTACTAAGCTTCGGTTAAATAATAATTCTTTATAAATACTACATGACTTTAATTAGTTTCAGTATTTTTCATAATTAAAGAGTATCAGTCAATAAAGGATATTAAGTCCTAAGATCCAAAAGGAAAGGAAGCAACAACAGGAAATTATTTTATTAGATTTTACTTTTGTTTTGCCTTCAGCTGACTGATACCTTAATATATATCTCTGTGCTATCTAGATTCATCAAGTTAACCACCTGAGGATCAAGATACGTAACAGAAGAGTGGCGACCTTGCCAGGATTCGTTTCATACAGTTTCACTCAGTTTCATTAACGTTTCACTACTTAACAATCTAATATTAATCATGCCTCAACTAATTAATAACGAAGATGCTCGAGTTTTCATAGAATCAGAACCCACAGCCCCTGATATTGACTGTCTGTCAAAATCCGAACTGAAAGTGCTTGCCTCATATCTCCAATTAACTGTCACAAACATGTCTAAAGTAGAGGTGGCTCAGACCATAAAAACCCACCTGTTCCCTGTAGAAGGCGGGGAGGGTGACGGAGCAGTTGGTGGGATCCCCAGTAATCCTAGCCAACTTGATGAACAATTGCCACCTGGTTTTACCATTGATCAAGTACTAGAACTAGCTAGAATATAAATGCCGAAGCAAAGACCGAACAAGCCAGACTAAATGCCGAACAAGCCAGAACAA